>WOFM01001884.1:0-346734 GCA_011428145.1 Ericerus pela
TTCAGTCCAACGTTCAACCAAACTGGCGATTTAAATTATAGTTAGTTAAAATAGTTATTTAAATTTAACTGTTAAATAATAAATTTATAATGATAACTTTTAAATTAAAATCAAAGTTTTAATTAAACTTTTAATTTTGATTTTTTCAACTTATCTGTGTTGGGGTTTCGGACTCGTCGATACACTTATCACGATAGAATGTTAGAAACCACAAAAATGGATTATGTTCTTTTCACCTTTCCTTGTAACACCTAGGTATTCTTGGTTGGTACATGACACATAATATGTGTACCTAATTGTTACTGTTGTAACGGAAATCCCACCTTCACTCATTCTTCATCATCATCATCACGATCACTATATATATATGTCATACGTACACTCTCATCACGAAGTGTTTCCCCTACTACTTTCGATCGCATATCGCTGTTGCTTCGCCATTTACTTTTTCGTTTGTCAAATATATTTTAGTTGCGAAATAAACGTCTTAAAAGTCAAAAGTCTCAAGTTCTTTCGATCCTTGTTCTGCATACCTCACATCATGGTAGCCATCGCTACGGTAGAACTTTGAGGAGAGACTTATAAAATTTAAATTGATGAACTAATTATTTTTTTTGAAATTCGATTTGCTGCTGTGCGAAAAATTTTTTATGTTTTTTATTAAATAATACACGCAAAGTTATCGTGTTTTTCGAGAAAGTAACTCGAATTTTAATTTATTTTGAAAAAATCAAAATTTAAATTTGAAGAATAGCTGAAGTTCCAGACTCAATAATGGCCAATACTGGAAGTCATCGAACGCCAAATCCAGAAGGACCGCCAAAGAGATCGTGAGAACAGCCGAAGGAAACCTGCTCCTGTCGTCGAGGACTCATCGCAGATCCAACATCGAAGACCCAATTTTTCGGACAACCCAGAGCAAAATTTAGGCAGGAAGTACCAAGGTCGACAGCATAAAAAAAAAACGTAAATCATTCGCCAGCGCAGCAGAGATTGAAAAGTAAAAATCATTGTAAAGGTAACATTTGATGAAATTAATTATTTTTCGTATTTCGTAATTGTATTTGAAGTGAGGCAAAAATAAGTAAAGATAGTTAAAAAATATATGTCCCAAATTATAAATGTGTCTGAGTGTAAGATTGGAGAATACAATATTAAAAAGGAAGACTTAGAAGGATTAGTAAAAAAGTTTGAAGGAGAAAAAGTAGTTGATCTGAAAATCGAAATTTATAATTTACCACACGTAAAATACTATACAGGTGAAATAATATTAGAATCTTTTGTAATAGATATATCGGGTAGAATAGAGGAAATCAGTACTTTAAAATATATTGTGATTTCAGAATCTTCAGTAAATTATTTTTCGAACAGAATTTACAGTTATGTTAAATCGAAAGAGAAATTTATGAAAAGATTCTTTAATTGAATAAATTTAGAAAAACTGGATAAAAAAGAAATTAGTGAAGAAAAAAATTCGATAGAAAAATTAGAAAAAGAATCAATTGAAAATAAAAAATATACACCCGTCAGTAATAAAGAAAATAATTTGTTAGGTTTTTATAAAACAGAGGAAGAAATGGCATCCACGAACGAAATTAAACCCATCCAAGCCCTACTCGGAAAAGTTTTTAATGGAAAATACTATTTAGATTGGCGGAGAATGATTATATCCGCCATCCGAGGTGCGGGATATTACGACATCTTTGGGGAACATGAATTTTTACATCCATATATAAATAATATTGATGATTTAAATTTTCGACCAGACAAAAATATGATCAACTACTGTAAAATGCAGGATAATGCCAAAGCGTTTGTGTTAGAAAGAGTATCCAATGACATAACAAAACAGATACGAGATTGCAATACTGCAATTCTAATGCTTAAAAAATTAGATAATATTTATGGGACCAAAACTTCTGTTACAGCCAACATGGCAAAGGCAAAATGGTTAGAATTTAGGTTTCAGCCAGGTGGCAATATGAAAGGTTTTTTAAAAAAATGGGATGAACTCGTAACAGATGTGAGAGACAGTGGGAAAGAAGTTACAGAAGCCGAAGAATTAGAAAATTTGCAATTGGCATTATGCTACGAGCAACAGATAGCGAAAATACAATATGATAGCCTGCCTCCTAATGAAAAAAATTTGGATAATTTCAAAAGGATATTAAGAGAAGATTCAGACCAAAAGTATAGGGACCAAACTTTAAAGAAGCAAAATAATAATGGCAATAATCAAGCTACTAATACTTATAAGAATAATAATGGTAACGGAAATAATAATAGGTATAATTATAGAGGAAGATTCAATAGTAATTATCGAGGTAGAAATAATTACAGAAACCAAAATAACAATTATAATAATTTTAGAAATGGAAATAGAAACGGTTTCAATAATAATGGTCAAAATAGTAATAATAATGGTAATTCATTGGAACAAATCCAAAATAATGGTAATACGAATAATAATGGCAATAATGGTAATAATAACTATAGGGGAAACGGTTATAGAGGCAACCCTAATTATAGAGGAAATAATTATAGAGGCAGTGGTAGAAATAATAACCAAAACAATCCTAAATGTTATAGGTGTGGGCAATTTGGCCATATAGCACAGAACTGCATGAGTAATAATTCCCAAACGAATAATAATGAGAGTACAAATAATAACCAGGGGAATTATCCACCAAAAACAAATTCAAATTCATCCAACAATAATAAAAAGGAGAATTCGGACCAACAGGTGAAAATGTCCTGTATGGTGAAAAGATTTAATAGTAATGGAGATTGGTTATTAAATAAATTAACTAATGAAAATAAACAAAATTTAGATGAAAATTACGAAACATTAAATAACAGAGCAATTCTTGATGGAGCTGCAGAAGTACATTTAACTTCCGATCTTAATAAATTAATGGATGTAAAAAAATTCGTAACCCCAATTAAATTACAATGTGCGGGAAGAAATACTTTTTTATATGCCACACATACGGGTAGAATGATCATAAAAATCGAAAATTCCAAACAAAATCAATCATTGATAGAACTAAACGACGTTCATTATGTGCCGGATTTAAATTTGGATATTATCTCGGCCATAAAAATAACAAATACAGGTATAATTAATATCGACCAACAAAAAGAAATAGCAAACATTTATTTTATTGAAACAGCGGAAATCATAATAACCGCCAAAAAAGAAGAGGGTATATTTTATATATACTATAATGTCGAAAATAATGATATAAAAAAAAAAAAGAAGATAAAGAGGATTATATGGATAAAAAAATATAATATGTGCCCCAGTTACCCAAGATACTAAAGATGAATGGGATGATTTTACGGTAGAAATGGAAATTATTGAAGAAAACGAGAATACCCAACAATCTCAGGGGGGTAACGAAATTGAAATAATAAATGAACCTAATGAAAATAATAATACAGATGAACCTAAAATTAATAATAATAATATAAATAAAAAATTAATAATGCACAGGAGATTGGGACATTTAAATGCCAGATATTTACAAAAATTAAAAAATTTAGCAATTGGAATACCCGAAAATATTAATTTTAGAGATGAAGATTTCGTTAACTGTCAAATATGTTGTATAGCCAATAATTCGAAACTGGGACATACAGGAATAAGAACTAAACCAACCCAAAAATTGGAATTAACATCATCGGATATCATGGGTTCATTCACGCCCTCGGTGGCCAATCAAAAATATATTCTAACATTCATAGACCATTTTTCGAAATATACATTTGTCATGCCCATAACCAATAAAAATCAAGTATCAAACGAATTTAAAAATATTATAATGTCTATGAAAAATAAATTTCCGGAATACCCCATAGGGACAATAAGGTGCGATAATGCAAAAGAGTATACCGATACAAAAATAATAAATTATTGTAGAGAAATAGGCATAACAATGGATTATGTGGTGCCATATTCTCCAGAATTAAATGGTGTTGCCAAAAGGCAAAATCAAACATTAATGAGGAGAGTAAGGGCCATGTTAATTGATGCTAATCTCGACATAAAATACTGGTCTTATGCTGTCGTGACAGCAGCTTATTTAATCAATAGATCCCCTACAAAAGCAAATGAAGGGTTCAAAACACCATATGAATTATTTTACGGAAGAAAACCAAATCTAAAAAACCTAAAAGTATTCGGTGCACTCACATACAGACATATACCCATGGAGGTAAGGAAACAAAATGCCACAAAAGCAAAATCCAAATCAATAGAAAAAATCGACCCAAAATTGGCGCACAGGGCAGAAAAGAACATATTAATGGGCTACACAAACACAGGATATTGTCTGGGAGATCCATATAATTCAAAATCACATATATCATGCGACGTTAAAGAAGATGAAAGCCAAAATATAAAATCACTCTTAATTAATAAAAAACCTCTTACAATAAAATCGGCAGACTACGATTATGATTTGGGAGTAATAAATCCTGTAGTTATGAATGTCAGAATGAAATATAATAAAGCCTACATAGAAGATAATATACCAAAATCATTCTCGGAAATTGAAAATAACCCTTTTAGAGAAGAATGGATAAAGGCCATTAATGACGAATTTGGTTCTCTCGATGATTTGAAAGTGTGGAAAGTGGTAGATTATGATCGCCAAAAATTAATAGATACGAGATGGATCTTTACGATAAAATTTGACGAATTCGGGAACCCAAAACCTAAAGCCAGACTTGTGGCACGTGGCTTTAAGGATCGGACAGAATATGGCATTGCAGAAACACATGGACCTGTAGCATCCATAGGAACTATAAGGCTATTATTATCAATTGTAAATAAGGAAAAATTAATAATGATTCAATACGACGTAAAAACTGCCTACCTAAATTCACCCATCATAAAACCAATTTTTGTTAAAAGGCCAGAAGGTATTAATATAAATAAAAATCAAGTACTAGAACTTCAAAAATCAATTTACGGCCTAAAAACTTCTAAGCAAATCGTGGTATGACTTATTGGACATTAAAGTAAAAGAAATGGGATTCGAAAAAACCAAAAGCGACAGATGCTTCTACATAATGAAAAATAAGGAAGAAAAAACATATTTCTTAAGTTATGTAGACGATATATTAATAGCATCAAATTCACAATCGGCCATTACGAGAATAAATGAGGAATTACAAAAAGACTTTACCATTACGATAACAAATAATCCAAAATTTTTTGTGGGCCTAGAAATAATGAGAGACATTGAAAATAACACAATAATAATTTCGCAATATAAACACATAGAAAAAATGATTAAAAAATTTGGAATCTCTGAACTTAAAAATACAAATACACCCATGGAAACGGGGTTAAAAATAGACAAAATACAAAATGGCAGAGATGACACGGAATATAGATCGATGATAGGGGGACTACTTTATTTGGCAAGACTTACAAGACCGGACATATTATTCCCAGTAAATTTCTTTTCCCATTTTCAGAACAGTTCAAATGATACTTTAAAAAATTATGTAAAAAGGATATTCAGATACGTCAATACAACCAAAAATTATAATCTAAAATTTTTCATCAAAGGGGGATGGAATACAGGCATACATTGATGCATCTTACGCACCCCAAGTTGACGATAAAAATATAGAATTACACAATCTGGATAAAGGGAAGTCAATAACTGGATTTATGCTATTCGCCTATGGAGACTTGGTGGAGTGGAATTGCTGCAAACAGACTATTCACGCCTCATCAAGTACCGTGGCTGAAATAATTGCAGTTTTTGACACCCTTGATACTATAAAAGTGATGCAATATATAAATTTCGAAATTTTTGGGGAAAAATTAATAGTGGATATTATGGAAGACAACATTTCAACACAGAAAATATGTTCCGGGGGAAGTCAAAGAAAGTCGAGAGCCCTTATGATCAAGTGCTATTCCATTTTGGAAGCTTTTGAGGAAAAAATAATATTTTTTAGAACAGTTACCTCCAAAATCAATTAGCAGATATATTAACAAAATCGTTGGATCGGTCAAAATTCGAGAATATAATTGTGAAAATATTGAACGAAACCAACATATACACATAATATAATAATTAATTCATGTTAAAATCAGAATATGTCCAAAAATTATTTCGTCCTGTTCCAAGTACAAGTTGTAAAATGTTCGAAAATAAGTCATAACACGAAAATATTTGCTGAAAAATTAACCTTCAATCATTGTCAAAAATAATACTTAATAAGACCATTTACCAGAAAATACTTGTAACAGATAAATGCTCGACATCTCGAATATTGTAACAAAGAAAAAATTAGGAAAATCGAGCAAGTAAAAACCCTACAAATCGTATAATAAAAACCCTATACAATTTCCAACAAGCGTGAGAGAAATACATGTAATATTCCCACACAAATTTTTATGAAAAGAAACTCTCCGACAATAAACACAATAGAGATAAAAACCTATTACATGACCGCAAATTAAGATAAATCGAAAACGTTGCCTTATCTCGAAACATATTAGACGCCACTTCAAATACAATGCAACGTACGAAAGATGATATACGATGCAACGAATGTTATTCTACAATCTTTTTCCTGTTTATATTTAAGATAAAATACGTAACGTACGCTTAATTCATTGAACCCATAATGGAAAAACCTTTTATCATATTTTTTTTCGCCTTCTTTTATTCATTCGTATATCTGTTCGTGAATTTTTTTTAAATTTTTTTTGGTGTCTTTTTCTTTTGTTTTCGACTCGAATTATACGAGCGAAAAACTTATATATTACTCGAAATATTTTAATAATTATGCATTTTACCATTTTTTAATTTTTTATATTTTTATTTTTTTTAAAATTACATCACATATACCATATAATATTTACGTACACGATAGTGTTCATTACTGCATGCATGTTACCATATTTTTATACATATTTATTTATTTATTTTATATTAATTTGTTTTTACCATTTTTTTTCTTTGAAGCACAGCGCAATATAAAATTTTTTTTAGAAACCCAAGTTACCAAAAATAATAAACATACAATTTCAAAATTTTTTTTTTCGTAAATTTTTATTATGCATATATTCTTTTTTGTACTTGTATTTTTTTTTGTCTATTTAATATTTTTTTTACAATAATGATTAATTTATTTTCAGAGAACATGATGAAGAAATTATTCGGTAAAATTTCAGGGGGGTGTTGTAACAGAAATCCCACCTTCACTCATTCTTCATCATCATCATCACGATCACTATATATATATGTCATACGTACACTCTCATCACGAAGTGTTTCCCCTACTACTTTCGATCGCATATCACTGTTGCTTCGCCATTTACTTTTTCGTTTGTCAAATATATTTTAGTTGCGAAATAAACGTCTTAAAAGTCAAAAGTCTCAAGTTCTTTCGATCCTCGTTCTGCATACCTCACATCAGTTATTATTAACGTGCATGATCTCAATAAAGATTTTTGTAATATTTTCTGAGATTATTAAAAACCAACAATCTGTTATCCTAAAAATTAATTATCAGTTATCATTGTTGATACGGAAATTCCATCTCACTCACTCATCACCATCTTCGCTAATATATATATATATATATATATATATATATATATGTCATACGTTCCACTTCTCTCGATCTCATACTTTGACAATATAGCTTATGGACTGCTAGAACTGATAAAATCTTGAAGCCAAACACTGCAGGCGTTACTTTTCGAAAAAGGTACTTTGTGTGAAAACTGAATTTGTATCAGGTAGAATATCCTGTATTTTATATTTAGACCTAATTATTTCGTTCTGTAATTCTTACTTTTTTTTATACAGAACGTTTTAATGCAAATGGGATTAAATGTTATTACTGTTGATGGAAAACTCATCAAAGAATTATGTACTTATATACAGGTAGAATAAGGAAAATATTAATAATTTCCTTATTCTTATCTTAATACTATACTATACAGTTAACTATATAATAGTTTATGAGGATGCACCAATTACACCTACAAAATCCAATTTATTACAAGCTTCTTCAAAATCATTAAGAGATTGCAAATTGCCATTAGATGCTTCTAGACCATTAGATAGTGGATGTATACTCATCTCTTCTGTTAAGTCAAGTTTTGATGCACTTAAAGTATCAGTGGAATGAAGTTTTAGTAAAGTATTACATATTTATGTAATTAATTATTCTGTAAATTTACAAATAATGCCATTTTATCATGTGTCAATGGCAAAGTAGAATAATAATAAAATTAATTATTTTCAAATATAATTTTAATTACTAAATTAACGAAATATAAAAATTAATTTTTTTCTAGCCAGAATTGGAAATTTGGAATCACTATCACTTATCACCAAAGGTTGTTTTTTGTAAAAAGAACGCCTGTTAACAGTGGCTTCAGCGGTCTTCCATTTAACCCTATGTATTTCTTATCAGTTCTAGCAGTCCATAAGCTATATAGTCAAAGATCTCATATCTCTAGTTATAATCTACACTAGTACTGCACTTCGCCATCTCATATTTTATTCGAATATTGTATTTCAGGGGGTTTATTCCTGAACTACTTACTTGGCTAATGCAGCATAGCACAATTTAGGCGCACTTGGCTTAAGCGTAGTTCACACTAGGCCATTTTACTAGCTTAGAACACACAAGTTTACAAGCTGCTAATAAAGTTGCCAGGTGTGACTACTCGAGGCAAGTGAAAATGAACTAGTAAATTGCCTAGCTTCTAGTTGCGCAAAGTTAAACTGATTTAACTTTTCAGGCTACTTGCGTGAAATATCTATACAAATTTAGAAAATCACTGATAAAATTTAGACTGATTGATGGAATTTTTGAGGAAAAAATTTTCGAATGATGAAACTTGTAATTAATAAATAACTGTAAGGCCCATATTCATAAATGTCACTTTAACCTCCCTTCACTTAAATTTTACTTTAAAAATTTTATTTGCACAATTTCATACTTAAAAATATAATAAAATTTCATCTTTTATGAGAATTCCAATGTAAAAATAAAATGTATTGAGGTGAGTTCTGATCTTTTGATGTGGAAAAGATAAAAACGGATTATCATCTTTGAAAAAGATTTATTCACAGCGTTAGTACAACGACTGACGAGCGGAGAACATTCTCCATCAAGCAGTGGCGGTAAAAGATTATGTCGGTGATCAGTGTTGCCACATGTGAAATGATTAAATGTAATAAACATGTTACATACAGTGTTAGTCAAAGATCAGGTTATGTGTTCGTGAGGGAGTGAGGGAATCGTATCCCAACACCCCCCTGCGATTCAAAATGGATGGAACATATAAGTTAAAAAAAAATGTATCACACAGTGTATGTATTAAAAAAATAAATAAGCATTAGCAGTCAAAATTATTAAACATAAATATCATATAAAACATGTTGCTAGGAAAATAGTAAAAATTAAATAAGTCATTGACTAGCATTATGATGTACAATTAAAATGTTTATAAATTTATAAATAATTGTTTTGTCTTATATATTGTGTAATTATTAACATGAGGTATACATTTAACCTTCTGTTATAGTGTCACGTCTTATAAATATATTGTGTGATTTTAAATTATTATATATATAAAAAATGTCGGAGAGATCAATATCTCCTCATGGTCAGCTGTGGAAGAAAACATTATTATCTATGTCCTTATAATTAATTGTGTGGGATTTTAAATGAGTATACTATTATTGGAATCAATTGAGTTTATTAGGGAATGCTGAAGCCAGTAAGAGAGGCAGAGCAGCGACAGGGAACTTGTTGTAAATGTATGATGTGAAATTGTGAAACGAAATATTGACCACTCGGGTTACGATAAGCTCTAAAAGATCAACGCCCATCCGCAGTCCAAAACCAAATATCAAAAATTTTGAAGGGTTATGCCAATTAAGACTATTGGCCGAAAAGTTGAATTGCTCGGAGGATTCTTGTAACGATATTTTGAAAGGTTTTCTGGTCAAGTGCTTTAGTTAATATGTCGGCAACTTGATCGGGTGACCTAATATCATTGAAATTTATCAATTTTTGCTGAAATGCCTCCAGCAATGCATAGCATTTGATTGCGAGAGACCTGGATCGTTTCTGGCCTCCCCTAGATGCAATGCGGGACGCAGATATATTGTCCTCATACACTTGCACTAGGTCGGTTACAGAGAAAACGCTTTCCATAAGTCTCCAGATCACATATATGTCGTCGAGTGCATCATTCAATGCAATTAACTCGGCTGTAGTTGACGAAGTTGCAACCGTGTGTTGCCAATGAACGGCCCAATTTAGCAAGTCTCCGTTTACAAAGATCATGAAACCAGTTGTGGAGCACCCTTTCTCCAAGTTATTTATATCGATAGGTGAATCGTCTACGTCGGGTGCATATGACGCATCAACAAAAGCTTTAATATGAGTTTGGTCGGAGTGGAAGACTCGAGAGAAATCTCGTGTAGTTTTCAGGTATCTAATGATACGACGAACATAGTTTTTAATTTCATTGTTGAAGAATGCCTGAAAATGGGATAAGTAGTTGACGGCGAAAGCAATATCCGGGCGGGTCAGTCTTGCCACATATAGCAGATTCCCAATCATAGCCCTATATTCGGTATCGTCAATTCTATTTGCCGGTTTATTAAGTTTAAGCCTAGTCTCCATGGGTGTGGAAGATGGATTGCATTCAGTCATTCCAAACTTCCGGAGAATCTTATCGATATATCTATTTTGTGTGAGTATTATTTGTTTTTGTGGTATATCACGATTTATTTCGAATCCAACAAAAAATATGAGATTATATTCTATTTTTAATGTAAAACTTTTATTAAAGGTATCTATTAAGTCTTGTGTCCACTCGTTGTGGTTACTTGCCAACAACATGTAATCCACATAGACTATCAAGAGTGCCATTGCACTAGTATTATCTTGTTTGATGTATAAGCATCTATCTATTTTTGACTGGGTGAAGCCAGCTTGACCTATTGTTGAATTCAACAAATCGTACCAACTTTTAGAAGATGTTTTCTGGCATTTATTTTTGCCAAATTGGCATCCCTTTGGGGTCGATATGAATATAGGGTATTTTATTTGTGAATTTAAAAAGGCTGTTTTTATATCAAATTGTGTTATAGTTAAACCATATTTATTGGTAATTGACAGTATCCATCTGATTAACCAGTATTGGACTACCGGGGCATATGTTTCGGTTAAGGAATAGTGAGTGAAATATTTAAAACCCCTCGCAACCAATCTAGCTTTTGGTATGTGAATGCCTAGGTTGTCGGGTTTTGCGGTGAAACACCACTTAGTATCTACCAACCTCACATTCCTCTCCTTTGGGACAACTTCCCAAACGCCCAAATCAGATAGTGAATTCAACTCGTCTGTGATGGCTTGGAGCCACTCTTCATTAAAGGGGTTGTTTTCCACATCCTCCCATTTTTGAGGGATATGGTCCTCATTGTAATTTTTATATCGTGATTTAAATAGATTTAAAATCACAGGAGTATCTATAATAATATCATTATTTTGTATATTTTCTTTATTATTATTTGTATTATTTATTTGTTTTATATTCCTCGTTTCATCAAATCTGACATCGCATGTGACGTGCAATTTTTCCATTAATGGGTCCCTTATACAGTACCCACTGTTGGTATACCCGACGAAAATTCCTTTGTCGGATCTTTGGGTTAATTTTGGATGTTCAATATTGGCACTTTTTCTTTTATTTTTAGTGGCTTGTTGCTGACGGACCTCTATGGGAATGTGCCTGTGGGCGAGAGACCCAAAAACTCTCATGTTGGATAAGTCCAGTTTTGTGCCGTAAAACATCTCAAAGGGAGTTTTATTATCTTTATTGGCCCTAGTTGGGCTCCTGTTTATTATATAAACAACAGTCAGAACAGCCAATGACCAAAAACTGAAATCCAAATCGGAGTCAAACTTGTCATGTCATAGTCCATGTTTAATGATATTAAGAGTTGCTCTATCTCTTCCTGTTTAACAAGAGGTTTTCCACAGTCCCTTATTTTTTGAGCCGATCTCGAGAAAACGTCTAAATAACTTCTCATATTGCCTTCACTATTAAATTTTAATCTTTGAAAGGATTGCTTCGCATTAATGTATGTCACCTGTGTGCAGCTCTTATATCTTTCATCTAAAACTTTTAATATTTGATTTATAGTTTTTAAGTCTTTGACTCTTTCAATGAGTTCGTTATTGAGTCCCTGATAGATTAGCGCTTTTCCCTTTTCTTGGTTACGAAAATATGCCATACGATTAGCTGGACTAGCATTTCCAGGATCAGGATTTAAAAAATTATTTAGTTTAAGTCCCAAAAATAGCACTTTGGTCTCGACATCATGCATAATTGGATACAATCCTTCTGCATTGAGTGTCGAGACCATCGTGGTCCTCCAGGCATCATAATTCCTCCCATCAAATACGTTTTTAGTGTCAAATTGTGACATTTTATTGATTTTGATAGTTAAGGGAATTTGAATCCTACCTCAGAAACATGAGAACTTAAATCTAGAAAGTAACACGGTCTCAACCACACGATAATGCACAACATGGTCTCAACAGCTCGATATGGAATGCAAACGAAATATATTAAAGTACAATATCTAATGATTATTCAATATTCTAAAATTATTCTTACTAATTATATACTGCAGACGATGAGGTGATCTCTCCACCATTGTTTCAGTTGTTTGAGTGATCGATTTACATGGACTTTATCATCGAAAATATTCAAAATCGATTTGATTAATACTTTGGGTTTTGTTCCAGAACAAAAAAGATTCTGTTAAACACGTTAAAACATAAATTAATTGTCATTTCAAATTGTTCATCGAATTATAAAAGAGATTAATGCTGAAAAGAAAATAATCTATTAACCTTCAACTATTGAAAATATATTTTATTGTTTGTGATCAAGAAAAAGTTTGTCACCAAGGTTAATTTGAATTCAGGTTTTCTTTTGTTGGATTCAATGAAGTTCCTCCAACAATGATTTCCTGTTTTTGCAATTCTCGACCAACAAGATAAAGTTTGAAAGGATAATTGAATCCACCTTTCAAGTTTCAACTTTACTTGAATTTTGATCGAGAATATACACGAAAATATACCAAATTTTAATTTTAATATACTGAAATTTTAATTTTTTAGTTAATTTTTGAGCAAAATCACACGAAATAATGATCAATTAGTCTAAAAATTTTACTTATTTTATTTTTTCTCCGTTGATTTTCATAGTTTTTCGATGTTTTTTAGCTAATTTCTTGCCCAATTGACACCAAACTTTGATGATTCTTCTCAGGAACTTTTCAAATTTCAATCTCTCTGACTCAACTTTTTCTCTCTGGAACACAGCATGAGCAGTTACCAACTATTTTTACCTTCGTCGATTGGTTTGTTCAGCCACAGGATCCTTTTGATCTACTTTCCCAACTTTTTACTTTGAATTTTTCAACTTACACCCAAGGATTCACCTTCGTTTTCGTTGACTTCGAATTTTACTTTTCGATTCACTCACTTTAAAACTTTTAATTTTTTCAGGATATTAATTGTATCACTGAAACGAACTTTGCGTTCACAAATTTTAAACTTTTCCTTCCACTTTGCGTGAAACACGAAACTTTAACTTTTAATTAATTACCTGATCAACACATTTTAATTACTGCACTTCTTTTCCTCTATTGCTCTGCTTACCATATTGAGGTGAGTTCAGATCTTTTGATGTGGAAAAGATAAAAACGGATTATCATCTTTGAAAAAGATTTATTCACAGCGTTAGTACAACTACTGACGAGAGGAGAACATTCTCTGTCGAGCAGTGGCGGGAAAAAATTATGTCGGCGATCAGTGTCGCCACATATGAAACAATTAAATGTAATAAACATGTTACATACAGTGTTAGTCAAAGATCAGGTTATGTGTTCGTGAAGGAGTGAGGGAATCGTATCCCAACAAAATGTTACCACTCTCTTAAATACAAAATTGTGCCAAAAGTCATTTTTAAGTGAAGTTTAAGTGAAAGGAGGTTAAAGTGACATTTGTGAATATGGACCTAAGTAAGTTTTGATTAAAAAAATCCTGCAAAAAGCAGTTATTTTATTTATCATTGCAATTGCAAATATAAATAATTATTGAAAAGCAATCGTGTCATTACTTGACCACTTACTCATTTTGAAAATTTTTTTTAATTCAGTTTTAATATAATTCGTATTATAAGTTTCAAAAAGAGAATTACAGGAGTTGAAATTTAACGTATAAATTGTGAATGATGTAATATGATGAACACTTTATCATTCCTTGCATCGGATATTCACTTGCCTCATTTGATCAGTCCTAGGATATTAAAAGGCGTAACAATGTTTGCATTTTTAGTTGTGCTACTTCACTAGCCTGAAACCAAGCTAGTAAAATGGCCTAATGTGAACTAGGCTTTACATCTGAGTCAAAGAAAGGGTATTTTGTAAAATCTTAACTTCTGTTATCACTTCACTCAACTTCACTAACTTCACTAGATTTGAAGTGATTTTTATTAAAATTATTATTATTGTGTGAGGGAGATGAATTTGTATTTTAATTATTTGTGACGTCCCAAAATGATCGTCACATGATTGTTATGAAAATTAATTAGAAAATAGAAATAATCAAAAAGTTGAAATTTGAAAGGACAGCCTAAGATCGCAGATCACAAGAAACACTAATGTCCTAGATCATAAGGGAAAATGACGTGAAACGAGCTAGCCTACATACTACATAAAACCATGAGGTCATGCCTCATGATATCTCACACAACTCCCCATAATTTGTTGTTAAAAAGCCCTAATTCGAGTGAAACGATCTTCTTTTACATTTTAAGTATTGAATAAACTTAATCATCATAGTTACCAATATTATGACCAGATATTTTAAGGTTTTATTCCTGATGTTATGAATGCGTTGACGAGTTGATCTTGATGTCCATGATGAATTGATGTTAATTAAAGAAAAAGATGTTTCAACATTTTAATATCTTGGTTTGATGTTGCGATCGTAATAAGAGATGATAATAAATATAAGAAGAAGAAAAATGAATTCCCAGATTGAAGCACTTTTAATTATTTGTGTTTTATTTTAATACACTAATGGTGATGTGAACAAAACACGCACCTATTACTTGGCCAGTAGAAAACGGAGTACTTACTGTGTGGTTTGTGTATTCTCATCATACCACCAGATTATTATCTGTTAGATCTAAGTTGGTTCCACGTCATTATTTCAAGAATATTCATCGTTGAGTTCCATCTATATTATATTTTATAATCTGTAATTTTATTTGTCAAGTATGATCGACTGTAGGAAAACATTGAGGTATTTTAAGGAGTTGAATCTTAACCGGCAATGACGCAACTCAACGTACCAAAACCATTATATGACGAATTTTTTTATTTTATTTACTATACAGTTCATAATCGAAAATAGATCCCACATAATATTATTATCTATTTTCCCCTTTTCTATATTTTGATTGCGATTTTTGTAATTATTAGTCCTATTGTAATTACCACCATATTGATTTCTAAAATTTCTATTATCATCTTGATTGTAATTATGATTTCTGTTGTTATTATTATGTGACATTTTCTCATAAAATAACCTATCTGACCTTTCTATAAGCATCGCACGTAGAATTTTCATTGTTTTTGTTCTTTTGGTAGAGTATTAAACTCAATATATGTTATATCATATTTCATATTCATCAAAACAATAATATTGTTCCATCTCAACCTATTTATCTAAAGATTTTCCACAATCTCTTATTTGTTGAGAGAATCTAGAGAATAGATCTAAAAATTTTCTCATATTTCCATTATTACTATATTTTAATCATTGAAAAAATTGTTTAGCATTTATATATGTTGCTTGGGTACAACTTTTATACTGCTCATCTAATGTTCTTAAAATTTGGTTTACAGTTTGGAGATTTTTAACTTTTTCTATTAGTTCATATTATTAAGTCCTTGATAAATTAATGCTTTTCCTTTTTCTTGATTTCTAAAATATGTCATTCTATTGGCTGTATTTGCCGCAACCTAGGAATGTAAAAAAATGGGTGATTGAAAACCTAAAAATAGAACTTCAGTTTCAATGTTGTGCATAATAGTTTATAAACCCTCTGCATATAATGTGGATATCATCATGGTTCTCCACACATCATAACTGTGCCCATCAAAGACCTTTTTTGTATTAAAGCTGGACATTTTCAATTTGAGGATAAAATTTGTTGGGAGGAAACCCTACCTCAGAAACACGAGACAACTTATAATTAAGGGTGACACGGGCTCAACCACTTGATGAGGAAATGTAAGTCATAAGTATAAAATGAATTCAATTAAATATGAATGAAGTCAATTAAAAATAATATTAGCTCTGTTTGATAGGATTACACTAACTTACACCAACATGTAGGAATTTTTAAAATAAAGTTAATTTTATAAAATATTATTCAATTTGATATTTTACATATTATTATTATTAATCAGTGAAAAGGAATTATATTTAATTTTATTCATATTATTATGAATATAATCAATTTATTTAGGTTTAAATTTATTTGATAAATAAATATTTAATAATTAAATAAAAATTTAAATTTAAGAAATTATTAAATATTATTATTACTGTTTAATTAGTATAAAGTTTAAATTAATAATGATTTAGAAATTAAATTTGACTTAATATATAAATTTATGAATTCATTTAATTAAATTAAATTAAATTTTAAAATAATTAGAATGAATGAAAAGATATATAATTATATTTATTTATTTTTTATTAATTCTTCTTTGTCCTGGTGTAGGTTGGTGTAAGTTGGTGTACTCCTATCAAACAGAGCTGTGAGAATAATAGCAAATTATATTATACGTCGACTTATTATTCTTGCACATCATATGTTGTGGCAACACTGTTTTGCTATTATTTGTAATCTGTGATTTTTGTGTTTGTAACTCAACTGTGATTATGTGTTTTGTATGCCTTCTCGTCGATCATTAACCGTCTGTGATTTAACATGTCCGCTGTTATTATGTGGAATAAAATTCGTGAAATAGTGAATATTTAGTTTCTTATTTATGTGTTTGTAATGTGTGTATCTAGTCTTTGCTCAGTGTCTTCGTTAGTTTAGGTTTCATCGTCGTATTTTTGTGTAGTTCGATCCGTTGGCTGTTCCAATTTTCTCACAAGAGCTTCTATCATTGATGAACTATTCTATCTCCCATATCATAATGAATCTTCTTTTGACAAATCAAATAATTAAAACTTCGCAGTCAATAATCATAATGTATGATCGAATCAATCAGTTATTATTAACACGATATAAGTAATTATGTTTTAAATTTTAACTTTTCTTTGATGATTTTCAGCTGATGACAACAAGTTAAAATTCCAAATTCTGCGTCAAAACTCACAGAAATCATTGCTGCTGGGCCCAAAACAAAATGCAAATTGAATACTCAGTTTAACATGAAGATTATCCAACCATTTTTGACTTGAATTGATGGTTTACCATACCATAAATTGCTTTCATATATTATTTGCTTTTCCAAATTTTTGATGTTGAAGTTAGAATTGGCGCCCACGAGTTGATTGTCATTCGCATTTATTTTAATGATGAAACAAGATGAATTCAACAAAATTTTAAATTATAATTGGCACTATTTTCAAAAAATTTATTTTAAATTGAATGATACACAGTCAACAAAGTTTGAAAAATGACTTACATTTTCAAAAGATTTAGAATTATTAAAATTATTAAATTTACTGTGCACAACCGATTTAATGGCACACAGATTATCACATACAGTGAAAAAGATTTAAAAAAATTTACAAATTAACACATTTCTTAATTAAAAAAGCTCTTTTCATTTCTCTCACTCTACTAGCATGTTGGGAAGAGGTTGAAGAACAAATATGAAAATAAACTCTTTTTAGAACCATCACAAATATATTTCAAACTGGTACAAAATTATGGACAACGAACTGAATGTTCATCAGAGTTGAAATATTTCCAACACACGAAATCAGTTCTGCCAATGGGGAAGCACGAAAATATATTATACATATATTGTGTTTACAAGTTGTGTATGTATAAGAATGTAGTATGTGATCATTTCCCAACAATTATTTCTATTTACCAGTTACCATAGGTTTTGAGAAAATATAAAATTTTGTTGAATTTGTCGCTGGTATTTGTATTTTTTTATTCAAATTTTTTTTTCTACTTTACTCATTTTTCTCTTTAAATGATAACCATATTGTTTGGGCATTTTATGGCATATTTCCCTTTTTTAGTGAATTTATATAGCACTCTTAGTAACATTAGGGAATATTTTAAACCCACTTTCAACATGTTTTTAGTGCACTAAATTCAATGAGCGTTTCACAGAAGGAATTTTTTCCAGCATATTTACGTGTTATAATGTCATATTTGAAGTTCATCTATTGTTTGGTTGAACACATGAAATTGTAACAGTTATTTTCAAACTGGTTTGTGGTTCTATGTGTAAGGATGTAAGCTAGTATGAATTCCAAAATTTTTGTTTTATTAAAAGGCCGGCCCTTATTTATTCAGTTCTTCGAAAAAACAAATAACACAAGATGGAGGCTCATCTCTTATCACCCTCATGGACATACCCTTTACCTTTATACATAATTGACTGCACATACTGATAAAGTTAACATTGGCTTATATCTTTAAATATATACATACCGGACTGCTAATACTGATAAGAATAACACAGAGTCTAATGAACAACTGGTGAAGTTGAGTCAGACACCCGTATTCCCGTTCAAAATGTTAGTTTACGGGTTTGCAAGCTACCTGATCCGCATTTAACCAAATTAATTACAAATTTCTATGCAAAAATTATAATTAGACATATTTGTAAGAATATTTCGCAAGTAGATAAAAACATTCGTCATACAGCAACAAAAAATATTATTTTTATGTATCAATAAATCAAATTTTAAATTGATTTAACTGAAATTTTTGAATTTCTGAGTTTTATAAAACTACAACATTACCCATTGAATTCGTAATTAAAAGCAATAATTGTGGTAAGAAGAGACCTAGTCAAAGGAAAAGACAATAAGTATTAATAAATTTGATAACGAACTAACATGAACTGACATTTTGAACAGGGATACGCCTGTTTGTTTTGAACACATCTTTTTATCAGTATTAGCAGTCCAGTACTGTGAGAATATGCTCCTCATGACCTCGCTCATAGTCGATATATTTAGCCGTAATGTGGTCGCTGCTTGTGACGTCATCCACTATAGCTGATTGTATATTCGTATTTTAACTGTCAGTTAGTTGATCTCCAAATGTTGTTACGTGAACATAGAATAAAATGAGATTTTAAAAACTGAATCTTTTACTTATTGTGTTGACTACAAATTTAGTGTTTCTTCAATGGTGTTCGTTTAATATCATCACTGGATGTTTTTCTTATTTGATTAATGTGAAATCTTTCATATTAGTGATCGCCACTTTCTCACAGGTTATGGGCCCAGTCATTGTACTTGAAGAGGCTGCCATTGTGATGTCTGAGCAAAATTGTGCTGCAGAAACTTGCCAAGTAACCGTCATTCAATTTTAAATTCTCTTTGTTTGATCCTGATGTAAACGGTATTCTCAAGCTGTATGTCTAGTTTGTTCCTGTTCATTTTCGTGTAATTTTTTGGCTGTTTGCCTGTGATATTTTTTTGTCGCTGATTTCTACTGTTTGCTGTGCGACTGTTAACAAAAATGGAACGTGAGATGAAATTGATGCTGGAACCATTTAACGGAGATAATGGGCGTACTTGGCGATACTGGATGGACCTGCTGCTTCGAAAAGAAGGTTTATATAGTGTTGTACATAATTCTGTTCCATTGGGTAGGAATTGTACTGAGGAATGGGAAAAGCTGAATTCGAAGGCGATGTTTTACATTGCTAATAATGTTGCTGACAACTTCATCGAGGCGATCCAGACTTACAATACGGCAAAAACGATGTTTCAGGCAATTGTGCAGCTTGCTGGAAGGGGCAACGACATGACGATGATTGAGCTGAGATCCAAGATGTACTTGATGCGATTTAAGCCTGGTGATAAGTTGAAGGACTATTTGATGGAATTTCGGTCTGTTACTCGACATTTGGCTGAAATGGGTGAGACAACTTCTATAAAACAATGTATTTTAACTATGATGAGATCGTTGCCAAGTGATTTCCATTCGCTGAAATTAATGATGCAGGATGCTGACAATCTATCGTGGGAAGTTGCGATTGGAAAGGTTATTAATTTCCAACGTGAACTGGACCTCGAAAAGATGTCAAGAAGCTTGCCTTCCGCTCCTGATGCATCAAATCCAAAACCTTCATCAGGAAGTGTTCCTGGTGAAGAGAATGCTTTTTTCAGTTCAAATTATAATTCACGTGGAGGATATCACAATAAATTTAGGGGTAAATCGAATTACCGTAATTTTAGAAATCATGGTGGTTTTAGGAATAGTAATGTTAATGATCAGCGTAATCGTAGTCAGTCAAATAATAATAAAGGCAACAATTCTAGTAATAATAATTACTCACGTTCGTCTAGTAATCAGAATTCAAATCAAAATTATAATAATAACATTCGATGTCATTTCTGTAATAAACAGGGACACATAGCTAGAAATTGTTATACTAAAAATAATGATCGATCCATAAACAGAGGGAAAAATAAAATGAACAGTAATAATAGTAATAATAATGGAAACAATAATTCACAGTCATATAATGTTTTTAACGATAATAATAATAATAATGAATGTTCTGAGATCGATTGGACTTTCTTGGTACCTGATCAGGGTCTTATTTCGAAAGTTTTTTGTACCACCACAGATTGTTTTTGTGTTAGATTCAGGATGTACTTCACATATTGTGAATGATATTTCATTATTTTCTGAATATATTATGTTGACAAAACCTCAGTCAATAATGGTTGCCAAAAAGGGTGTTGAACTTGTTGTTTCAGCTGTTGGTACTGTGAAATTAAAAACTGAAAATGGAATTAATATCACATTAAAGAATGTTAGATTTACTAAGGACCTTCCGACCAATCTTCTCTCAGTCAAATGTATGGCAAGAGCTGGATGTAGGTCTGTATTTGAGGAAGAGTCTGTTAATGTAATAAGTAACAAAACTAATAACGTAATTATAACCGGGAAAAGTAATTTAACAAATTTATATACAATAACTTTTTATAATAACGTAACTGAATCATGTAATTTGAGACGAAATAAAAAAAAATCCTTTGGAGTTATGGCATAAGCGACTTGCGCATTTGAAAAATAATGATGTCAAGCTGTTATCTAATAAAGGTCGTATTCCTAATATGTCTGATAATCAGGAAATATTTTGTGAACCCTGTATTATGGGAAAACAACATAAAAAACCTTTCGACAGACATGAACAAAAAACAAAAAGTCCGTTAGAATTAGACCATACTGATGTCTGTGGTATAATAAATCCAGTGTCGTATAATGACAAGAAATATTTTTTAACGTTTGTTGATGATTATTCGAATTTTTGTATTGTATATCTGCTGAACAACAAAACTGAGGTATTGTCAAAATTTGTTGAATATCACGAATTGGTTTCTAATAAATTTAATACAAATGTAAAGAGATTACGGTGCAATCGTGGTACCGAATATATAAATTCACAGTTTAAAGCATATTGTGTTAAGAAAGGAATTTCCATAGAACCCACTGTTGGTCGATGTCCTCAGCAAAATGGTAAAGCTGAACGATTGAATCGTACTTTTGGAGAGAGGGCCAGAACTTTCATATATGAAAGCAGCCTGGATAAAATTTACTGGAGTGAGGCTTTATTGTGTGCTGCTTACATTTTAAATCGGTGTCCAACCAATAAAAGTTACATTCCTTATGAAAGATGGCACCGTGAGAAGTATGATTATAAAAAATTGAGGGTTTTTGGCTGCAACGCTTATATGTTGGATTTCACTCACATTTTGGATAAATTCGAGAAAAAGAGTAATAAATTGAAGTTTGTGGGATATTCGCCAGCAGGTTATAAGTTACTGGACGTGACTAAACGTAAAATCCATCTCTCCAGAGATGTTGAGTTCAATGAAGAGTCTATAGGTAAATCTAAATATGATGACTCTGACCCTATATTAAAGGAAGTTGACAAAACGAATGTTGATAGTATTGAAGTGGATGGAGAAATTAATAATATACTAGACTTTGGTGATGTTATAGATTCGTGCTTTTTCATAGCTAATGCTGTTGAAAGTGATTGTCCATTGACCTTTGAGGAGGCGTTGAGGTCCTCTGAGTCTGATCACTGGAAGAAAGCGATTCAAGATGAAGTTGATGCTTTGACTTCCAATGAAACTTGGAATGTGGTCAAATGTCCAATGGATGATCCTACAATCACGTGTAGATGGCTGTTTACTAAAAAGACTGATTCTGCTGGTAATGATTTGTACAAGGCCAGATTAGTGGCTCGCGGATTGCAGCAACAAAAATGTTTTAATTTCACCGAAGTCTATGCTCCAGTTGCCAAACTGTCAACAGTTTGTGCGTTACTTGCCTTGAGTAATAAATTTAAATATTTTATTCATCAAATTGATATTTGTAGTGCCTTCTTAAATGGTAAAATTAAAGACAAAGTTTTCTTAGAAATTCCAGAAGGCATTGAACGTAATTTAGATAAAAATAGAAATGTTTTATTACTAAACCGATCCATATATGGCTTAAAACAATCGCCTAAAGTGTGGAATACTATGTTCCATGAATTTTTGGTTTCATTGGATTTTAAACCAGGCATAGCTGATGACTGTCTATATATTCATAAACAAGGAAATTCTATAGTTTATTTATTAACTTACGTTGACGATATTATCATCAGCTCCAATAATAATGATTTAATAATAGACAATAAAAATAAAATTAGTAAAAATTTTAGGTGCAAAGACCTGGGAATGATTAATAAATATTTAGGCTTAAACATAAATTATGATCGCGAGAATGGACTCTTTCAAATAAATCAAAAATCTTTAATTGAGTCTGTTGCCAAACGTTTTGGTGTTTTGGATTGTATCCCCACACATTCTCCGATCAAACCCAAACTACAATTGCATCGTGATTTAAATGGAATGGATCGTAATTTGAATAATCAATATCAGCAGTTGTTGGGTTGTCTTATGTATCTTATGTTGGGTTCTCGTCCAGATATCTGCTTTGCGATATCCTACTTCAGTCAATTTCAAAGTGCAGCAACACACGAACATTATAAATATTTAATACGAGTTTTAAAATACTTAATAACTACTTCACATTTAAATTTGACTTATAATAGGGATAATAATAATAAATATATAATAGAAATCTACTCTGACACTGATTGGGCAAATTGTGTCGCTACTCGCAAATCAATTTCTGGTTATTGTGTAAAAGTATTTGGATCTGTGGTTTCCTGGTCTAGTAGGAAGCAACCCACTGTTGCTCTCTCCAGTACTGAGAGTGAGCTTATTGCCTTGTGCGAAGCAACATCCGAAAGACTGTGGATGCAAAATTTAATTAATGACTTTTGGTTTGACCACTCAAAAAGAGCCGTAATTTACGAGGACAATCAGAGCTGCCTGGGACTCATAATGTCAGGTAGATGGAATTTCAAACAATCAAAACACATAGACACTAAGCATAGATTCATATGTTCACACGTTGACAAATCATTTATTTATATGTATATTCCAACGTCCCAACAATTGGGTGACTTGTTTACTAAAGGTCTGCCAAAGCCTGCATTTGTCAATTTTTGCAATGACCTAAATTTAATATAACTGTTTGTGATTTATATGTTTACCATTTATATGTGTTCTGACAGTCATATTTTTACCATTTATATGTGTTCTGACAGTCATATTTTTACCATTTTATATATTTTATATTTTTATACTGACTGTGATAATTATCATACACGATTACACGAATACTTTAATATTTTAATACGTTTATAATTATTAAGCTTCACCACGATATATTATTTGTTATTTTACTGGACTTCGTTTTGTCCAAATCACATATTCACGATATATTTTTGTTCATATATGATTTGCGGAGGCGTGTGAGAATATGCTCCTCATGACCTCACTCATAGTCGATATATTTAGCTGTAACGTTGTCGCTGCTTGTGACGTCATCCGCTATAGCTGTTTGTATATTCGTATTTTAACTGTCAGTTAGTTGATCTCTAAATGTTGTTACGTGAACATAGAATAAAATGAGATCTTAAAAACTGAATCTTTTACTTATTGTGTTGACTACAAATTTAGTGTTTCTTCAATGGTGTTCGTTTAATATCATCGCTGGTTGTTATTCTTATTCGATTAATGTGAAATCTTTCATATTAGTGATCGCGTACGTATATAGTCAAAGGCTTATATGGACACATCATGAAGAAGTACATTTCATTCAAAAGTTCCCTTTTTTCAGGAATTATCAAATATCATATGTCAATTGATTAAATAATTTGGAGGGATTTGCATTGTCATTTTACAAAATAAAAGTGTTTTTAAAATTAAATAGCGTCATTTATTCCTTTTTAATATTCGTAGATGAATTCTGTGAAAATTACAGTTTGATAAGGGAAGGAACTTTTGAATAGAATGTACATTTCATTTGGTTGCTTTCAACATTTTATCAGTATTCTCAGTCCATCTAGTATATGGTCGAAGGGCATACCTGCTATTATAAAGAACCTTACTTTAGCCAAACCGTCATGTATTAATTCCTTCCATAATCCCTTTTGTTTATTAATTCACAGAATCCACTCAAGGCAAAAGAGGCTAGAATCCTAAGATGTATCAGATTCAGCGCAACGCAGAGTGCTGCGAGGCGATTAATTACTGAATGCAATATACTATTTCACTGTGTTGATTAGTCTTGTCCTTCTCTGATCAGTTTTGAATGGATTTAATTATTCTCATTTTCAAGTTTTAAGTAATTAAAGTCGAGCTATCAACGTCAAAAACATGCGCTTTCGTCCTTACGGAAGAGTAAGTGTATTCCTAGATACCTATAAAATTTTTGATATTCGATTGTATCGACCATCAACAAACTCATCCTACATGTAACTTCTAATAATTTATTTTCAGAAAATCTTGTGTTATTATGATGGAAAATAGCCAGTCAAATGCTGCTCAAGACATTGTAAAACAAGGGTTAATGGTCAAACGGTCCCAAAATAAAAAACGATTTACTCCAGTAAATTATCGACAAAGGTGGTTTGTGCTGACGAGCCAAAGTCTAATATATTACGAACCAAACAGCGACGTAAGCCGTCATCTATGTTCGATAGTGTTAAGTCTGACCTTGTTCTCACTGTAAATTTTGCGTTGCAGTGTTCGAAGGAACGAGGACGTATCATTCTTAAATATATTACCATCATTGAACCAGCGATTATCAGTTCTCTATGCAACGTTGATTTGAACAGCACTAGTCTAATATTCAGTTTGAACAACGGTAGCCTAATTAACAACAACTTCAGTGTTTATCCGTTTCAAATTGGGTACACAGACTCGGGACAGGATTATTTCCTTTATTTGATAACGTTTAAGGAGAAAGAACGCGAAGATTGGATACAAACTCTCAGATCTTGTGAGTGAATATATTTAGAATCACGAGACATTCTTATCTTTAGTATCTTAAGATCATTTGAATTTTTACAGCATGCTCAAGCAACCACTACAAAATTTCAAAATACCATGTCTCCGAATGGAGTGGTAAGCGATGGCAGTGTTGCAAAGCAGTAGCTCGTTCAGCTGCTGGTTGTGAAAATACATCGTCTTGGTTACCGTCGTCGATTACATCTTTTGACGAATTTATTGCTGAAGAAAATTCATTGTCATCTGTTTGTAAGTACTCTTTTGTTACGTATCGATCAAAAAAAAAACCAAAAAACGGCTTTATCGTTTAAATGATTTATTTTTATGCCTACCGATCCTCGAAGGTGTAGTTTAATCAGGTACCTATAAAATATATACAATGGAGTATCTTATCAGTCGTGTTTTGAGAGGAGTGTTACTCAATGTTCATTTATGTGATTTCAGCGTTGCATAATCCTAGTGAAGCAGAAGGTTCACCAATGGCCTCTTCCAAATTAAAAGTACGTAAATTCATATGATATTCTTGATTACTCGAAATTCCACGGGATTATTTTATGTTTTAAGTTCGTACCTTTTTTCTAAATGATCAATTGCAACAGTTTCTTCGTGAAAGCTTGGTGGGATTCATATGAACCCACAAATTGACGTTGTATTTTGTAAGATTTATGGGCCGTGAAATACTTTTTTGAAATGATAAAGTTTTACTTTAAGTTAACTTTAAGATGATTCTTGAATAGCATTTTGGAGATGTTACAATTAAAAATACTTTATCGAATTAACAACAGGTACTTGGAAATTGATTTGTTGAAACTTGAGCAAAAATTTCGATTATTATATTACATCTTGAGGATAGGTCGAAAAGTCTCGTAATGTTTTCCCCTTTTCGATGCTATCATTATTTTGTCTATAAATTTCATGAATATTTCAAAACTGAGCTGAGCCTAAAATTGATCCATCTTCGTGGGGCATTGAAGGTCACGAAAGTTGTCATAATTTTGATGAAATTCAATTATTCAAGTTTTCGCCTAGATTTATTATTCAAGTTTTAAATTTTTGCTACCAGATTTTCGATTATTTAAATGGAAAACTGCTTAAATTTGTTATAATTTTGGAGTACTTCCGAGATTCAGTGCTTGATAAATTAATGAACAAAATATTGTGTAACCAAATTAAACATCGAAACCTTCATTCATTCAGTTTAAAAATTTACAAATTTTTTTGTTCTCCCTGTATTCAAGCTATTGCTTCATGTATTTTGTTGTTCTCAATGACTTTATTCAGTATTGAAAAAAAAAAAAAAAAAGTTGCATTATATGAATATTTTGACAGGTTCTATGGGTAATATTTTTCAAGTATTTTACTTTTGACTTAGGATGTTAATGCAAGAACGAAAATCGTTGTCGCTTTATATCCTTTTAAAGCTGTTGAAACTGGCGATTTGTCTTTGGAAAAGGTGAGTTATGAGAATTTTTATGACAGCTCTGATTGTAGTGACGACTTAAAATTGTTTAATAATTTCAGGGCAAAGAGTACGAAATAATCGATGACTCCCGAGAGCATTGGTGGGAAGCGAAAGATCAGTTTGGGTATGCTTGAAAATTTATTGCTTATTTATGTTTAATTTAATTAGTGGTTATAATTTATGTTTTGTTTCTCATTCGCAGAAACGTCGGTTACATTCCTAGTAACTACGTCAAAGAGAAGGATCTATTGGGACTTCAGAAATACGAGTAAGCAACAGTACCTTCAGACTTGTGTTTTTTCTGTCAGCTTTCGTAATTATGTTATTACAAAACAGGTGGTACGTTAACGACATGTCTCGCCAGCGAGCTGAGTCTTTACTGAAACAAGAAGACAAAGAAGGCTGTTTTGTCGTCCGTAATTCTTCCACTAAAGGATTCTACACATTATCTCTGTACACGAAAGTGTAAGTTTCTCACGTTCGTCAGTTCCCGTTTATATATTTGTCCAGTGTGTAACGGCACTTACTTGATTATTTAATTTCAGTCCGGTTGGCCATTGCAAACATTACCACATCAAAAAGAACACTAAAGGCGAGTATTATTTATCAGAGAAGCACTGTTGCAATTCAATTCCCGAACTAATTAACTATCACCGACACAATAGTGGTGGATTAGCGTCTCGTTTGCGAGTGTCACCATGTGATCGACCAGCTCCAGCTACCGCTGGATTAAGCCATGGTTAGTACATCCTGTGTGCTACTGTGCGGTTGTAAATGACGTATGTTTCATATTCATTTTTCTGTTAGATAAATGGGAAATCGATCCGAGCGAGTTAGTGTTACTCGAAGAACTGGGTTCTGGACAGTTCGGTGTCGTGCGTCGGGCCAAGTGGCGAGGTTACATGGACACCGCTGTGAAAATGATGAAAGAAGGTACCATGTCCGAAGATGATTTCATAGAAGAAGCGAAAGTGATGACGTGAGTATCCTTACTCGATTATCTAGTTGGCGTGCGTGCCAAAGTTTTATTCGTTCTCGATTTGTTATCCAGGAAACTGCAACACGCGAATCTAGTCCAGTTATACGGAGTATGCAGTAAACATCGACCCATATACATTGTTACTGAATATATGCGTCACGGCTCGTTGCTCAATTATTTACGAAGACATGAAGCAAATTTGGTTTGCAATATTGGTCTCTTATTGGATATGTGTATTCAAGTATGAGTTTATTCTCATGGTGATGTAATATTTCGCCTTACCTTAGTTCAATTAAATATGCGCGTGTGATGGCAGGTTTGCAAAGGAATGGCGTATTTGGAGAAGCACAATTACATCCATCGTGATTTGGCTGCTAGAAATTGTCTTGTGGGATCGGAGAATGTCGTTAAAGTTGCGGATTTTGGACTGGCTCGGTATGAAATAGCAACTTTTTCGTTTTATCCGATTAAAATACAGTGCTTCTGCTCTATAGGAGGATTACAGCAGATTATGGGTTTCAGTGTTTGGAATACTTGATTATTTTCTTATTGAACGGAAAATAAGATGTTTCTGAAGCAGTCTAGACCAACTAAAAAAAAATCAGATGGTCCATAAAAATTTTTGATCGATTTAACTTTCAAACAATTTTTAATGAAGAGAGCCGCGAAAAATGGGAGCTAAAATTTGAAAACATTTGTTCAGTCATATTTTTATTACTTTTTAGGAAATGTTTTCACGTTTTATAGGAGCCATTCTATCTGCTGTAACACTAAACTAAATTTTTAGAATGAATCTTAACTTAAAATTCTGTTTGAATATTTTATCGATGCAATTATATTTGCGAATGTTTGAGCTTTTATTTTTGTTTCCACACTCTAAGAGCTGGCTCTAACTTTTTCTATTGAATCTCTTTGTAAATTGAGTTAATACTTTAATTTAAGACCTAGAAATGAGTTCGAGGGCTGAATGCAAGAACGATACTTGATTAATTTTGTTCTTACATTTTTACCATTATCAGTTATATATATACATAAACATGTGTATTATATAACTTTGTATTGATAAATAAAGCTCGATAAATGGTTGTTACTCATGTGTCGTTCTTGCGTTCCACTCTAAAAGTAAATTATTTCTGTAAAAGTTTACTCACTGTATGGTAGAGGCTGTTGTTCTTCAGAGTAAAATCAATTCTTCCTTTTTTTACGTCTTGAGCAATTGCGTTTTTGTTTTTTTTTTTTTTTTTTTTAAATAGCAGAATGTAAAATTTTTCTGATTAATATATTTATATTTCTTTCAACCGAGAGATATTACTCGATACTTCTATTTGATATAACATTTCCTACAGACAGTTGTGCAATTTATAATCAAAAAGTTATCCAAGTCTCAATTTTAAACGTAGGCTGCTAAACTTAACAATTCAATTGTAACTTTCGGCGTAGGATTCAGAAAAAATATTTTATAACTTCATACCATCGATAAACATCCATTGTTTAAAAAATAAATTACTTCTGTATTCATTAAAATGTCTGTCATTTCCTGTAAAATTTACTCGTTGAAAAATACCCTTAGTTATATCTTTTGGCTTGGTTTTCCAATTATTTCCGCGAACTTCAAAAATTTCGATGTATTTTTGGATTTCCTCCATTTCTCTTGACTTGATGAAGAATTTTGTACTGAAGACACTTTCTCTCTCTACCACCTTCACTGCTAAAACCGTGGATTTGCTTCTAACTGACTGGTAATTAAGAAGCACCAATAGATGAAAATAAATGAATAAAATAGAAATATTTCGTTAAATTATAAACATGTAGAAAATGATTTGTCTAGCCCCCAAAGACTGTTGTTACGAAATGCGATTTGAACTCTTAGTGGAATGGATAAAATTTCATTGTCATAATTATCGTTTCAGATACGTATTAGACGATCAATATACCAGTTCTGGAGGCACTAAATTTCCCATCAAATGGGCAGCGCCAGAAGTCTTAAACTATACCAGATTTTCGTCCAAATCAGATGTGTGGGCTTACGGTAATTATATTGAACGTTTTTGTTACCTATTATTTTTGCCTATTTAATTTACAACTTTGTATTGACGTATCCGTATCGCCGCAGGCGTGCTTATGTGGGAAATATTTTCTTGTGGTAAAATGCCGTACGGTCGACTAAAAAACACCGAAGTTGTAGAGCGTGTTCAGCGCGGAATTATCCTAGAAAAACCGAAAGCATGCATTAAAGAAATTTATGATGTAAGTACATTATTGCCTGCGAAAGTTGCTTCTTTCAGCGGCAGCTCATTATTCATCGTGTTCTGTTTGTTTAGGTTATGTGCAATTGCTGGGCCCATTGTCCCGAGGACAGACCGTCGTTCAGAGCTCTTAAGGAGCAACTACAAATCGTTTCTCAGGTAAGTTGACTTAAAATTCATCGTAGGAATTGTGTTTTTTTAAGCGTAATTTTAATTTGTTGGTTGGGTTTCAGGGATTGATAGTCGACTAATTGATACAGAAACGAGTAATTTTCCACGAATAATTCTCATCATTTTAACTTACGTCTCATCTTTCATGGGTCTTCAGTCGCCGTAGATCGTATGAGCAAGGTTTTTGAATTTGCTTTATTCTCAATCGCAGCATCTCAACAATATTAGAACTCGATATTAATAATTTACGTTATGAAATTTTTATTTTTCTGAAGGTTCGTTTACATGCGCTATTTTATTTATCTCAGTGCTGGTTACACCAAATAGTTGAACTGCCGATGAGTATGACCTAAAAGTTAGTTTACATGCTCCATTTTATTTGCCTCAACCAACTATAACCGTACGAAAGTAAAATAGAACGTGTCGATGCTTGATTAGTTTTCCATTGGAAAGAACTACTAAAAAGCAATTTGTGCCCAAAAGAAAAAAAAACGCCCATTCTCCAAGGTTTATATTATCGAGAAGCAAATGCGAAAAAATCTTGATTGGTTTGACTGATTTCTTATTTTCCTCTTAATGTAAATTCTCGCGTGTTTTGGAAATGAATTGAAAAATATTTTTTTATATCATTCCACTGACACTTTTGGGTAATGTTGACAGAGTACCGTATTTTTAGTTTTTCTGTTTTTCTGTAAGTACAGATCAAAAATTGAAGATGAAACTGGACTTGATTATGAACAAAAAGTTGTTAGCTGAGAGTTAATCGAGTGGTGGTGTTTTTTTTTCCCATTGAAACTACGAGTGCTTTGTTGGAGCTATGTAGAGTAATTAAGATTTCGACAACTAAACGAAACTTCAGAGCAGTGATGTATAATATCGATAGTTTACGCATCAGTAGCCGTTACGAATAGCTAAATTCGTATTGAGTGATACCTAATAGTGATAATTATTCCCATAGATAGTCTTTCTTGAGAAGAACTGTCGATAGTCTATCAATAGTATCGATAGTTTCTGCATCCCTAGTTTGAAGATTGTGGATATTGTGGTCTGCGTGACTCATTCACATGTTAGTCTCGTCTCAGCGGATTGATGTTCGATTATTCAATCTAAAGGTTGTTGGTTCGAGAGCAGCTGCCGCAAAAAGGTGGTATATTCGGTTTGGTTCAATTGAAAAATTCTGTCAGAAAACTGTTAGACCCCGGATTTCGAGTAGCTCTTTTTTCGACGTCGGTATCCATAATTTCCAGACGCTGAGTATAATGACTATGTTGCCAGAGTCAAATTGGGAAAAAAAAACAAAAAACTTTCGACGCGAATGTATTCATTAAAGCAAAGCCAAATTAATTTATCAAGCCATAAAGTGAAAATCACGTCGCAAATTGATGAGCAAGGGACCGATTTTTGACAGAACCAAAGTTTTTCAAGTTGGTATTCAAATTCCTCATTTTCAAAAATATAATTCGGCTTAAATTTCTGATTGTTTTAGTCATTTTTTTCAAGTTAGGCTTGAATACGTGCTAAAAAAAATGAAGCTGGCAACTGTGGTGAAGAACCGATTTTCATTCTACTTCATAGCTTGATAAGTGAATTTGGCTTTGATTAAAGAAATTTTGTCGCATTTACATGAATCTGCTCTAGCCTCATTTTTTGACTTGTAAAGGCTCTAAAAACTTGCTTTTTATTTTATTTTAAATCGAATTGTTTTCCTCTTTTTAAAGTATTCGCTCTCTTGAAGAAAATAAATGAGAGCAGTCACGTTTACATGACAGTATAATGTTACAGAGCATTGTGTTGAAGAACTAATTATTTATTTGATGAAAAAGATCTCTTAAAAGCAGTTAAAATTTGACAATCTCCAATGTAAGACTCAACAGCTGGAACAAAACCATTTGGCTCCCGAATTCTAATTTTTGTGGATGTGACTTTTTCACTTACTTTTCGAATAACAAGATGAACTTGAAGATTTGCAGAATCGACAGTTCTAGTGTTAGTTTTTACTTTTCATTCCATTTGGCAAACTATGAATCCTTATAAAACTTTTTTCCGTTCAGAGGTTGTTGCTTGAAGACTCCCCCCTCCTTCGCCTTTACGTACGTTTATTTTTTTATTTTTATATAATTATTTTTACGATACATATATATATTGAAATCGAACAAAAAAAAAAGAAGAACAACGACGAGTATGGGGAAATAAAGTTAAAGTAGTCGACTTCTGGTGGCCCATTCGTCAAACCTGTTGATTTCGGGATTATGTGCTGTTTTTTCGAATTGAGAACATATACAATCAAAGCTTTCAAAAGCAATTGCCTGAAAACCGTAAGCTATAGAAAGTTTAAATTTTTAGCAGACGAATACATAGGTTATCTGAAGATTCCCTGAAATTTTGGCTGAAATCGTACATTTATTTCTTGAGATATTGCTGCAATTCTGTTCAAATCCTGTAATTTTAATGATGAAAGAGTTCAATCAAGTTTGGAAATATGAACAGAATTTCGGCGATATCTCGAGAAATAATTGTACGATTTCAGTTTAAATTTCGAGGATTCTTCAAATAACCTATGTAAATGTTTCCGAAAAATTTCAGCTTTCTACCACTTACAGTTCTTGTGTAATTGTTTTCAATAACTTTGATTTTGTGTGCTTTAAAGGTTGAAAAACTGCTTATTATACCGAAATCAACAGCGCTAGTGGCGCAGTCTAGCGGAGGCTTTACATCTCAATTCCAGCTACTTTCCATTCCTTCTTGAATATATTTCACATGTTAATAATTTTTTTTTTCTCTACTGTATTGATAATTTTATTTTCGTATGTTTGTACATTTTTAAGTGTTTTAATTTTTTTTTCGTACTGATTTTACCGTGTTCTATTCTTTTAAGCTTCTCTTCGTTTTTTCTTTCAATTTAATCTCTTGGCATTATGTATATGTATACTTTTACTATTTTTTTTCTCTTGTTTTTAAATTTTAGCTCGTTGCATTTATTTTATTCGTAGATTCAAGTTTTAATCAAACTGCTTGTACGTTTAAGAATTTATAGCTATATTTAAATCGGTGGTCGAGTTTCAATATTGCGAACAAAAAAGTATTACTGAATACAAGTTACTACGTTTTTGATTTTTTTGGAAAAAATGTTTTAACCCTGAAAATCTGACGAGTGATGCAGATTATTAATTTGAAAATACATATTATGAAATTACGTATGATAAAAGAACTATATGTAATGGTTCGAAGATATCTGTTTTAGAAAATGAAATTGTAGTGAATGGTTTGAGTGACACCGTAACAGACTGACGACTGACCAGGTAAGGACTGAAAACAAACTATTAGTAATATCGCGGCATTGTTGGTAGTGAAGTTATGAGAGCCTTTTTGAACCCAAATGGAGAAGAAAGTTTTTCCTAGGACGTGTAATACTCAACTGTTTTTCTAGAAGAAATATCCAAAAGTACTGACTAGTTTCGGTATGACCTTATTTTACATTTTGATTTAATTTGATTAAAATTCATTTTTCTAGCTAAACTTTCATGGCGGTGAAGACAATGTCATTTTTACTGTTCGATATTCGCTTCTTTTTTCGGTCATCTGACGGATGGTGTTGATTGGTCTGTTTTTTTTTTCGTTCCTGAAGATAAAGAATTGAGTATCATTGCTGAGCACCTGATTATTTTGCATGGTGCTCGAATATTCCAATTTCTTGTTTACTTTCGATGCAGACGCCCTTTTTTTTGTGAATCATAAATTACCCTGATCTTTAAATACACAGGATTTGCGAACTAGTTCTAAAAAATATCGACCCATTTATTATAAAAATCATTTTTCAGGTAACAGAAGCGTCGTTAAATTCATTATTTCAATAAATCTCGGTGATTCCATACAAATTACTTATATTCGAACATTATTTATCGTCAAACAACTACAAAACAACATCAACCAGAAAAACAACAACGAACGATGGAAACGAACTGTTTATTAATTCAGTACACAAAATTACGCCAACTACTAGAAAGAAAACTGAACTTCAGGAAATAATACATTATTTCGCAATCAAATAACAACTCGCACAGATAATTGCTTGACATAAAATGAACTCATTTTGCGATGAGAAAACTGAAAACTCTTCCAGAAACTAAGAACATATTTTCACCTTCGTATAAAAGAAATAACGATTTGCGATTCACTATGTTTTGCTCAAGGATGAATTTCACCGTCTTCATTATCTTCCTATAAGGAAAAATCAAAGAAAAAAGAGTTAGCGAATACGAAAATGAGCCATTAAATACGCAGCAGCAGATGAAGCAAAATGTCGACTTAACTTACCGTTTTAATTTTCTTCATCGGTATGACGTCGTCTTTGGTTATGGATTTTGGTCGTTTCGCTAATTTCGAATCTTTCTTCGAATTCTCAAGTGATTGACGTTTGCGTATTTTTTCCGCATTGGTTTTCTCCGCTCTCCTTAAAATACCTTCACCTAGAGCCTGAACTGTTACCTGTGCAAACGAAAAGAATTCTTAACAATGTTTGTGGCGGTCCAAAATTGATCAAACGTGACAAATCAATACACAATTTTAAAGTGACAATTCAATAATTGGACGATCGACAGAGCGCATCGAAAATGAGGTAAATGAAAGGAAATCTTTTTCTTGTGGAACGACTGAAGGACAAAATTTTGATAGAACTAATCACATACTTGGTACACCTAAAATGAAATTAATTTGGAGGAATACGCTCAAATTCTGGGCCAATTTTTAATGAACAAAATAAAAAGAAACAAATATAAATTTAAGAATGAAGTTTATACATTTCTGAGAAACCAAACATGATGAAGAAAATCTAACGACCAATTTGAATTTACCACGCTAAACTATAATATAAAGAAGCTTGTTTTTGAAGATGTAAAAATCAAAATAGTGGGAGTACTTTTGTGAATGCTACCTCTAGATGATCCAATGTATCCTTTTCCACTTCAACAGCCATATTGTAAACTTGCGAATTAACTTGGTTGAACATTTTCGCATTGTTCAGCATCAATAAAACATCACGCTGGAATTCAGCAACCGTTGATATTTGTCGATTGTCAATTTTTCGTTTTATGGTATGGAGGTCCATTGGACTGCGGACAAATAAACAGTTTTTACGCCAACGTAGCCTACTGCAAACATCGAGAAACGCTAAATACTCGCTTACTTGTATATGATGTTCTCATAACCGGGCACTTGTTTACTGGTAATCGGTTTTTGAAAGGCATTCGAGTATTTATGTGACATAAGGCGACTGTAGGCCAGTAAAATGGATTTTCTGCGTGTTCTGGCTAATTCACTATCATCAGACGAGCCTGGAGAAGATGATGACGTCAAACTGAAACCAAAATATGAAATGTAGGAGGGGGAAAAAAATCGAAATATCGCAAAATAACGGGTACGATAGTTGCGCTTACTCTAGTTTAACAGCCGGACTTCGCGTTCTGGCGCTACTTCGTCTGGGTTTGGCGTGACGCCTAAATTCTGAACTTCGACTCGCATTTTCAGATTTTTCACTTGGCTGAGTGATCTAAAAATCATAAATTTTAGCTAGATCAGCACAATTCCACAGACCAGAGAATCGACTGGTTCAGACCTACCTGTAATTTAGTATTCAAAACTAAAAATTGGCTAAAAACTTATCCAAATACGTAAAAGTCATGGTAAACTGAAAATTCATTAGCTACACAAATTCAAGATTTATTTTAATGACTTTCTTCATTTAACATGATTATATATTTGATTGAGGTACTATTTTGGGGTTTCAGGCTATATTTTCGCAAATGACTACAACTAATCGAGTGTCTTATTTCAGTACTTCTCTGAAATTCTGGTCAAAACCGCAGAAAATTTTCAACTATCTACGTATAGTGAAAATTTGCCACTTATTTAACCTAAAATTTCCCAAAAACAATTGGTTCAATAGAAAAAAATGTGAGGACCTTTTTTATAAAACCTTTGATGTTCTAAAATTTTTATAGAATTAATTTTCTCCAAAAAATTAAAATTGAATGAAATACATACGAAAAACTGTCCAGCATTAGTATTTTTGTCTTTTAGAGGAAGACGCTCAAGCCAAACATGGGGGGAACAATCAGTACCTTGATTAGGGAGACAAAGTAAGTAAGAGTACCACGCGATTCATTCTCAGCTGAAACCCAAACTTTCCTGGATTATGATTCTATTTTCTAATTATTGATCTGACTTGCAGATCTCGTATGGCACGTCCGTCAAATGGATGATGGTCATATTATACATCAATAGATTTCAACTTGAAAAAAGATCAACTTTTTATGAACGTTTAAACCTCATATCTCCCATATTTTTCGATTTATTATGCAATATCCTCCAAAAACTACATTTTTTAATATACGATTGATTTTTTAGCCCACCTATGGCGCTTTCACTGCACCGAACTGGGTCTTATTATACATCGATGGATTTAGAATTGAAAAAGGAATAATTTTTTACTAAGCTTGCAACATCGTATCTGCAATATTTTTCGAGATAATTGCAAAAATAAATAAATTATAGGAGGCATTATCCACAATTGGGAGGTGTTCCTCCCCGAATCCGGAAGTTGTTCTTATTTGGGTATATTATTGGGATCTTAACGAACCATTTTCAGCAAAAAAACCTTTGATGGGATCTTTCTTCTTACTAGGCCATTTTTTGACACGTTTGTCCTAGACTATGAGAAAATTGGCGGAAAACTTGAATAAGAAATTTAAACATGGTTTTTCGGCAAAGAAAATACGCTGGAAAATGAAATTATCCATTTCAAACTGACTGTGAAACCGAGAAGTCCACGAAACACAAGAAGTTACATAGTGAATACGTACGTCGACTGCCGATTCCTTTTCAAGAGGTTCTTCTTTCGGTTTTAGCCTAAAAATATTAAAAAAAAAGTTCATTAGATCACTGTTCACATTCAATCGATGTCTATTTATTCGAGTGTTAAACTTACAATTCAGCTTCTAACGACAGATCCATATCATCGCGTAGGTCTTTAATGGTAATATTAAGTTCTTTGTTGGCATTACCGTCGACCGGAGGTTCACGTTCATCTTCGCTGCGTACCTTTTCGCTGGTATCTGGTAAATTTTCCGTATCCTTACCCTGAGTCTCATCACCTTCCGAAACGCTTTTACGTTTTCGCGATTGCCGGCGAATAGTCGAACGATTCTGCTGCTGTGACGCAGAACTCTTCGCAACTTCTATTCCCACGTCATTAACAATCTCCGCCACCACTAACTCTTTTTCCGACGTTTTTTCTGAATCAACAGCCACAGCGTACTTGTCACTAGGCTGCTGATGCTGCTGCGGTAGAGGTTCAGCTTTTGAAGCCGTCTTCGTCATCTCTTCCGTTATCGACTCTAGCTGACGCTTTTCTTCCTCGACCAGTGTTCTTATTTCACTTCGTCGCAAACTGGCGCTTGACCGACGTTTATTCGGAGTTCCTTCTGGTTTTGATACGACTTTTTCGATCACCTCTTCAGCAACGTTGTTGGACGATGGTGAGGGATAATCGAAGATATCATTCGGTTTCTTGACGTCTTCGATCTGCTCGACAACTTCTTCGACTTGTACTACCACCTCGTTATTCTCTACAACATCCGTAGGTGAGGGTAAGGTTTTTAATTCGACTGCTGCGACTACGCCTGTAGCTGGTTCGTCAAATTTTAAATCTTTAATCGATTCGACGGCTGGTTCGATGGAACGTTCTTTCACTTCTGCTTGTTTCTCATCCTTGCGACCTTCATCAAACGATTTTGACTCGGCGACTTCCTCATTTACGATTTGTGAAAATGTTTGAGGCTCACGTTCCTCGACAATGGTTTCTACAGTTTCTTCAACCTCCGAGGCACTTTCACACGTAACATAACTATCGCCAGATAATCGTGTGTCTTCCGCGTTCGAAGCATCTACTTCTTGAATGTAACTAGTTTTCGCTTCGGCTCCACCAGTATATGGTTGCTGCTGTTGCTCTTTGATAAAATTAAATGACTCTGGCTCATCGCCGATGTTCTCCGTCACGTTCTTTTCGGCTAATTCGGACTCGATAGTAATGTTTGCAGCCGTCACTTCTGCTGTAGCCTCTGTGCCTTCGACACTGACAAAATTATTAGATAATTCAGAATTAGGAGTCGACGTTGCCGTCGTCGATGACATACATTCAGTATTTACAAACGTTGGAGATATGCTCGAGACAGAATTTGAGGCGATAATGGTAACAGTTGACTGCTCTTCGTTTACTTCAAGTTGTTCGTTCTTGAGTACATAATTATCGGATTGAACAATGGTCTCTTCGATGGGCATGGACACCGTTTCGGGAATAACATGGTCGACGAGATCATTATCCGTGGAAACGACTTCTTCGCAATGCTGTGGTTCCTCAACAAATTCAGAAGTTTTTACATCCTCGGCAGCGGAGACGTAAGTTTCATCGATAACTACCGCATTCAAATCGTCTTTGTTGATAATAATATTATCGTCACCACCGCCTTCCAAATCTCGAATTATCTTATCCAATGATATGGTGCCTTCCTTCAGGTTATCGATGACTTCCAGTAATGTTTCTGGAGGTATGTCAACTTCGCTGAGGTACTGCCAACAAAAATGGAGCAAATTAACAACATTATATAGTCTGCCAACGAAGAGATGGTAGTCGACCGTTCGTTCAATGTTGCGAGGGATTCCTAATCTTATTATCCAAAACTTCCCGTTGGGCTCTTATAACTACACGCTCAATCTGTAAATTAGGTTCGAGAAAATTTATTCCCAAAAATAAACTGAACTGGACCGTTTTTTTTTCAGCTCTCCACTCTTTTCTTTTTGAATTCCTACATTTTAAAAAAGTCTATATAAAAATGAGGAAAAAAGAAATATACGTTTGATTCACGTGTACGAAGTGAAAAATCCGTTTCATAATGTATTTCGCGTTGAAGATCATGTTGCGACTGACATCTCTTCGTGGCCAAACAACAGTGCTATTTCGCCCATGTTTAGGTCACGTTTGGTTTTCATTGGCGCATATAATCAACATCAGCGGAATAGTCCCTCTAAAAGCTTTTAGATCCGTTCTTCTACCGAATTTTTTGTCATGTCGAACATAACTTGTATGTAAGAAAAATCATATCAGTTGACCTGATTTTATACAAGGTAAAAACAGTTTCTACTGCTTAATCCATTTCAGAAAATTTTAACCCATTCTTTTAAGCTCTATAAGCTTGAACCAGTGTAAAAGTTATCAAACGACAGACACTAGCGAATTGTCAACAATTTTGTAGTAAAACGATTTTAGACTTGAAAAAAAAAAACCTAATATCCTTTCTTTTTTTTTACCGAAAAGATAAAAATTTAATTTTTAATAAATTTCATTCGAAGCAAACATTTACGAAATTTATACCCGAAACATTTTCAAAACGTGCCAATTTGCGGTATAATAATACGATAATACGACGAAAGGAAAATAGCTTTCGTTTGGAGGTACTATGAAGTCGGTTACAAACGATCAATAAAAGATTCAAAAGGTAAAAATCAAATGAATACTGCAACTCAAAACCTTAAGTATTATATAATATAGAGGAATTGAAAAAAATTTTGATAAATTTTCCAGTTGCTGATGCACCACGACTGAAATAAGCGATAAAAAAGAAATGTGACATTTAAATTTGATCTCAACTAACTTCTTAATAAATGAACGGCTTTCGCAATACATTGAAATAACGATGATTTTTAAGAAATAATTCATTCTTAAGACGAACACGTTAGCTCCAAGACATTCGAAAATTTTGAATTTAATATCTCGTAGTATGGAGAAGATATTCTTTGTCAGGATATACTGGAAAATATAGAGAAAGTGAAAAATACGGTCTCACCAATTTCGTTTCAATTAGTGTTATGTTGCATGTCTATAAAGATCGGAATTCAACACAAAAATTTATCGAAATCGGTAATTATAAGGTTCAAGAGCTTGTGAGATGATTTAACTCCTTACATCGATCTTATAAAATCGAATTTACTTATACAACATCACGATAAATAGTGGAACATTAGTAAAAAATTTCAATCAATGTACCTATTTTTGACCGTCATCATGTCTAACAGTTAAGTTCGCTTGATATTACCGTAAAATCTAGAGCTATTAAGACACCTCACTTAACGTTAATTTTAATAGGCGATGAAAGAAATTTAATTCAAGAGCCAAAATGAAAATTTTTTGAGTTTAGAGAGGAAATCAGGCCGTAACTAAATAAAACAAGTGAAAAAACTAACGCTCGCTTCGTTCGGCGAGATCAATACGAGGTTTTCCAGATTCTGAGCGTCATTTTTCTGTGAAGTTTCAGGGACAGTGGTCGTTTCTATTGGAGTTGGTGAATCTTTGGATGGTAACGAACGTGATTCCGGCGTAGGTGAACCAACAATATCCTGAAAATAAAGGGGTCAGATTGATTACTGAGAAAAACAGATTATTAGGAAAATGTTGGAAAACATTTACCGGGAAACTCAACCTTCTCGCAGTCGAGCAGGAATTACTAAATGAGGTTGTTGGTCTACTGGTGCTGCTTGATTGACCTACGAAATTAAATAATACGTCAATATTTCGATTCGTTTCATTGATATGTTAATTTCTCCATTACCACAATTTTCAAAGCTACATAGTCACAAGCAGTTACTTGCGACACAATAGCAACATTAACAAATATTATCGTTGACGATTTCTCTCTAGTCAACGTATAATTTACATATAACGGAAGAAACCAAATGAAATATAAATTGAATTACTTTGAGTTACTTTCGTCTGTATGAAACTCGATGTAGATAAGGTAGGCCGGTATTGAACCGCAGGTGGATTATTCAGCAAGCTACTTAGTAATGGTGATGTCATAACTGGCGAACTTGCATCCGTCTAGACAGCAAATATGCAAAAAAATAAATAAAATCCAATAAATTTGGAAACTACAACTTAAAATTCATACTTTTCCGTCTGCTTTATTCGGTGATTTTGTAGTATCATTCTTTTCACATTCTGCTTTTGCTGCGTTACGGTTTTTCAAAAGTTCTTGTACTTTACGATAATTTTCTTCACGATCCTTTTTCATCCTTAAAATAATAAAATAAAATTTTACAAAACAATTATGTTTCAGAAATCAGATCACAAAAAAAAACACTTACTGTAGTGTTTTTTCGAGATATTCGTCCAGTTCATCTTCAGTTATTTCACCTTTTGCTACCATTTCAACTATTTTCTTTAATGTCAGATACTTGTTTTTTTGTTCCTCTCGAGGTTGCCCTTCGATTTTACTTTCTGAAAAACCGAATTCGTATCAATTGTTTTACATTAAATGTGTGGAATTTAAAATAAGAAGAGGAAAACAAACTTGATTTTAAACTCTGAAAAATTTGCTGGATTGGAATTTCGTTGCTAATCGATGGTTTTACGTTTTCATTGTAAAGTTGCTTATACTGAGCTTCACAGGTCTCAGCGGTAAACCAATCCCACGGACGTTCTTCTTGAAATAGCGGCTGAATAAATTTGCAAATGGGCGTCCTATTATCAACAACATTTCTGAGATTCTAGAAAAAACTAAAATGTACTTGTCACAATCGTTATGAAGTGTACGTACCAGTTTTCTCCAAGTCGTTTAACGGCGGAAGCGAGGCATATTTTCTCCAGCAACGACCAATCATCTATATACACTCGATGTTGCATGATTTACTAAGGTTAAAAAAAATTTTATATAATATAACGAGTGTATATCATTGCCGCCAATTTACCATCTATTACTTTAGTACGCACATTATTTCATACATAGGTCGCATAACCAGAGATGAGAATATTGAAAGCTGGCTCACTGAAGCAAAGCAAAAATAATCTAAACATTGAATATCGGATGAACGACACAAAAATTCACAATAAGAATAGTTGATTAAATCTTCAACAGGCACGAGGCTAAGAGTAATGCGAAAACAACTTCAACAGAGTTGAAATTACAAAACCATTAATCGTTAGAATAAAGTGAGGGTGAAAGTTAGACACGAAAGTATTTCAGAGATAAATTAATTCAATCATTTACTTAATTCAAAACTATAAGTTGACTTATCAAAGTAGTAAATTTAATTACAAATTTACGAAGTTTGCAAACAATAGCCTCGCACCTCACGCCAGCTTTGCCAAATTGTCATTGTTATCAGTTGCGTTTGTTATCGTTATTTGATGCGGTTCATTCTTCGTTTTTGTGTGTATTTCTTTCGATTCCATAAAATTAAATTAGACGTGTAACTTGAAGATGTAATTCCAAGTAAAATTATATGCAATGCATTCTGTGATTGTTCCTTTTGTGGTTTTATAGAGTTTCGAACAATTGTATCTGGTGATATCAAGTGAGAAAAGCATTGACTTATGCTGGTTAGCTGGTTCGTTGCTGATCCTCTCCGGACTTTATGTACGGTATCGTCCTTGGATCCTTTTCAGGGTACCAAAAAAACCGTAACTTTCATAATTTCATCAAACTTTTAAAATTTAAATAGTAGTAACCTTTGACTTTAGTCATGTTTCTCCTTTTTTATTCAACTTGTTGGAAATGCAGATTTCAAAAGAGGGTTTCATTTTCATAATTTTCAAGTAATGAGAGAAATCCCTAGGTTATGTGAATCATGTCAGATTTTATGGAAATTCTTGAATCATCTTCTAAAACTTCATCAAAACATTCGAAGATATCCAAGCCGGCTCTATTTATTCTCGGGATCACTGGTAAGTGCCGTAAAGTTTCAATGTCCTTTTTCTTCATCATTCATTTCTATTTATAAACTTCTTACTTCGTAGGCGGTGTAGCTTCTGCTGTTTCGCTAATAAGTATTCCGTTCTTGTCGCCGGCATTTCGTAAAATTTGTTTGCCATATGTCCCTGCTAGTGGAGCGCAACTCGCTAACGTATTAACTGCATTGAAAAACCGTTCTGGGACGTTAATTGATCTCGGAAGTGGAGATGGTAGAATTGTAAGTTGTTACATAATAATCGAGATGGATTTTAGCAGTTTACCCTATTTAAACTGAGCTACTAAAACCATTCACTTTTTTGGATGAATAATTCAAAGGTACGTGCTGCTGCTAGTTTTGGATTTGAAGCTTCAGGTGTTGAATTGAATTACTGGTTAATATTGTATTCAAGATTTCTGTCGTTGCTCAAAGGCAGCCCTAAAAGTTGCCGATTCTATCGGTGTAATCTGTGGTCCTTCAATCTGAAACCTTATTCAAATGTTGTAATTTTCGGCACCGAAGAAATGGTTTGTATTTTTTTACAAAAATTCTTTTATATTCATGCATATCCCATCCTCGGTCTTATTCTTTTACTCCACAGATGCCATTAGTAGAGAAAAAGTTTCTAAAAGAACTGGAAGATGGCAGCGTTGTCATCGCTTGTCGTTTTCCATTACCCACCTTGAAACCAGATAAAATTGTAGGTGAAGGAATCGACACTGTTTGGAAGTACCGAATTTTTGTGGAAAATCGATCACTGTGATACTTTTATTCTTGGGTATATTGTTTGTTTTTCAACTGTTTTATTGTAAATTATTTCTTTGTGTCACTAGTCCTCGATAGTAGAACGAAAATCTTCGACGAAGAACTGCTGAAACGCATATTGTCATGTATGTTTATTGTAAAGTAATTAAATTGTATCCGATATGAAAAACATAGCTACCAAATTTACGAATCCTATCAGTGGTGTGGTAGTGTGCAGTAATAAAGACCAGTATGACAAAATCTGCTTCTTCCATTGAAAAAACATGTAAGAAGGCAGGATAACGTAAATCTGTAAAATCAAAGTAATGAGAATTAATATTTCAAACTGTAGAATAATAGGTATTTCATTAGTTACAGCGAACAAGATATTACCAACAATACTTATGGAGTTGAGTAAAATTACGTACAAAACATCTGGATATGAAGGGAAATGAAGGGCAGAAAATATTTGTATTCTTAGCATGTAACCCAACAATGGAAAGACGGTTAGAATTTGGAAAAATAATAATACTCTGGCAATTACAGTGGTTAGATCCCACGTGTGGAAATTATTCAACAAATTCCAAAAAAATAAAAGAAAGTAGATTTCAGCAATTTTCATCAACCAAAGTTATTATAATATATATTACTGTTCACTTACATCTTCAATACATGACTTCTTCAATGGGAAACAAATATAAAACGTAAATCCGATTAGAAATTACGTCGTAACTACCAACAGGTATGCAGCAGACAGATCTCAACTCTGAATCAGTGTCGGAGTAAACCGTGAGACATTTTTCACTTTAATAAAATGATATTCCTAATTGTGAAAATTAATTGCTAGATGTACGTTATGTTCTTCGTATCGGTTGTTTCTCATAATAGTTATGACTATATTATGAATGAATAACGAGAGCATTAACATCCTCGAAGCAGTAAAAAATTAAGGTGTGAATAAGCTAACAAAATGTTTGCTTTCTGCGTTCTTGAACTCTACATTCACTCCCCATGAAAAGGATTTGATAATGACGAATGTTAGCAGATATCCGACTGATACTGTCCCTAGAAATCAAATAAAATTATTTATTTATTTACTGAGTACATAATCGTCAAAAACCAATCAATTGTGAAGTTTATAAAGAAAATACGGAAATAGGTACCCGATTTCTTAGTGGGAACCGGAATGCAGATTAAAAGAAATAATTCTCAGTTAAAAAAGTAGTTAATTTCCCTACTCATTCGTCAGTGGCGGTTCTAGGTCGGGACAGAGAGGCAGTTGCCCCCTTACCCCCAAAATTTTTTTCATATTTAAATAAAAAAATTTAAATTTTCAATAAGAAAATGAATAGAAAATAAAAAATTTCGGTACAATTAAAAAAAAAATTTATACACCCCTATTTTGGTGGGTATAACTTGCTTGTATTTAAAGGTTGTCGCCTACGGAGCTTCAGAACTCCCATATCGTTGATTTAATAGGCAAATATGAAAATAATAATTTATTAAAATCGTCAAAACTCAGTTTACCCATAGGGCAGGTTAGTTTCATTACTGAGGACAGTTCAGCTGATACAAAATTTGCATTTAAAGTAAGATTACATTAATGGTTAAAATTCGCTGACAATCGCTGTAATATCTTATGGTGTTATTGAGATCCCAAACTTATTGAAAAAAAGCCGGATCCACATGCGACGCGATTTTATCAATGCTTGAAGTTGTGGAGCATAGTACTGCATAAAGAACGTGTATCTTACACCGAGAAAAAAAATTTCATTAAATCAAATTCAGCAGACTTTGTTTATTAATTACGAACCTGGTACGTTTCGAGTTGATTGGATATTGTCAGGATGGAAAATAGTATCTGGGAAAAAATAAGGGAGAGAAATATCAGCACGTATTAATTCATTTATTTCGGAAAACCAGTTGATCTATTATGTTCTAAAGACTGTATTCATTTGTCAGACCAAAAATTCTTCAATATTAATTGAATTAGGATAATTTTCAGAGGTGTAATCAGTAAAAAAGTTTTCAGTTTATGTAGAGAAAAAGAAGCACGATTGACAGCTCACCAAAAACTTATAAATTACCATCTCTTATTTTCGGTTACTTATCTTGATTTCTCAAGGAGCAAAATTCGAATTTTTAGTAAAGTTATTCATTTCACCATCTTTAGCTCCTTATGCGGGCCCAAAATTCGAATATGTTTTATTTTAAATAATATTTTTACTTTACGGTGGAGATATCGTGATTTGGAAAACGAAAAATTCTTCTCTTTTTATTTTTTGATTTGTATCATATATGAGCCTTCATTGGCCGTCAAAATGAAGGAATTTTGTCAAATTTCCCATTATTTCTGAGTACTAGCTTCCGATCCTCAATTATTGAGACGTAAAGTTCCAGTTGTAGGTACCTATATTAATTTCCTTCTCGCGGTTCGAAAGCATTTCAAAATTTTATTATTTCAGCTTTATATTGTTTGCGCATGCTTTTTTTTTTTAGAAAAAACTGAATTTCGTACATGATCATTGATTTATATCATTGACCATTTCTGTGATGAAAAAGTTGAAAGCTTCAGCAAAAGAATTAGGCGATAAATGTTCAGATTTGGGTCGTCGTGCCGTAGGCTCTTGTTATACAGTGCGTAATAAATACAAGGATATACTCGAATGAAAAATAATATTTTCATTTCTAATTGTCGTTCGCATCGAAGTCATATTAACTTGTTAAAAATCTCGTACTTAGCCTCAATCACTGGTAAGAGGGTATTGAAATCGTGATAAATGTTCATTGCGTCAGTTCTTACATCGTGCGTACGAAGGAGGTTACATGTTTGGTATGTCCTAGCTAAGGAAATAATCTAACTTTGTTCACTCAGAATCAGTGTCCAACTTGGAAATTTTAATGAAAGTAATCTCAAAATTATTCTAACCATCTGGAAAATTAGTCGAATTAGAATTTAAAATTTGAAACAATTATCATCATAAATTGGTGCATATCCACCTTTGACTATATAGCTTATGGACTGCTAGAACTGATAAAATCTTGAAGCTAAACACTGCAGGCGTTACTTTTTGAAAAAGGTACTTTGTGTGAAAACTGAATTTGTATCAGGTAGAATATCATGTATTTTATATTTAGACCTAATTATTTCGTTCCGTAATTCTTACTTTTTTTTTTTTATACAGAACGTTTTAATGCAAATGGGATTAAATGTTATTACTGTCGATGGAAAACTAATTAAAGAATTATGTACTTATATACAGGTAGAATAAGGAAAATATTAATAATTTCCTTATTCTTATCTTAATACTATACTATACAGTTAACTATATAATAGTTTATGAGGATGCACCAATTACACCTACAAAATCCAATTTATTACAAGCTTCTTCAAAATCATTAAGAGATTGCAAATTGCCATTAGATGCTTCTAGACCATTAGATAGTGGATGTATACTCATCTCTTCTGTTAAGTCAAGTTTTGATTTGTTTTGGTTTGTTTGTTTTTTTTTGTTTTTTTTTGTATTAGGTTTGCTGTGTGATGGTTAATATGTTTGTTGTTTGTGAACTGTTCATCTGTTGTAATAAATAAATAACAAGATATAGAAATTATAAAATCATTTATTATATGTACGAAAATAACAATACTTAATAATTATGGAAACAATAATACATATATATGGTTTAGGAACGTTTGCTATCACATATTTTGAGCGAAGGTTTAATTTGACTTTAAGGAACGTTTATTTGTTAAATTTATTTAATATATTGGTAAATGTTGAGATCTGCCTTCTTTTCCTGTTGTTTGAAGGTCTATTATCACATTGGTTTCCGGTTTGAAGTTCTATGATCACAGTTAGTTTCTTGTATGGCAATTTATGTTCGGTGTTATGCTTCTGCTGTTATTCTATTCTGGTTTGTCTCTTTCTTTCAGGTATATTTGTGATTCTGTGAAAAGAATAAAATGTATTATTTTTATATAATTATTGTTTGTTAATAAACACGTCAACTGCATCGTTTTTTCCTTCTGTGAGGATAAAAGATGGTTGGCTAGTGTTTATGTTTGCTGGTTTGTTATACGTCACCTGCTTCTCCAATCTTTATATTGGTTCCACAGTGGGTCCTCTGGTTGCAAACTTGATTTGTTTCGTTTGTAAATTTACCCAGAGTAGATTCTCCTAAAGACAGTCTGGGCTACAAATTATTTATGATAATTCATAGATGTTATGTTTTTTGGGCCACTACTTTTGTGTGTGTATGTCATAAGGCGTCTGGGGAATTTAACTCTAATGGTGCTAAATGTTTAAGGGGTCTGGTGGTGAGTGTTCCATTTGGAAACATAATGGAGGCTGATCTTATAATCTGGTCTGGAGATTTATGTAATTCTTTAATTACTGCGAGTTGTGGTTTGTTGGGTATGGATGCGACATCTATGACGTGTACTAAGTCTCCAATTTTTGGTATATCATCATTTGTGTGGTATTTATTTGGTATCGGTTGTGGTTGTTTGTCTCTAAGATATGTGAGGTAGTTTTGTTTCCATTGTATCCATAGGTTTTTTAGGTATGTTTGGTCCATTTTCCATATGTGTTGTAAATGTTTTTCTGTTGATGTATGGTTGACGTCTGGTTTGTCTGATTGTAGTATTGTGTGTTGAAAGTTTGCGTGAAGAAAGTTGGCTGGTGTAAGGTATGAGTATGTTGATGTTTCTGATTCTGGGCATAAGGGTCTCTCGTTGATCATTATTTGTAGTTGTTTGATAGTAATGTGAAATGTGTGTATGTATATGGGGTGATGTCCTACTGTCTTATAGTAAGATTGTTTGATAATGCCTATTAGGCGTTCGTAAGTGCCTCCATACCATGGGGCTTTAGCTGGTATAAATTTCCATTGTATGTTATTTTCGTATAGGTTATTTTGTACTTTGTTGTTATTTGTTATATTGTTCCAGAATTTTGTTATATTTGTGTTGATGACTCTGAATTGTGCTGCATTGTCTGATAGTATTAGTTTTGGTGTTCCTCTGTCTGCGAAAAATGAATGGAATGCGCACCATATTTCTTCTGTTTGTAATGACGCGATGGGTATTAGATATACTGCTCGTATGGTGAGGCATGTGAATATGAGGATCCATCTTTTTGATGGTGTTGTTGATGGTGAGATCTGTTGCGGTTGTTTGCTTGTTGTTATCTTATTGTATGTATAGAATGGGCCGAATATATCTACACCCGTGTGTGTAAATGCGTGATTATTCTCATTGAGTCTGAAGTCTGGTATGGTCGAAAACGGTGGTTGTTTGTAGGGTTTATTCGCATGTATTTTACATTTATAACAATTTTTTCAAATTGTAGATATGACTAGTTTGTTAATGGTCGTAATGAAAAAGTTCTTTCTAAATTTTGCAACTGTATATCTGGTTCCATTATGGTAACCTTTTTTGTGTATGTATAGTATAATTAATTTAGTTAAGTATGAGTCTGGGGGTAAGAGGTATGGGGAATAAGTTTGTGTGTGTAATGTATAGATGAGTTTACAATATTTCTTTTGTTCTGCTTTAATAAAAATGGTTAATATTTGAAAAAATTGGTAGTCTATGTGAAGGTATGGTATTGTATAAGGTTTCTTTTGAGTTATTTTTTGTCTAAATTGTTTCAATGCCTTTATTGTAAATTGGAAGGTTTTAATTAGTTTTTGTAGTGAGGAGAATTTAGTAATATCTAAATTGAATGGTGTTAAATTGTTTCCAGATATATATGTTGTGGATATGTGTGTATTTGTGGGATCTGAGATTGTAATTATCTCTTTGTGATCTATCATTTCTTTGTTGTTTGATTGTGTGTATTGCGATTGAGGTGTGTTGTTGATTATTTCTTCATGATCTATTTCGAGGTTTGTGTTGTCACTGTTTATTTGTGGTATCTGTTCATAATATAGAATCTTGTATTTTTTGGATTGTGTTTGTCTGCGTTTACATGTATATGTATGGTCATTGTATGAGTTGTTTAATATTGTTTCATTAATGTATGGTTGGGCGTAATCGTGTAAGGATTCCACTATGGTGCAAAAGGTTTGTTCGTGTTGTTCTTCTGTTTGTATTTCTGAGTTTTCATCTTTTAGTGTATGCAGATCTGTTTGTGGCCATTCTGTTTTTTCTTGAGCTAGACATTCTGGTCTAGTGAACCATTTTGATTGTGTTAAGGAAGTTAGGTTTGCTCCTCTTGAGCCTATGTCTGCTGGGTTTTCTTTGGTTCGTACATATTGATATGTGATGTTTGGGATTGTTATTATTTCTTTGACTCTGTTTTGTGTAAAGGAGGGTAGGATTTTTCTTTGTGTAAGCCATATGAGTACGCATTTGCTGTCGGACCATAGAAAGGATTGTTTTTCTTGTGGTATGTGTAGTGTTTCTCTAAGAAATTTTGTTAATCTTGCTCAGAGTAGTGCAGCTATTAATTCTAATTTTGGTATTGTATGTGTTTTCACTGGGGTTAATCTGCATTTGCCTATTAAGAATCTTAATGTGTATATGTTGTCTGTTTTGTATCTTAAATATGCTACTGCTGAGTATGCTATTGCGGAGGCATCTACGAATACATGAATTTCTGCTTGTTTTAGTGTAAATGGTTTTTGAAAAAATTTTCTTTGGAAACATATGTCGTTACATTTGCTTATGTCTGTTATAATGTTTTCTGCTATTGGTATTAAGGAGGTTGGTAATGGTGTGTCCCATTCTTGTTTGTGGTCCCATAGAGTTCGGACAAAGGCTTTTGCTGGAACTAATAATGGTGCAAACCAACCTAATGGGTCGAATATTTCTGAGAAATTATTGACGAATGTTCTTTTGGTATGTTGTTCTAGTGTTGTTATCCCTATTGTTTCTAATTTCCATAGGTTTTCTATGTCTGTTTCTGATGAGAAATATGAATGTTTGTTTTGGGTTGGTTGTTGTTTATCTGTTAGTTGTCCAGTTATTTGAAATCCGAAGTTTGTTTCAATTAATTGTACTGATGGTGATATGTGTATGATTGATTTAATGAATTGCCACATATATTCGTTCCCAAGTAGTATATGTATTTGTGATGTCGTTTTCAATGTTTGTGCAAAAACTGTAAATCTTTGTATTTCGGGTATGTTCGTTTAATTTCTGTTATGTTTTGAGTGTCTAATTTGTTTGATATATTTTCTACTGTCCTGGCTATTATGTTTGAGAATTTTTGAGTGCTATGTTCTATTTCAAAAGTGACAATATTTGTATGGAATGTCTGTGTTGTTTGATTTTGTATTCCTGTTAATTTTAGGGAATGTGTGCCTATGATTGGTAGTTGAAGTGTTTGTATGGCAATGTTTTATATTATGTATGTTTTAGTGCTTCCTGAATCGAAGAATGCATTTATTGGGTGTGTTTGTAGTGTTTGAGGGTTACGTATGTTTGTACAAAATGTGAGAAATTTACTATTTGTGGATAAGATTATAAATAAGTTTAACTTACTTGGTATTGGTGGTTGGAGAACTGTTTCTTCGATTTGCGTTGATGTTAATATGGTTTGTTCGGTTATTTTAAGATTAATCTCTGTAGTAGGATGGTGTCTGTTTTCGTGGTTCTGGAGGTGCTGTAAGGAAATTAAATTATTATTAATACTTTGTTCTATATGTGTGTCTATATTGTTTTCTTCTTGCTTACGTGGTGGAAATTTGGTTTGTAGTTCTATAACTTTTTCTAAATATCGGTTTGCTTCATGTTTTGTTAGTGGGTATGTAATTCTGGGGCATAACGCTGAGTGATGTACACTAGTCTGTTGACACTGGAACCATCTGCATCTCGGTTGTGGTTAGTTACAGTGATCTGCAGTAGCTAGGATTCCGCATTTGGGGCATAAGTTGTATTGTCTAAAGTATGTACGTCTGTTTTCTAATGTATTGTAATTCTTGTGACAGCAGAGGTAGCTCCAATGTGGGCCCTTGCAAAACATACATCTTTGTTTTGTTGGTACTGCCGGGAATCTGTAAAGTTGCTCTGGGATGCTGGTGTCCGGGTCTATTTTTGAGTGGTATGCTGGAACAGAGAAATCATCTATATCGTTATCTATATATTGATCTGGCGAAGGTTTACCTTGGTCAGTATTTGTATGAAAATTGGGGCTGCTTTTAAGCTGTCCTGAAGTTTCTGTTATATTTTTATTGTTATTAGGTTTGTTGTATTGTGGTCTATTGTACTGCCGTCTGTTAGGGTTGTTATATATTCTGTCTCTGTAGTATGTGTTATTTTGTTGTGTTTCTTGCATTCTGTATACCTCTTTTGTTATGTCTGGCTTTTTGGTTAAGTCTCTTGTTTTGATCTCTTGGTATACTGCTTCTAAGACTGCTTTTGATTTGGTTTGGATATGTCTATCCTGTTGGAGTAGGAATTTCTTGGGAAAATTCTTAGTAAAGTTGGGAAAGTGAGATCGTCTGTTAATTCTGGTACAAAGTCTGTATTATGTCTAGTGACATACACGTTTTGTCGTATGCAGTGCGTAAGCCTTCTTTCGTGTTTTGTGCTAAAGGTATGTTATTCAGGGTTTGCCATAGTTCTGATTGTAATCTAGATTTGCCGCCAAATTTGTCATGTAAGTATTGTAGTCTTCTAAAGTAGCCTTGTTTGTTATGGCCTAATGATGTTAGTCTTTGTTTGATGTTTTCAGACATAGCATCTTCTAATATTTTGCATTTTTGTGGTATTATGATATCTTCTCGTATGTGTATGTATTTCATGAAAGATGTTATGAAATCTGGGTACGATATACGTTTGCCATTAAATTTGGGTAATTTATATTTTGGTGTCTTGAGGAAACATGATTGGGTTAATGTGTTTGATCCAGTGGGTATTTCCCAAACCTTTGGTATATGAAGTGTGTTCTTTTGTAATGTTGGGTTTTGTGTACTTTTTGGATATTCTTGTTTGTTGTTGTCTTGAGTTGTTTGTTCCATTGTTATTTCTGTCGGTTGATTCAAAATAATGTTTGTAGGTTGTTTGTTTGAAGTTTGTATGTGTGTATTAGTTATTACGACCCGTCTTTGCGGTATTGTGTTCGTATCCGTGTTAGTGTTTCTTCTCGTGGGTGTTAGGTTGAGTGGTGTTGTTTCGTCTGTTGTGTTACGTATCTTTGATTTTTTTGATTCTATGGTTGGTGTTTGTGGTGTTTGATCGTCTTTATAAGTCCATTTTGATGAACATTTCCTTATTGGTGTTTGTTCAAGAGTTATTGTGAAAATATCTGGGTTATTACCTGGAGGTGTTGCGGGTCTGTATCTGTCCTCTGATCCGGAGTGGTAGTATCCAATGGATCGAGGACTTTGCATTTCTTCGCTGGATGTTTGTGATACTGTTCTTTGACATTTGCTTGGTGAGTTGGTGTTGTTTGTTTCGCAGTAAATTTCAGGAGGTTGTTTGGTCTGTAAATATTGTTGGACGGTTTGTTGTTGTAGTTTCCTTGTGGTTTGTAATTCTTCAAATTCATTGTTAAGTCGAGTAATTTGAATTGTGAGTTCTTCTTTGATATCGTAAATTTTTTGGTAAAATTGTGTGTCTGCATCTGTGGGTAGGTTGTCTAGGTCTGTTAATTGAAATTGTAATACGCTGAGAAAAATACGTACGTCTGCCGGTTGGTATACGGCTACGTTGTATGTTTTGGCTTGTTGTATTTTGTTTTCTGCTCTTGTCATTGATATTTCTATGTATGTGCATTGGGGGCTTTTAAACGTTCGTTGTGTGAATTGTGGGTTTGTTGTAGTATAGTAGGTTTGTTTTTGTGATTCATGAATTGGTTGAGTTTTCATAATGTTAGGGATAGGTAGTATTCCTTGTGTTACTTGTGGTCTATTAGCTGTTGTTAGTAATGCCGTTGTAGTAGGTCTGTATCTTGATACCTGTTGATTGTCCGTAAATGTTATGGATGAGTATGTCGGTTGAGAGATCAGTTTTGTTAATGTGTGTGTCACAGTAGTTGGTTAGGTTATCGTAATTGATTTTGTTACTTGTTTGGGTTTGTTGGGTTCTAATGTTAATCCTGGTGGGTTTGTTTGATTTACTGCGATTTGTTGTGGGTTTGTTGTCGTTGTTGTTAGGTTACGTGTGAGCGGTGATGGATGTTGCCTAGGCTGTTCTGGAATATGTAGAGGTGATGGGTGTACGTCTGCATCTGGGTTTGGATTTTCTTGCTGTACGTTTGCTGGTTCTGCAGTTTTCTGTTTCTTTTTTCCCATTGCTGGATCTGTGAAACAAATATTTTGTTAAAATACATCGTTGATTTATGTTTTGCGCATGTGGAGTTTTGGTCTAGCTTCTGACATTTATCTCACTTGTTTGTATATATAAGTTCTATGAATATGTTTTGTAATAAAAGTTCACTGTATTTATTGTGTTTGATTACTTACATCTGTTTTGTTCTGTACTGTCCGTTGTGGACTTATGTTTGTGCTGTTTAATGGTTGTCTGTATCTTCTTTGTTCTTCCTACTGTTTCGTAACCGAACACTTTTTAAGCACCAAAACACAAATTCACTCAACCTATAACATAAAACACTTTCCAAGGACCGTACTTGCTCTGTTACCATGTAGTGAGACAAATATAAAAAAACGTGGTGTTTCCCGTTCGTTGCCATTACCCCAATGATGTTGTTCGTTATTTCTTGTAACGAACTTATCTGTGTTGTCTGTGTTTGTGTAAGTTGTCAACGGTTTGATAGGTCTGTTCTAGTGACATCATAGAGTTGATCAATGACGTCAGTGAGATAACGATATTGTGTCACATTATCGTTATCAAATCGTGTACGACACCGTCGTTCACGATAAGTATTACATATTTATGTCATTAATTATTCTATAAACTTAAAATTAATGCCATTTCATCATGTGTCAATGGCAAAGTAGAATAATAATAAAATTAATTATTTTCAAATATAATTTTAATTACTAAATTAACGAAATATAAAAATTAATTGTTTTCTAGCCAGAATTGGAAATTTGGAATCACTATCACTTATCACCAAAGGTCGTTTTTCGTAAAAATAACGCCTGTTAACAGTGGCTTCAGCGGTCTTCCATTTAACCCCATGTATTTCTTATCAGTTCTAGCAGTCCATAAGCTATATAGTCAAAGATATCCAACAATAATAGCTACTTGTTTCAGATAGTGATGTTAAAAATTTCGATATGTATCGATACGTATCGATACACACAACTGTATCGAAGTATCGATACATTGCTCGATACTCACCATACGTATCAATATATTTTATATATTCAAATTAAAAAACATACAAATAAATAAATAAAAATTCAAAAAAGTGCGCCAGGCCAACAGCAGACAGAACAGATTATGAAAGTGTGAGAATTATAGCAAATTAAATTATACTCGTGACTATTATTCTCACGTATCATTTGGGGTGGCAACACTGTCGATATATTTTTGCGATCTGTGATTTTAGTGTTTTGTACCTGACTGTGATATTATGTAATCATACGCCTCTAGTCGCTTTTTAATATTCATGTTGTTAACAACTCCACTATTCTTAATGTGGAAATAAAAGTTCGTAATTAGTGAATCTTGTGTTTTTATTTATGTGTTCGTAATGTGTGTGTCTAGTCTCTGTTCGATGTCGTTTTTAGTTTAGGTTCGTTTCATATGTTTTTAGTCGTCTCGATCCGTTGATTTCTTCCTCATCTTCTCACAGGTTATGTGCCCAGATACCCGGATGTCAACGTGGTCGCCATTGTCATAGTTCGTCAATGTTGTGCTGTCGGATCCTGCTCGCCACACCCAAGTAGTATCATGCCTGCTAATTGTTTTTCGATTGTTTGATGTGTTCTCTGTTCGATGTTCCTGTGATCTCGTTCGTGTTGAATTGTTGGTCGCTGAAAATCGCTGTGTTTGCGGTGTAACTGATCGTCTGTACCTGTCAACAAGATGGAAGCGAGAAAGAAGAACATGATTGAGCCATTCAATGGGCAGAATGGCCGTACATGGAAGTTCAGGATGGAGCTGTTGTTGGCAAAGGAGTCATTAACTAACATTATAATCGATTCTTTGCCGACTGTTTGTAACAGGGGTGATGCTTGGTCCAAGGAGATCGCGAAGGTGATGTTCCTGATAGCAAACACCGTGACTGACGAGTACCTAGAGATGATCCAAACGTACACGACGGCAAAGGAGATGTTTCATGTCCTAACAAACCTCATCGACAACGGCAATGACCAGACGCTAATGGATTTACAAGGTGATTTGTACGCAAAACAGTATGTGTCTGGTATTGATTTGCATAAATATTTGTTGGATTTTCGTTCTCGATGTAGACGTTTGACAGAATTAGGAGATTTAACGACCACGAAACAATTTATTTTGGTATTGCTGAGGTCATTACCTGCGGAATTTCGTCCAATTAACGTTGTGATTGAAGATGCAGAAGTCGTCACCTGGGATGGAGTTTTCATGAAATTGAATAACTTCCAGCGTGAGCTATCTTCTGATAGCAAATCGACAGTTCGAGGTAACACTCTGAACACTACATCACAAAAACCTTCATCAGTGGGTGTCACTGGTGAGGAGAACATTTATTTTGGTAATTACAACAATGTCGGACGAAATTCTAGTAATAGTAGTAATGGAAATCGTTTTAATCGTAGTCGATCTCGAAATAATAATAATAGTCGTGGTTTCAGTCGAGGAGGAAATAATAATTTTAATAATAATAATCAAAATTCGAGCTCAAATAATAATAATAGTAATAATTTTAATGGACGTGGTCGTAATAATAGTACTGACAGTGGACATTCTAATGTGAAATGTCACTATTGTAACAAAATGGGGCACATAGCCTGAAATTGTTATGTCAAAAATCGTAATAATAATAATAATTGTAATAATAGTAATAATAACAGTGAAAATCGAGTTAATGACCAAAGTTCCAATAACAATAATAGTAATAGGAGCTCGGCACAGATGTGCAATGAAAATTTTAATGCTAATGACGTTTGCTCTGAAGTGGGTTACAGCTTCACATTGAATAATGACGATAATAATAAAATTAATGACTCTTGCAATGCAAAAGAAAATGTAAATTTGATGCCTCGAACCACATTTATAGTTGACAGTGGATGCACAATTCACATAATTAATGATATAAATTTGTTCAGTGATTATATAGACTTGATCAGACCGCATAGTATCTGTGTTGCGAAGAAGGGTGTCTGTCTGTTTGTCACGTCGGTGGGTACTGTAAAATTAAAACTATTGAATGGAATTGTAATCGAACTGAAAAATGTAAGGTATGCTCGGGAGCTGCCGCAGAATCTGCTTTTGGTTAAACGTATGAGCAAGTCGGGATTTGACACTTTGTTTCGGGAAGAGTCTGTTGATATCATCCAACGCTGCAGTGAAAAAGTAGTTACCACTGGTGTTAGCGTAGACTCAGATTTGTACACAATTGACTTTGTTAAAATGTCAAGTCAATCGTGTAATCTGACGTTGGGAGATGAATCGAGCCCACTGTTCGTGTGGCATAAACGACTTGCTCATCTGAATGGGAACGATGTTAGATTGTTGTCAAGTAGGGGTTTAATACCAAATGTTGACTCCAATCGCAGATTGCTGTGTGAGCCCTGTGTTATGGGGAAACAGAGTCGAAAACCATTTCCAAGGCATGAACGAAAAACAAGTAAGCCGTTGGAGTTGGTTCATACAGATCTCTGTGGACCTATTAACCCTCCTGCATATAAAGGAGCTAAGTATTTCATGACTTTTATCGACGATTATTCCAATTTTTGTTGTGTTTACCTGCTGGCGAACAAGACAGAAGCTTTTGCAAAATTTAAAGAATATCACGAGATGGTCTTGAATAAGTTTGGCTATAATGTAAAGAGACTCTGTTGTGATCGCGGCACAGAGTACTTGAATACCACCTTCCAGTCATATTGTACTGAGAAGGGAATTGTGGTTGAACCTACTGTTGGTGGTTGTCCTCAGCAGAATGGAAAAGCTGAGAGAATGAACAGGACACTGTGCGAGAGGGCAAGGACACTGTTGTTTGAGAGTGGTCTTGGGAAGATATTTTGGTTGGAAGCCATATTGTGCTCCGCCTATATCGTAAACAGATGCCCCACAAATAAAGATTTTATTCCATTTGAGAGATGGTTTGGTGAAAAATATAACTATAATGAATTAAAAACGTTTGGATGCGATGCGTATATGTTATCGTTCAAACATGACTCTGACAAATTTAAGAGTAAAAGTGAAAAGTTAATAATGGTAGGTTATTCACCATGCGGTTACAGGTTGTTGGACTTAAGCACTAAGGAGATATGTCTGTCACGTGATGTTGAGTTCTTTGAAGGTGCAATAAGTAACTCTGAATATAATAAATATACAAAAAATGATGAGTTGTTTAAAGAAGTCACTGAATCCAACTTGGAAAATATTGAAGTTGATGGTGATTTAAATTTAGATTGTCTTTCTCAGGAGGTGACTACACGTGATCAAGCAGCAGGAAATATATACCTGGCTGAGGATGGCATTCCTTTGACGTTTGAGGAGGGGAGTGCAGCACCTGATAGTCTAATGTGGAAAGAGGCTATTTCATCTGAAATAAGTGCCCTGAACTCCAATCATACTTGGAAGGTGACCAAACGTCCAAAGGACTCCCCTACCATCACGTGTCGTTGGATCTTTAATAAAAAATATGATAATGAAAATAATGTTTTATATAAGGCTAGGTTAGTTGCCAGAGGCTGCCAGCAGAAGAAAGGCTTCAATTTTAATGAAGTATATGTGCCAGTGGCGAAACTTTCGACTGTGAGGACCCTCTTGGCTGTCAGTAATAAACTAAAATTTTATATAGAACAAATAGATATCTGTAGTGCGTTCTTGAACGGTATTCTTTCTGAGGATGTATACCTCGAGATACCTGAAGGTATTGAAATGCAGGTTGATAAATATATTAATGTATTAAAATTAAATAGGTCAATATATGGTCTTAAACAGTCGCCAAAAGTGTGGAATAAGCTATTTAATGAGTTCCTGTTGTCACTTGGCTTTGTACAAAGCATGGCTGATGATTGTTTGTATGTGTTCAAAAATAAACATGATGGAACGATAGTTTATCTACTCACTTACGTTGATGACGTTCTCATTAGTTCCAATAGTAAAGAACAAATCATATTTTTCAAAAATAAAATTAATAAGAGATTCAAATGTAAGGATCTTGGAAAAGTTAATAAGTATCTAGGTTTAAATATTAATTATAGTCGCGAAGAGGGTGTACTGGAGATCGAGCAGAAGAATCTCATCGAGTCTGTTGCTAGGCGGTTCGGTGTTGATAAATGTGCACCTACCTACACACCTATTGACCCCAAACTCCAATTGGATAGGGACCTCAATGCGTGTGATAGTGTGCTGAACAATAACTATCAACAGCTCATGGGATGTTTGATGTACTTAATGCTAGGATCACAGCCTGATATTTGCTTTGCAATATCGTACTTCAGTCAGTTCTCCAGTTACGCCACAGATGAACATTTCAAATATTTATTGAGAGTTCTAAAATATTTAGTGACTACTAAGGACAAAAAACTTATATATTTATATGAACATAATAATAATGGCAATATAGTCGAAACATATTCGGATGCCGATTGGGGTAACTGTGTTAACACAAGACGGTCTATCTTGGGTTACTGTGTCTTTGTTTATTGGTCGCTGGTGTCCTGGTCTAGTAAGAAACAACCAACAGTAGCTCTGTCTAGCACTGAAAGTGAGTTGATCGCCATATGTGATGCTACCACTGAATCAATTTGGTTGAAATATTTATTGAGTGATTTTTGCATTCAAATTGATGACAGAGCTGTAATTTACGAAGACAATCAGAGTTGTCTGGCTATCTTGCACTCTGGAAAATGGAACACACGCAGATCAAAACATGTGGACGTAAAGTACCGTTTTGTGTGCAATCACGTAAATTTAAACTTTAAGTATTCATACGTGTCAACTTCGCGACAGTTGGCTGATGTTTTTACGAAAGGCTGCCCGAGGCCTAAATTTGATATATTTTGTAAAATGTTAAAGTTGTTGTAACTTATTGTATATGTTTACCATTCATGTAGTATTTATTGTCGTAACTTTTTTGTATTTTTGTTGACTTTTGTCATTTGTGTTTTTAATGACCTTATTAATTTAATAATTCGTTTTTACCATTTTACCGTAATCGTATAAGTTTAATTTGAGGAGGAGGGTGAGAATTATAGCAAATTAAATTATACTCGTGACTATTATTCTCACGTATCATTTGTGGTGGCAACACTGTCGATATATTTTTGTGATCTGTGATTTTAGTGTTTTGTACCTGACTGTGATATTATGTAATCATACGCCTCTAGTCGCTTTTTAATATTCATGTTGTTAACAACTCCACTATTCTTAATGTGGAAATAAAAGTTCGTAATTAGTGAATCTTGTGTTTTTATTTATGTGTTCGTAATGTGTGTGTCTAGTCTCTGTTCGATGTCGTTTTTAGTTTAGGTTCGTTTCATATGTTTTTAGTCGTCTCAATCCGTTGATTTCTTCCTCATCTTCTCACAGAAAGTATATTCTTCTTAATATTTAATAATTACCACGGTTCATGGCTTGATACGTAGAATGGCAGAATGGGGAAGAGATATTTCTATTTTATCAAGAAAAAAATTATGGATTTTTGATACGATACATGTGGTCAAAATATCGATACGTATCGATACTCTGTTTCGATATAACATCACTAGTTTCAGATTAACGCGGACTTTTGTATTTTTTTTTCTTATTATTCGAACACTTTAGATATACATTCACAAATGAGTTCTATTTCAGAGTATAGTCTGTAATAAATTACAAAATAAAAAGTCGATAATTAAAAAAACGAATACATATAATAACAAAAATAAACATAACACAGAAATATATACTATATACAATATAAAAACAAAATTTTGTTTAAAAAAAATGGGTAATACATAATAATTTTATAATTTCCACAAATGTAGGAATGTTATATGACTTTATGCCAAGTTTTACTTGAATATTTGTGAAATATCATTACAGGTGTGGGTTGGTTGGTGTAAGTTAGTATAATCCTATCAAAAAGAGCTATCGTTTTGTACATTTACACCATTTAAGCAAAAATGATGTCAAGTGTTTGTGGAATATCTCTCAAAAGATATAGTAAAAGAATAAAATGATATGATACATAATATTTACATAATTTGAAATCATACTAAAAAATTATTGCCAATTATCTAATAGTCCGAATATTATGTTTTGGATTTTGTTCAAGCGCATCATTGTTGTCTTCCACAACTGTCACATTTCCTCCTACTCAGGCTTGTCCTGCCTCACCAGGTGAGTCTAATTGTCGTCTAATGAGTTACAAATATATATAAATCAGTTTTTTAGAAATGTATCAAGGGAGCTATTCCACAAACAATATACATCATTTTGTACATTTACACCATTTAAGTAAACTTGTTAACTAAGTTGATTGTTTTGTGATATTCTTACGGAACTGTATATCTACGTATAAGGAGATGCAAATGGTGTAAGTGGATCAAACCGTGTATAGTGTTTGTGGAATAGCTCCATAGTTTTCAAATAATATAGTAATAGCATGAGTTGATATAATATATAACATCTACATAATTTGGAATCATTGTCAAAAATTATTACAGATTATCTAATTGTCCATTATTGCGTTTGGAATTTTTGAATTATCCATCATCATGGACAATTATAACCGGTTTTTGTTGTCAAACATTACTTTTCTGCTCCCTCGTGTGATGCAGAAGTGATCCTCAACCATAAGATGTTCCACAATTCATTTTTTAAACCTTCAAAAACACATACAATGATAATACGAACATTTACAAAAAAATTTCAATGAAAGGAAAAGATACTCTCAATAAAACTTGATACAAGAAACAAACTTTTCAATTTTAAGAACGATGCACTTCATGTTACTCACAAATTCATACAAAATGACAAAGGTCTGGACAATGAATAGTAGTATCAGGGTTGCCAGGTTTCAAATATGAAAAGTCCGTACTCTGTCATATTTCCACATTTTTCAATGGCCAAAAAATCCGTACAAATCAGTTCGGTGTTGCAAACTCGTTTTGAAAGAAAAAGTACCTTCTTCTTTTCTTTTTTTTTTATGTTTTGAGACTTTTGAGGGATAATATTTCAAGTATTCGCCTTTTTTTCTGAATTTGCAAAAAAAAAAACGCTATTCCTAGTTTACCAGGAGAATTTTATTAGTTAAAATGTAGAAATACATCGAATAAATAGGTTAAAATTAAGGCTGTTTATAGTCTTTCAATATCTATTTTTAGCATTTCATTTCTCATAAAATGAGGAAAAAAACTAGGGTATGATCTTAACTGTAGCTGCAGGCGTGTTTATGGCTGATCCTAGCTCAATGATATTGCAGCTTCATTCGTAATCAGATTGACTTGAAAGAATTCCTATTACTCAAACTCAATCTAGATTCTAGTCACTCCTGTGATCCTGTTATTGTGTACATATTTTTGAATATTTTTTTTCTATTAATTTTTGTTAACTTTTGGGCTTTGGCTACTCTTATCTGTTTTATCTCTTCTCCGATATTCTTCACATTATAAATGTATACTCTCGATGGCAAAAGCCAACAAACATTAAAAATTTGAAAATTTGACTTTTTTTTTCATCAGCAATCAGGGCAACTAAACTGTGTGATGAAAAAAATGCTTAATTATAATTTATATGGTATTTTTGCTCAAAAATCCGGTCTAGTGGCAAGAAATCCGTGTGAATCCGTACCATCTTACAATATCTGTACAAAATCCGTACGCAGATTTTCATACCTTGAAAAATACATACACATACGGGTAAATCCGTACCTCTGGCAACCCTGAGTAGTATTTGCCAAATGACCGTAGAAAACAATCGTGATTAGTTTTGATCGATGCATCATGATAAGGTCTGTTTTTTGTCTTGTTTCAACTTTCGATAAGCTTGATGCAAATATTAGCCAAAGAATATGCCTCATCACTGGATCACTAAATTACTATTTTAAATTTTTGTAACAATCATTTCAAATGCATCGCAATTTTCTCAAGTCCAAGCACCACTCTTTCTTTACATTCTTCCTTCATTCTCTTGGCCTCCGATACCTCTCATTTTTTTGGAAATTTTCTTATTATCACTGCTCTTAGCAAACGACAGTTTATCATTAGCAACAGGTACAACAATTGTATCTTCTACTGAAGTTGATTCTCCAGTTTCATATGTACTGGGACTGGAATGTTTTTTCACAATATTTACCGGACCACGATAAGAAGAAGCCAAGTGTAGAATATAAATAATGTGAAATTTTTGAAAAATTTCATCTGATTCCTCAAAAAAATTGCAATACTTTTTCTTCTCTCCAAATTCGCCATCACTCATATTGTTAATCTTATCTACATAACGTTTTTCAGGTATTTAAATTTATTTTCACATTGTGCATCGGTATATGGTGGCAAATTTGAAGCAATTGTCGCCAAACTTTCCTGTTCTTCATAGTATTTAATTTAAAAAGGTGATCTGCTTCTTTTACCAAATTAATGAGCTCTAATATTCCTTCTTTTCCACAAAGGTCCATTATTGTTTACAGATGAATCTGTCATTGTTTCTCTTGGAACACTGAATTGTTCATCATTGTCATCGGGGATTGAAATAAAAGGGATTTTTAACGATTTTGGAGATGGTTCATTATTGTCATTATGAACTGAGAGTACATCATCAGTAATTAATCTTGTGGATTCTTTTTCTAACTCTATATTTCACTCCCACATATCTCAAATTTCTCACAATCTCCCTTCAAATTAACATTGATTGTCAGCTTTTGTTTCACTGTGAGTTGCTGCTGATGTATGATCATTTTGTGGCAGTTTTGACATCTACTTTTGCATCAAAGATGTTTTTTTTATCTATAGGTTTACATTCCACCTTTAGAATATTTGTCACTGGGGAAATGGCTCTTTTCTCATTCACTGAATTAGATGACAGTTCTAATTGTTGTTCTAGGTCAAATAATTGGCTTTCTTCTAATTGTCCATCCCCTTGTCCTTCAGAAGTTTCCATACCTGCTGCTGCTACATCAACATTGACAGCTTGAGAAGGAGTTGTCAATTCAGCAGGAGCTGCATCACCTGCATTGGATTTAGCAGATACTACCTGAATGTCTATTGACGCTTGAGTGGTGAAGTTTAGTACAACATCATACTGCTTGTTATCCTTTTTGGTAAAGAGACACCACAACAATTGTTCCCTTCAGACAACAAATATAAAATATTATTACTCGGTGTTTTTTTATTGTGAGTTAAGTGAAGGATCATACTTATGTTTCTGTGTATCTTGAATAAGTATCCACCCATCTTGAACAGCAGGTTCTCCCATTTCACCATCCATAACAATGTTAAAAGTCATTTTTGTATTTAATTTTTACAAAACACAATTACAGTTGTCAAAATTAAACTTAAAATTCAACACATCAAATGTGAAATAAACGGTTTCATTTAAATGTTGATATCACAGTAGCTCTGATTGATAGGATTACACCACTTTATACCAACCTACACCAGGAGGGTGATTCCACAAATATAGGAATGTTATGGGACTTTGCACCAAGTTTTAATTGAATATTTGTGGAATGTCCCTACCAGTGTAGGTTGATGTAAGTTAGTGTAATCCTATCAAACAGAGCTAATAATAAATTAATTTATTACTTAAAGGTCAACATAAAATGGGCAACTAAATTATTTGGAATGGGCGTGGCCAACCAAACAACTAAAATTTAACCGACTTCCTTTTTTATCACATGACTTGCAACTACTGTTGCGCACTTTGACTATATACATACTGGACTGCTAATACTGATAAAAAGCTGTGTTCAAAACAAACAAGCGTATCCCTGTTCAAAATGTTAGTTCATTATCAAATTTGTTAATACTTATTGTCTTTTCCTTTGACTAGGTCTCTTCTTACCACAATTATTGCTTTTAATTATGAATTAAATCGGTAATGTTGTAGTTTTATAAAACTCAGAAGTTCAATAATTTTAGTTAAATCAATTTAAAATTTGATTTATTGATGCATAGCTCTTATTGGTGGATATGCCTAAATTTATGCCAACAATTTTTTCAATCTTTAAATTCCCATTTTCTTTAATTATACCTTCTAATTTTTCAATTTTCAAATATAAATAACCTAGAACGTTTCCCAAATGGTCGGGAACATTTTGAGCCTACCAGTAAACTAACATTTTGAACGGGGATACGGGTGTCTGACTCAGCTTCACCGGTTGTTCATTAGACTCTGTGTTATTCTTATCAGTATTAGCAGTCCAGTACGTATATAGTCAAAGGTTGCGCATCCGACAACCAGGTTGTTCATTCTAAACGCACTCCAGGTAGATGAAAATATTCATCAACCTAAATATTTCAAAACAAATAAAGACGAATATTTCTAGGGAAATATTCACACTAGTGTCTTATGGAAGGAAGTTTTTCCAGCAGGTTTACATGTTATCACATCATATTTGAAGTTTGTCTATTGTTTGGTTGAACACATGAAATTATAATTGTAATTTTCAAATTGGTTCATGGCACAGTGGATACAGTTGTGTGCTAGCATGTTGTGGGTTCAAATCCTATATATTCTTATAAATTTTTTTATTTTATTTAATTTCATTTTTTTATATCGCTTATAAGCGCTTACTTGACCTGTATTCAAAAAAAAAAATTAGCATGTTTCACGTACACCAGCTTCACTACATGGCTGAAAAGTGATAGAAAAAAACAAAAATAAATAAAATAAGACAAACACTTATGTCAGCATATTTGTCAGCACTATAATATAATATACAGAAGATATATTTTAACTGAGTAAACATTTTTGGCAACCAAACAAAATGACCTGGAAATTTGATTTTAAACCAAGACTTCACTTGCCATTCAACCAAGCTGGAGACATGTACACTACTTATCTCACTTCTATCTATCTAATGTGCATCAACTGCACCACAAGTTAGAAGTTTGCCCTAGAGGAAGCAAAGTACATAGGAATATTATAGTAACCATGACATATAAGTGTTAATTGGTATTATGCTTTTATTGTGATTCTATTTTTTGTGACAAAGTGAAGTCACAACTGTAATTTATAATAATATGTTAGAGTCTATGTGACATTAACAAAAGAAAATAAACAAAGTAAAAGAAATAGGTTTTACTTTATTTTGTATTGTCTCTGATGAATTGGGTCAGAGACATGACAGTAAGTTTTAAAACAAAATTTTTATTTTCAGAAACCACAATCATACCTACAATACATCTGACAAAATGATACAAATAATTAGATGTCAGTATCCAATAAACTGAGTTTGTTCCAGAAATAGTGATGAGAGAAGCTATTTCAGAAACAACTTTGGCCCATGTCCCAGTAGTATTTTGCACAAATATGGAACCTCTCTGATATTATTATCATCTAGATAATTCACAAAAATAATCAGTTTATTTTACTTAGCAGTTGATTTACTGGAAGCAGTATATCAATCCTCCCTTACCAGGATGAAATTACACATTGAGCAGACAATAAGCTGTTTAAACCACCAAAGTGGAAACAACATTAGAATCAAAAACAATTGTGGCCTGGCTCTTTCAATACTCCATGGCATAGCTAGCATGGAGCTCCCAATGATTATATTTCATATTGCAAATCTTGAAAAGATAACTGATTCATAATAAAATAATTTTAGATTTTATGAAAAAAATAAAAAAACAGAATAATAAAAAATATAAAAAAAATATTAAAAATAATAATTTTACTAAAAAGAACTTTAATAAAACATAACAGACCAACATACAATTTATGAATGCTTGTGTATGGTAAAAAGCTTGTGTATTGATATTTAAATACATATTGAAGTCTCCAATAATTCTTATTTTATATTAATTCTTCAGAACCAACTGCAATATTTCTTTTTTCAGCTCCTCCTTATTCAAATTCTTGGTGAGATTTGATTGGGACAGCATTTTTGCAGATTTGGGGTAACATTGTCACTCATTTGTCAATAGTGAATGCAACCCAGGAAACCGAGAGAACTTTTTGGTCAGCTGACCCTTCGACCATATACTAGATAGACATGCTATATCAATGGAAAATTGAAGCACACATAAATGATGTCATAATAGGGCAAATGCATGTTAAATCCAATAAGGATTTTTTGAAGAAAAAAAATTAAAAAAAGTTAATTTTATCTTCTAAAATGAATTTTTTAATAAATAGAAAAAAAGAAATGATTATGTATAATTTTTCAAAAAAAAAAACTCCAATCTGGGTAAAATCAACTTTAAAAACCTAGAAATAACAGCAGTATAACCTGGGTAAAATAACTTCTTGCTAGCTTGCCCCTTTGAGGATATATATATATATGATAGAGATGACACATGGGCAGTTTTGGTGTCCTGCCTATAGAAAGGGCTTCTAAAAACATGTGTATTCCAACTAAATATCTAATTAAGGAAAATCTCACAACATGCATTTGTTTATAAACTCTGGTGTACAAAGAACTTCACTTTAACATCGATTTTCAATTTTGATTAGTTGGGGTATGTCACACTCTGTATGTATCAGTGCTTCAATAGGAAGCATTGTACAAGATTATACAGTTTGTGTCTATCTAGTATATGGTCAAAGGGCACTAAGACACGTAGACTAAAATCAAAGTAGATCTTTCAGTATATATTATTTCATATGAAGAACTGATTGAACAAATTCCATTTTTCAATAATAGTTAGCGTTTTTGGGGAATGAAATGACTTCTTTTATACGCGAGTATATCTATATATATGAATTATATATAGATATACTAGTGTGTAAAAGAAGTCTTTTCATTCCCTAAAAGCGCTATCTATGTCTGAAAGTAACTACGTATAGAAAATGTATATGAATCAGCTCTCCATATGAAATAATACATACTCAAAGAAGTAGACTAAAAACAATGTAGACTGAAAGCAATGTAGACTAAAGGCAATGTGGACTAAAAACAATAGCTCTGTTTGATAGGACTACATCAACTTACACCAGCCTACACCAGGAGGGCGATTCCACAAATGTAGGAATGTTATATGACTTTGCGCCCAGTTTTACTTGAATATTTGTAGAATATCCCTACTGGTGTAGGTTGGTGTAAGTTAGTGTAATCCTATCAAACAGAGTTATAGTGGACTAAAAGCAATGCAGACTAAAAACAAACTAGTCTAAAATAATGATTTTACTGATTCTAAATCAGTTATGCCAAAAGCTCTGAAATATAAGTACAAAAATTATTTTTCAGACTTCTCACAAAGGGGAAAAATTTAATAAATTCAAATAAAGGTCAAAGGATAAGAAAAAGTTGCAGAGAAACAAAGTAGACTAAAAGCAATGTGAACTAAAAGCAACGTAGACTAAAAACAAACTAGCCTAATGTAACGGCCAAAAGAGGTGGTAATGTACCTAATTAGAACCACTTTCAGTATTACACCATACACGAAATATCACGTACTTTCAAAGCAGTAATAATTCTAAAATAAATTCAAGTTTATCATCCACAGACTATCGTGGACCTTAACATTGGTTAGAGACTCAATAATATTTAAAACACATGAGTGAGTTTACACATTTAATAAAATAATAATTCGTACATCACAGTACATAAATATACATTAATATTTATACATATACAATCACAATTCAACAAGCAAGACTATCTGTTCACTAGAGACTTCTACAGGAGAGGTTCCAGGTACTTAGAAGTAGCTGTCGAGGAACTGTGTCTTATTCCACTGAATCGAGGGATTATATACTTGTTCAGGGTATGAAAACGTACGTGTCGGATAGGTAAAGTGAGGTAGGGTGTTGTTATTATAGGGTTGTGCTGATTCGTCAACTACTCGAGGGACAGGCACAATTAGGTCATGAATATACAGAAAGTATATCTATATTCATAAAATCAAATACGGGTAATTTAGTGGTTGTTTATAAAGAGTTATAGGATGATTATTGTTGATAAATATCTACGTTTTTGATATTCGAAAATGTGTGGACGAATATGTTTGTCATTTCTAAAAATAGACGAAAATATACGTTACACCTAAAACATTTTATGGAGTAGTATTGTGAGATTTTGATGTTAAATCTCCAGCAAATCACCAGAAAATACGCAGAACACCATGAAACTATAAGTCGAATGAATGAGCAAACGATTGATGATTGAAAAATATTAAAACACAAAATAAATGAACACCATACTTAAATTCAGAGTCACGTGACTCGAGAGTATATTTATTCAACACCAAGGTTGAAGATGGAATAAAGAATATCAAATCACAAACATATTATCACAATAATAAAATCATAGTTTACAGAATTTCCACAGTCTGCATAAAAACAAACAAAAAATGTGAGACATGATTAAGTTGTCTATTGGCCTTTTAATACTTCACTAGGAGCACTAACATCTGTGGATGAAAACATGATTATGGATAATTGGTCTTATCAGTAAAGCACATATAAGTGCATTACAACATGAAAATTTCTTGGTAAATGAATCAAACTTTCATGAGTTATTCTGTTATAAAAGTTAAAGTGTACATCGAGATGTTGGATATAATGAATTACATTGGTGAAGAATTTAATCAACTTTCAAGAGAAGCATATCTTTTCTTGAAGGCAGAATATGTGGATATCAAAGTCTCTGAAAGGGAAAGTGAAATTCTTGTTTATGGTTCTTGTTTGTTTGTTTCTAATGTTAGAAATTGGTTGCAAGTGTCCTGCACTTTGAAGAAATACGAGGTGAGGCAGTTAATCAATTATGCATTTACTGAAGAAAATGTTAACACAAACTCTATGATAATAATATAACTTTGTGATGATCTCACTAAGATGCCTTCCACACCTCAGATTGTCAATGTTCCTGTAAGGCGGGCTCTGGTAAATGTAAACATGTTACGGCAGTACTAATACAATAAATTGAAAAGGTATTACATTAGCTTTGTTTTCTTTTAATCCATTCACATAATTTGTGCTATGAAAAAGTTGTACTTCTTCTGTATAAGTAAAGTTATCGATAGGAATTGAGAGAGAACTATTTATTACTAAATGCTGAAATTTGCAGACTTCAAAATATCTTTGTTAAAGATTCTGTGAAAATTTGGCTAAATTGTATATACAGTTTTTGATATATTGCTGAAATACCACAACAAAATAGAATTCATATCATTTGAATTACTTAATCTTTACCATTGACTGAATATTCAGTCAACGATCATAACCAAATTATAGTGATATGACACCTAATATTATGATTTTAGCAAATTTTTAAATAATCTTCAACTAATATACCTCGATGTCTTCAAAATAATTCCATCTCCCAGTATACCAAGTTTTCCGCATTTCCTCTCTAAAATTACCTTATTCACAGTTAGAATGATTATTACCAAAAACATAATATCAATAAGAATGTTGGTATCTTTATTTTATAGGTTGACAGAAATTAATTTGGAGGAAGAAAGCTGCACAGATAAACCACAAGAATGGGGCAAGACCAAAAGAGAAGTTGATTCTCTCCATCTGATTCCTTTAAGAAGTTCTGTCACGTATCCTATGTAGACAAAATTGGAGAAAATAAAGTTGCAGCAAAAGTTATGGATGGTGTTAAAAATATACTTTTAAAAGAAGGTTAGAAATTTGTACTGAAAGCTACCAAATGAGGGGAGGGCTCATGGAAAGCATAATATTTTGCTGCTCCATTTGCACTTGCATAGGTTTTAAAGAATATTATCAGCATTTGTTAGACTTCATACCAAATCACACCGAAAGACTTTTTTACTCTCACTGAAGTACCTAATAAAATTCTTAAAATTCTAGCTAAAAATATAAAAATAAATTACAAGCAAAATATACTTTCACATTTCTTCCTTGATTGAGGAGTTGCAGGAAATTTATGCAAAAAAATATTATCATTTGGATTAAACCTTGAAGAAGAGACATTTGAAATGATTTTAATGATCCACATGGAATGATTTATTGAATGATATTAATCCAAATTTATCCTGTAGAACTTTAAACTTACCTACTACTACAACCATAAAGAGAACATATACTGCGAGATTGTAACATTTTTTTATTCTGTGGTTGACAATTATAATTGTGCTTGTCCATAATTAAAAGAATTACACAAAAAAAAATGGAAACATTCACAAAAAATTAGAATAAAACTTTTTAAACCCATATCATAATATTAATATGGGTAAAAAATTTATCATATATCGTGAACGACGGAGTCGCACACAATACGATAACAATATCGCTTAACAATATCGTTATCTCACTGACGTCACAGACTACATCAATGACGTCTGTAAAACAGACCAATTACAAACGTTATCAATTTACACACACAGACAAGACAAAAGGTTCGTTAGAGAGAATTACGAACAACGTCATATGGTAAATGGTGACGAGCATGAACACAACCACGCTCTCTTTATTATTGATCTCACTACATGGTAGCACAGCAAATATCAGTCCTCGAAGTAAAAATAAGTTGTTTTTTACAATTAGTTGTGTCTTTTTTCTTCTATTAGTGCAAACTTACATTTTAATTACAACAAACTCGTGTTACACATTAAACAAAAGAAACGCATGTCCACAACAAATACCGCAGAACAAAACAAATGTAAGTACAACGAATACGTATTTATAATTAGAAACAGTATATATATTAAACCATAATTAGCATACTTTTATACAAACAAGTGAGATCAGAATAAGTAAATTAAAACATTCCCACATCTCCACGCACGTAATAGTCTCGTACGTAACACATAACTTAATACTGTTTCACAGACCAAGAAATGGCAAAGAAGAAACCCAAAACAACAGAAGGGACAAACATGCAAAATGACCCAGATGATCAATCCAAAGGCGCTCATCCATCTCCACTTCTCCTACAAGAGCAACCACGGCAACATCCATCACCGCTCACAAGACATCTCATAGATCAACCATCCCCCACACATCAAACCACAACTCACACAACAAACATACCGGGCACAAGCAAAGAAATAAAAAACATTAATTTACCAAAAACGGTTACAATAACTTTACCTACCACGATCACACATACGATTACAAACCCCAATCTTCAACCAACATACTCGAACATAACATCATCAGACACCTCACAAACCTCAAGATACATACCAACAACAACAGCTTTATTAACAGCCACTAACAAACAACCATTAACACAAGGGATACTACCCATCCCAAACATTATACAATCGCAACAACCACGTCAAACATTATACACAACAAACACACCAACTACACAACAAACATATAAAACCCCTCAACGAACATATATAGAAATTTCCATGGCAAGAGCCGAAACTAAAATTCAACAAGCTTGCAACTACAATGTAGCACTATACCAACCAGCAGACGTACGTATCTTCTTAAGTGTATTACAATTTCAACTAACAGACTTAGACAACCTACCACCAAACGCAGACACTCACTTCTACCAAAAAGCATACGACATTAAAGAACATCTTACTATACAAATTACGAAACTAAATAACAAATTTGAGGAACTACAAACCGCCCGACGAACAAACCCCAGTAAGGAAAGGAGCATCCAAATGGACTTACAAAGACGATCAAACACCACAAACACCAAATATTGAAACCAAAAAATCAAAAAGAAATTACACAACAGAACAAACAACACCACTCGATCTAACACCAACCAGAAAAAACATTAATAAAGATGCAGATACAACACAACAAAAACTGCAACAGAATAACAAACACACACATACAAAATTATAATAAACAACCTACAAACACTAATTTAAGTCAACCAATAGAAAGCATAACAATAGAAAGAAATGAATCAACGCATACAAATAACGAACAAACCACAACAAAACAAAAAAGTACATTACACATACCAAAAGTATGGGAAGTACCTACCGGATCAAATACCTTAACACAATCTTGCTTTCTCAAAACACCAAAATACAAATTACCAAAGTTCAATGGGAAACGTATATCATACCCTGATTTTATAACATCTTTCATGAAATACATACACGTAAGAGAAGACATTATAACTCCACAAAAATGCAAAATTTTAGAAGATGCCATGCCAGACAATATCCAACAAAGATTAGCAACCCTAGGCCACAATGAACAAGGATACTTTAGAAGATTACAGTACTTACATGACGAATTTGGCGATGAATCCAGATTACAATCAGAACTATGGCAAACCCTAAATAACATACCACTAGCACAAAACACAAAAGAAGGATTACATAAGGCATACGACAAAACATGAATGCTATTAAACACTATACATGACTTCGTACCAGAATTAACAGACGATTTAACATTCCCATCACTATTACAAATTTTCCCAAGGAACTCATACTCTAACAGAATCGATATATCCAAACCAAATTCGAGAGCGGTTCTCGAAGCAGTATACCAAGAAATCAAAACAAGAGACTTAACAGAAAAACCTGACATAACAAGAGAAACAAACAGAACACAAGACACACAACAACAAAACTATATATATTACAGAGAGAAAGCAAACAACAACTTCAACCGAAGACAATATAACAGACCACAATACAACAAACCCAATAATAATAAAAACACAACAGAAAACATAACACAGCTTAAAAGCAGTCCAACATTTCGTACGAATACTGATCAAGGTAAACCTTCACCAGAACACTATACAGATAACGATATATACGAAATTTCTGTTCCAGCTTACCACTCACAAACAGATCCAGACAGCAGTATTCCGGAGCAGCTATACAGATTCCCGGCCATACCCACCAAACAACGATGCATGTTTTGCAAAGGCCCCCACTGGAGCTATTTATGCTGTGACTATAAATACAATACACTAGAGAGCAGACGATCATACTTTCGACAATTTAACCTATGCCTGAAATGCGGCATACTAACGACAGCAGATCATTGCACACAAAAACAAAGGAAATGCAGATGGTTCCAGTGCCAACAGACAAACGCACATCACGCAGCACTATGCCCAAGAGTAACATACCCTATCATCAAAGCCGAAGCAAACAGATATCTTGAAAAAGTAATCGAACTACAAACCAAATTCCCACCATGTAAGCAAGAAACAAATAATACAAATACACATACAGAACAAAATAATAATATTAATTTAATCTCCTTACAGCACCGCCAGAACCAAGGAAACAAACGCTCTCAAACTACAGAGAATGAAACAAAAATACCAGAACAGACCATAGCCACATCTGCACAAATAGAAGAAACAGTACTTCAACCTCCAATACCAAGTAAGTTAAACTTATTTACAATTTTATCCACAAATAATAAATTTCTTACATTCTGCACAAACATACGTAACCCACAAACACTACAAACTCACCCAGTTAACGCATTTTTTGATTCAGGAAGCACGAAAACATACATATTAGAAAAAATCGCTATACACACACTCAAATTACCAATCATAGGCACACACTCATTAAAATTGACAGGAATACAAAACCAAACAACACAAACATTTCACACAAACATTGTCACTTTTGAAATTGAATATGCCCCACACAAATTTTCAACTCTAACAGCAAGAACTGTGGAAAACATATCAAACAAATTAGATACACAAAACATAGCAGAAATCAAAAGAACATATCCAAAATACAAAAACTTACATTTTGCACAAACCCTGAAAACATCATCGAAAATACATATATTAATAGGAAATGAATATATGTGGCAATTCATTAAATCAATTACACACATATCACCTACCATCCAACTAATAGAAACAACCTTTGGATTTCATATAACAGGTCAACTAATAAATGACGAACAACCAACCCAAATCGAACATACATATTTTTATCAGAACCAGACATAGAAACCTTATGGAAATTAGAAACAATAGGGATAACAACACCAGACCTAACAATAGAACAAGAAGAGCAAAAAGCAATAGAGTTATTCTATCAAAAAATAAAATTAGTAAATGGAAGATACCAAGTTAGATGGCCATGGAAAGTATACCCACCCCCACTACCAGACAACTATTCCTTAGCATTCAGTAGACTTAAAAGCCAAATCCCACATATGCGCACTTCACCAGACTTCTTCAAAAAATATGATGCATACTTTCAAAAACGATTTAAAAACGATATAATAAAAATAGTAGATAACAAACACTCAACAGAACCTATACATTACTTACCACATCATGGACTAATAGACCCATCTAAACTCACACACCCTATCAGAATAGTCTTTGACGGATCAGCAAAAACTAAAAAAGCAAACCACTCAATGAATGACTGTATACATAAAGGATTAAAACTTCTAGCAGACCTAGTCAAACTATTCATAACATTCAGACTAACTCCAATAGGAATAAGTGCAGACATTAGAAAAGCCTTTTTACAATTAGAACTAAACCCATTAGATCAAGATGTCACAAGATTCTTATGGTTAAAAGACCCAAACAAACCATTGGCAAACAACAATCTTCTTATTATCAGATTCAAACGAGTACCCTTTGGAGTCATAGCATCACCGTTTTTATTAGCAGCTACTTTACTTTATCACTTCCAAACCACAAACACACAATTCTACAACATATTAACGAATAACTTTTACGTAGACAATCTAGTTACATCAGTACCAACACACGAACAAGCCGTAAAATTATATAACGCATCAAACAAAACATTCAATGCCATGTCCATGGAACTGGCACAATGGGCAACAAATGACGAAACATTACGATCATACTTCACAACCAAAAACGCAATTCAAAACCCACCTGTTAAAATATTAGGAATCCAATGGGGTTACATCAAAGACATACTATATTTACAACCAAAGATCAAAATACCAGACCAACATACCAAAAGAACCTTTGTCAGCAATTTTTCAGCCATATTCGACCCATTAGGATGGTTTGCCCCATTAATGGTTCCTGCAAAAGCATTCGTAAGAACATTATGGAATCACAAACAAGAATGGGACATACCACTACCAATTTTGCTAATCCCAATTGCCAAAAACATTATAACAGACATAACCAAATGTAATGACATATGTTTCCCAAAAAAATTTTTTCAAAAACCATTTCTTTCAGAACAAGCAGAGATTCACATATTTGTAGACGCCTCCGCAATAGCATATTCCGCAGTCGCATACTTAAGATACAAAACAGACAACATACACACATTAAGATTCCTGATAGGCAAATGCAGACTAACACCAGCAAAAACACACACAATACCAAAATTAGAACTAATAGCGGCATTACTCGGAGAACGACTCATTAAGTTTCTTAGAGAATCATTACACATATCACATAACAAACAATCCATCTTATGGTTGGATAGCAAATGCGTACTCATATGGCTCACACAAAGGAAAATCTTACCCCCCTTTACACAAAACAGAGTCAAAGAGATAATAACAATTCCAAACATACTATATCAATACGTACCAACCAAAGAAAACCCAGCAGATACAGGATCAAGAGGAGCAAACCTAACGTCCCTAACACAATCAAAATGGTTCACAGGACCAGAATGGCTAACGCAAGAAAAAACAGAATGGCCACAAACTGATTTACACACACTAAAAGACGAAACCTCAGAAATCCAAACAGAAGATCAACATGAACAAACCTTTTGCACTATAGCAGAATCCTTACACGATTATGCCCAACCATACATTAACGAAACAATATTAAACAACACATATAATGACCACACATACACACGCAAACACAGACAAACACAGTCTAAAACATACAAAATTCCACATTACAAACAAATATCGAAAACGAACAATAACAACAATACAAGTCCTGACATAGACCATGAAGAAATAATTAACAATACACCACAAACACAATATTCATACCCACACTTAGATCATGAAGAAATAATCACAAATTCTACTTCACCAAACACGAACACACTCATCACCTATATATATGGAAAAAATTTAACACCATTCAACCTAGACATTCATAAATTCTCTTCGCTACAAAAATTAATCAAGACCCTCCAAATTACGATAAAAGAATTAAAACAATTTAGAGAAAAAATTGCAAACAACAAATCCGATACAATACCATACCTTCACACAAATTACCAATTTTTTCAAATATTAACTATCTTCATCAATGCAGAACAAAAGAAATATTGTAAACCCATTTTCCAACAATTACAACAAACAAATCCACCTCAATACGCAATATTCAAAAAATTTCACACAAAATTAGACAAAGACAACATGCTCAGATTACATAACTACCTACCTCCTCATACATTACATACACAAACTTATACACCATATCTATTACCCCCACAATCACATTTAACCAAATTAATAATATACATACACGAAAAAGGTTACCATAGTGGAACTCGATATACGGTCGCAAAATTTAGAAAAAACTTTTTCACACCAAGCATAAACAAACTAGTACAAATCAACAATTCAAAAAAATTTCTATAAATGTAAAATTCATTCAAATAAACCCTACAAACAACCACCATTTTCAACCATACCAGACTTTAGACTAAATGAAAATGCTCACCCGTTTACACACACAGGTGTCGATATATTCGGACCATTTTATACATATAACAAAATAATAACAAAACAACAACTACAACAGATATCACCATCAACATCACCATCAAAAAGATGGATCCTCATATTCACCTGCCTCACTATACGAGCAGTACATTTAATACCTATCACATCCTTACAAACAGAAGAAATATGGTGCGCATTCCATTCATTTTTTGCAGACAGAGGAACACCAAAACTAATACTATCAGACAATGCAGCACAATTCAGAGTCATCAACACAAACATAACAAAATTCTGGAACAATATAACAAATAACAACAAAGTACAAAATTACCTATACGAAAATAACATACAATGGAAATTTATACCAGCTAAAGCCCCATGGTATGGAGGCACTTACGAACGCCTAATAGGCATTATCAAACAATCTTACTATAAGACAGTAGGACATCACCCCATATACATACACACATTTCACATTACTATCAAACAACTACAAATAATGATCAACGAGAGACCCTTATGCCCAGAATCAGAAACATCAACATACTCATACCTTACACCAGCCAACTTTCTTCACGCAAACTTTCAACACACAATACTACAATCAGACAAACCAGACATCAACCATACATCAACAGAAAAACATTTACAACACATATGGAAAATGGACCAAACATAACTAAAAAACATATGGATACAATGGAAACAAAATTATCTCACATACCTACGAGACAAACAGCCACAGCCAATACCAAACAACTACCGAACAAACAGTGACATACCAAAAATAGGAGATTTAGTACACGTCATTGACGCTGCCTCGACACCTAACAAACAACAACTAGCAGTAATCAAAGAATTACACAAATCATTAGACCAAATAATCAGATCTGCTTCCATCATGTTCCCAAATGGAACACTCACTACCAGACCCCTCAAATACCTAGCACCATTAGAATTAAATTCCCCAGATGCTTTACAACATAAACACACAAAAATAGTAGCACAAAAAACATAATATCTACGAATTATCATAAATAATTTGTAGCCCAGACGTCTTTAGGAGAATCTACTTTGGTAAACTTTCAACAAAACAAACCAAGTTTTCAACCAGAGGACCTACTGTGAAACCAATATAAAGATTGGAGAAGCAGGTGACAACCAACAAACCAACATAATAAACACTAGCCAACCATCCTTTATCCTTACAGAAGGAAAAACGATGTAGTTGACGTGTTTATCAACAAACAACCAATACTCAAATTAATACATTTATATTTCCTTACAGAATCGCAACTTTACCCAGACACGAGTAACATAGCAATAAACGAAGAAACAAAGTGTTCCAGATTATAAAATAAAGAAACGGACTTGTGATACCAGACCTTCCAAAACACGAAGGCAGATCTCATTATTATATACCTAGCAGATAAGCATTACCTCAAGTCAATCAAAGAAACAATGTGATAACGTATGTTCCTATACCATTGTACAAATTTATATATATCATAATTGTTAAATATTATCGTTTTTTTTTTACCATATAAACTCATTGTTAAATGTTATTGTTCCTCAACCGTAATAAATAATAATATTTTATAGAAATATCTCTTTATTTTGTATTATATTAACAAACAAGCAAACTTCTTTCAAACCAGACAATTCAATAAAAACATAACAAACAATGATAACAGACAAAAAATTACAAACAAAATTAACAAACCAAAATCCCATATTGATTTACACACGGAAGGTAGACTGGGAAAGACTTAGACTTCCTCCCCCCCCCCCGAGTATCATGAATGACCAAGTCGCACACGATACGATAACAATATCGCTTAACAATATCGTTATCTCACTGACGTCACAGACTACATCAATGACGTTAGTAAAACAGATCAATTACAAACGTTATCAATTTACACACACAGACAAGACAAAAGGTTCGTTAGAGAGAATTACGAACAACGTCATATGGTAAATGGTGACGAGCGTGAACACAACCATGCTCTCTTTATTATTGTTGATACGAAATCCCACCCAATCTCATTCTTCATCATCATCATCACATCAGTCTATATATATATCTCATACGTACACTCTCGAAGTGCTTCCCCTACCATTCTCGATCCGCTATCGCTGTTGCCTCGCCATTTCGTACTTATTCATATTTTATTTCCAAATGTAAATTTAGTCTGCTAATAAATTCTGTTACAAATACTTCTCTCTTACTCTTTTTCGTTCCTCGTCATCACCGCCTCACATCAATTATTGATCTCACTACATCATGATCATGTTTTCGTCCTACTTCTCAAAAACGTCACCAGATGGCGACCACTTAGTATTAAAACGCCAATAGAAAAAGTTGCTGCAGATTTTTCTACAGAACTATCAAAGGTTTGTAAGTTTGCTTTACACTTTGCAGCAGTTTGTAGATATCTCCCGAATTGTTTTTAGTAGTGGTAGCAGGAGCATCGTCGTTTTGACAATCTTTCAACAGATTTCGAGAATATTTCGACATCAGACCCGTTACCCGTTTGGTGTTTGTTTTCGACCCCATCCCCGAGGTTAACTTTTTCGTGGCAAACAATTTTTTCGGTGGCAAATAAAAAACAAACCAAGAATAAACCCTATGGTTGGTTGAGTCAACTCAGCTTCGAGTGACGAGTCAGCCCAAGTTGAGGTAAGAGTCGGATGGATGAACTTTCTTGTTCTATTTTTATTCTTATTAACGTGGTTAATTTATTTTTATATTGATTTCTCAGTTTCATGAAGAATGTCGTCGACGTTAAAACCCTATCTTACAGCCGTTCGTCATACATTGTTTGCTTCAATGTGCGTCGACAACTTTTCTTCTCAGGTAATCGAGAGACACAATAAGCCTGAAGTTGAAGTCAGAGCTAGTAAAGAATTACTTTTAACGCCAGTCGTTATTAGTCGAAACGAAAAAGAAAAAGTACTTATTGAAGCGTCAGTCAACTCTGTCCGTATAAGTATTGCTATTAAACAAGCTGACGAGATCGAAAAAATTTTGTGCCATAAATTTATGCGATTCATGATGATGAGAGCTGAAAATTTCATTATTCTTAGGAGATCGACAATGCCCGGCTACGATATAAGTTTCCTGATTACCAATTTCCACACCGAACAAATGTATAAACATAAATTAGTAGAATTCGTATTACATTTTATGGAAGAAATTGATAAAGAAATAAGTGAAATGAAATTAGCTGTTAATGCTAGAGCCCGAATTTGTTCGGAAGAATTCCTCAAGCGATTTTAATCTTGGTGGTCGCATTCGTATTTTATAAGAAATTATTTTACGATGTCTATCATGGTAAAAATTTTGTCTCTTCCGGGCTATTGCTAACTATTGGAGGCAAGTTGAACCCATTCTTGTTTTACTTTTCGTTCACTTTCTATTGTTCTTATAGTCTTGTTCAGTTCGTTGATGTATTTTATACATTTTCCATTTCTGATCAATGGAACTTTTCTATACGAATTGAACGCGAATTATTCACGAATTTCATATAATTTATTTTATTTATACCCTTTTATACTATACTGTATTTTAAATGTAATGAAAGTTTTATTTTAATTTTTATTCATTTTTTGAATTGAAACTTAGTGTTAGCGCATTTCAGTGGGCAAAAATAACACTCAAATAGTTAAGCGCCATCCACCTTGAGCGCTTCATTTTATGAATTTTAAAATATATTTATTATTGGCCGTGAATATTGATACTTTATAGGGAATCAGGAATATCGAACAGAGTAATTCATGAAATATATTACGTGAAGTGTCTTAGTGGCTCTCAAATTTTAATTTGAGTGTTATAAGTTTGTAACAGTTATAAGTTATTAATCAAAATTTTCACCAACAACTTGGAGAAGATCTTAGTATGTATAAATATAACTATAAGGGCCAAATGCAAGAAATATGCTAAAGTAATTCTTCCGTTTTTTCCATTATCAATTATATCTATACATAAACACATATGCAGTAGCGACCTGAGCTAATTGTGTGCCAGTGGCTCCACCATATTTTTGCGCCCCTCATGCATTGAGACCCCCTTAAAATTTTTTTGAATCATGTCAGAAAAAATGTACGATATAATGAATCTAAACTTTTTAATCCGGAAGTATCGGGGTTGAAGCCCATCAGCAATTGAATTTTTTTTATTGTAAAAGCATATTTAAAAAAATTCATCGCCATTTTGGTGCCCATTTTTCAAGTAAGAGCGGCTCTAACTACAGAAATACGCTGTCGGGCCACCTCTGCATAGTATATGAATATATCTTTGTTGAGATAAGTAATTCTCAAGTCAATGTTGATTCATAAGTATCATTCTTGCAAGTGACTTTAAATGATGGTTATATGTATACTCGAAGGTTGAAATAACAAATTATTTGGAATAAATATTAACTTATATCAATAAATTGAAAATTTTAAATAAATAAGAAAAATAGTACTGAATCTAGCGCTAAATGCTGTAGTACACGCTTTTGGATCTATTATATTCCTATATAAATGGTAACATTGAGAGGGTCATCTATACAAAGTATATTATTACTTATTTATGGTGAAATTCAACTTCCTACGAAAGCCGACGGAGTAAAATTCATTTGGCACAATAATGTTAAGTACTGGCTTGGGCTTTTTTTTTTTTTTTATTATTATTAATTTAAGTATGACAAAAAATCAAAAAAAGACCCCACCCAGCATCCTAATACATGAAAATATTAAAGTTGACTAAAAAAAAAATTCAAAAAATAATTATCTGACTGCAAATTTGAATTTATGACTCTGATTTGCCATCCCTGACCTAACCATTAAGCCATGGTGGCAGATGCTGAACCTGGTTTGTGACAGACATACAATCACTCTTCATTTATATTTTAATGGAATGAAACAAATTTTGTGATCTATCCTCTTTCCTAAATTCCTTGTGTACAGTAGTAAACTGTAACAACTATAGCATGAAGTGAAGTTTACATTTCATTTACTCTAACGATGGATTTGCAAGTGGGTAAATACAAAATTGTGGTGAGAAATAAATGATACTATAATTGACCAATAAGATGATTGATTATCCTCCCACTAAATATGTGGCATGGTCAAGATAGTTCTAGAAGATTTGAGGAGATTCTAGGAAAGTATAGGTATTGTTTTGAGTGATTAATACTGTAGGACACCATGGTATACGCAGGCGTACAACTACATATAGACCTTGTATATGTGTGTGTGAGCCTAGCTCAGTATGAAATAAGATTAATAGTGATGAGCTAGTAACCCACGAACTAAAAATGTGTTTGCCCTATGTAATGTAGAGACAGGTCACATGACCTACCAGCGAGTGCATAAGTATACCCATCACCACTGGTAGGAAGTTGCCGCACTACTCTCCCCCAGTATGTTTCCAGGGGAAACAGATGATGATAAACGCATGCCAGGTGTGAGTGTGGCAATTTGGAGGTTCTCACAGGTTTTTAGGCCAGAGACGTTTCAACCAAAGGAGAGGGAGCGGAGTCTTGTTGACTTGATGCTGAAGGAGCAGAACTTAGAGAGTTCGACGCTGGGACAGGAAGAGTGAAACTTGGGGTGTTCAATGCTGGGATTGGGAGAGTGGAAATTGGTATGTTCAATGCTGGATAGATGTCGCCATATAGTATGGGTAGAGGTTGGACTATCGGCAGAATGGGTATTCTGGGTGTAGGTTAAACTACCATACTGACGGGGTTTAGTGGGTTTGCTGCGAGAGCAGCCACTAAATGTGCGTCGCAGGCCTCTATTATTGCTACCACAAAGCGTCAGAGGTACACCATCTGCTCAGCAGTGAATCCTTGTCCAGGAGGGCTTGCTGACACCCAATTCAAGGGTGCAGACAGTTTACTTGGTTCACATGATGGGGCAATACGATCAATTGTACCAGCTTCCCATTGTCTCTAGTACTTGGAATAGGTAAGGCTACAAGCCCGCAGAGCACACATCAAGCTGCTATTACCCGCTTTTCCAATGTCGTGCTTTCTACGCTTCACAGGAGGTTGAGGCAGAGCCTGACCTCAGTTATCTGCTGCTTTGACCCAACAGGGAAGCAGCGTTTGGGTGTGCTGTCTTTGAGATTCAACGTACTGTCAAAATTGATCGAAGCAGCTTGAAGAAGAGGAGTAGGAGATAGAGTGGAAGCTTTGGAAAAATTGGGAGAAAGATCACCGCATTCTGCAAGTGATGGATCGGGGCAAGGAAGATTTTCTTCCTCATCAGCCTCCGATAGGTTATCAAAAAAATCGCTCATGTCATGTAGGCAATAGACCAAGGAGTAATCATGAGCCGTGTATGAAAACTACAATTTGGTTGACAGGCCAGGCTTTCCTGGAGAGCAATTTTTTCCAAAATACTTTGTATATGGCTAATGCATTGAGGCATCAGCTAGTATCAAATACAAATTATACTCGTCTTCTCACTCAAAGATCTTACCACTTTTCTTTTTGTAAACACAAATGGTGATGCTGTCGTTGTTTGAACAGGCTGATTATGGGTTGAATGAATTGTCCTTCATTTGGAAGGTGTGGAAGAGGAACTGTCTTTGTCAAGCAGTGCTGTTTCCTCTCAACCATGCTTCTCAGAGTTTGAATTTGAGTTGGTGTGGGAGAATAACTCGTTTAGTGAATTATCGTCAATGGGAATGGCAATGGCACGATATCGAATTGTTCTGTATTTGGATCGAACGTATTTTCATTTGATGGATTGACTATAGGTGTTGTCGATATTGAATTATCCAATTGATTGTGGCTGTTTGGTTACTGATTGTTGTCGTTTGAAAGCAAAACAATTGGGATCGAATTTTCTGGCTGTGGTAGGTTGATGTCATTGTTTACCCACACAGAGTCATCGATGTTGGCGCTGTTATCTTCACTGTTGAAGAGGTAGGCCATTGAGGCGGTCGATGGAAACCTCGTTGTGTTTACTGTGCATGTCAATCTCAAACCACTCGTCTCCCCTCTCCATGATGGGAAAAGGTCCATCATACAAAGGGTTGAGAGATCTGCATGGTGTATCAATGTGCTACTATACATACTTTGTTGTAGGCAAGTCAGCAGGAATATAGGTTTTGTGATTGCCGTGGGAACACATTTGCCATACAAAAGCGTTAGTACTTTCGTGGATGTTTTCGACCAGTGGTGCGATGTCATTGGGATTGAAACTGCTTGATGAGCTGTCTTTAAAGAAGTCAGCTGGGAGTTGTAGCCCTTTGCCGTAGATGAGCTGCGCTGATGAAATGCCGAGATCAGAGATGATTGTGGTGCGCAATCCAAGTAGTATGAGAGGGAGAGCAGCAGGCCAATCAGCAAGCGGCAAGTCTCAGCAGTAAGCCATGATCGCAGCCTTGAGGGTGCAATGCCAGCACTCTACTTTGCCATTAGACTGAGGATGGTAGGCAGTTGTAGATATTTTGCGTATACCAAGCTTCCATGCAACAACAGCAAAGAGTGCACTTTCAAACTGGTGTTCTTGGTTTGTGGTGATTGACTCAGGCACACTGAAGTTTGAGATCCAGTGTTGGACAAACAGTGTGGCTACTTGTTCTGCAGTAATGTTCATTGTCACGATGGCAATGGGCCATCTTATGGCACAGTCTATCATTGTCATACAATGACGAGAACCAGGGCCAGTTGACAATGGACCTACGAGATCCACATGGAATGTAGAACATTTAGAATATACTTGAGTCAACACCTGTATTTTATAATGTTCCTTAAATTAGTTCTTATAGGTACTTAAATCATTCTTAACATAAGTAAGACTTACACCCATATTCTGAAATGTTTCTTAAATCAATTCTTAAACTTAGGTTGTTCTTAATATAAATAAAACTTACAAAATTTTTGTATTCATGAATGTTACTTAACGTTAAGCCATCTTCAATTTTGAAATCAAGAATCCTACTTAAGTATGATTTTAGGAAGAGAGAAATTCCTCGTTGTCAGATCTAATAATTTATTTTCACTTGAAATTGATCTGAATTAACCAGTTATCTGCAAGTTTATAACAAATTCAAATTACTCTTCGAGGATATATATATATGATGAGATGACATTCTGCTGTTTTACAAGTAATCAACTGTCATTAATATCTATGCCAAACACGTGTACACTGCATACAAACTACCCCATATCAATTAATGTTGATCAATAAAAAAAAAACAGATTCTCTGGAATGAGCTAATTTGTATGCCAGTGTTTATAAACAAAAATACACTTAGCGATTCCTAGGTGTGACACTAAAACCATTTTTATGTTGTCTTCATCATATATGTATGTATATATGAAAGCATCTCAAATTAATTTTCATTCTAGGCTAAGTATGTGAAAATGTTTTTAATAAATAGTGTAAGTTGGGCATTATAATAATGGAAAGTAACTTATTTTCTCATTTAAGAACATTGTATTTTCCTATTTATGGGTTATAGTTTTTATAAGAGGACATCAAACCCACCTCCTCTAAAAAAAAAAAAGAGCATAGGAAGGAGTAGTTGCAGCTTCTTCAAATCCCCTTTTGATTGCCTTTTATCACAAACAATAACCAAACTTTTAGCTTAAATAAACAATATTAATAAATACTTGATTTGGAAAAAATGATATCAGTTTGAGATGGTACAATATTGAGTCGCCATTGCTAATTTTAGTGGTATTTCAAAATTTCAGCAGACCAAATCAATATTAAATTCAGTAAATATCTCTTTATTTAGGACACTTCTTACAGCTTGAAAACTGGTAATTTGTTGCTAAAAATTTTTCATGAATATCCTTAGCAGCAAATTTAGCTATAACATTCTCTTGAGTCATAATCTATTGCTATAATACAGCCAATTCACCAATAATTATATCTGTAATTTTGCAGAGTTGCTCTTAAAATACAGATATCTATAAAAATTGTTAGCTGTAGAATAGCAGTGCATTAGCTGTAAAAAGTGTGCCAAATTAGGAGTTACTGCTAATTTAGCATTGATTTTTAGCTGCAAAAATACTAAAGTACTGCTAAAATTACAAGCGGAGACTCCTGATTTTTTTACCTGTTAGCCGTGAATTGTTTGGTGGGAACTCAAATGCTACCGACTTATATACAAACGCAAAAATGAAATTACATTATGGGGAATTTATATGACATTATAGAAATCATATACCGATAACTAGCTTTTCATCAACAAATATCGATATATGAACGTCAATAATGATTCATATCATATTCCTCACTTCTTCACACTCAAATTGATATATCATGTATATCGATACATTTTATATCATCAAATTTGTTTTTAAACGTACCGCCAAATAGGAGCTGTTTTCATTGACCAACACAGGCACCTTTTGGATTGCTATTGTTTAAAGTCGCTTAGTTTTTTTTTCCAAATACACCACCATATACTGAAAATAAAAATGTGTACCAAATTAAAAATCAAATTTCCTGGTTGGTGTAAAAAATTAATAAGCTGTATCAATAAATGGTGTTGCAATAGGGTGTTTTTTTAACATAGTAACAAAGGATTAATTGAAAATTGGTTAATTAATCGATTATTTTAAGTAATTAATTCAATTATTTTTTACACCAACCTACTAACTTAATTTTTTTCAATACGCATTAATTCTTAGGTAGAATAAAAATGTTTCTTCCGCAACAGCCAACAATTAAGATTTTCCTCATAATATATTTCATCTATTTCTTTTATAAAAATCTTGTGATTCTTGCCCATGCTTGAATGATATTCGATTAATCAACTGATTTTGTAGAAATAAATCAATTAGCAAAAAATCTGTTGAATTGAAATTTTTAGTTGGAACAACGTTACATATCATATCCTACATATATTTTAGTGCTTAATCAATTGAAATCAACCATAAGTTGGTACGACTAATAATTTTAGAGTTTTTGCAAATTTTGTATCTAGTTTTAACTGGTAAAATTCATATTTTCTAGTATTTAGCTTCTAACACTATAAAAGTCGTATTTTTCAGGTTCGCTTTTTAAGGTCAGGAAGCGTCATTCATAAAAAGTGACAAGAATCTTTCCTATTGCAAATATAATGTTAAACATTATTTGACTGAACTATTCCTCCGCTATAGTCCATATTTCCTGAGAAAATTGCAAAAAACTGATTTGGGTGCACATTTTCTGTAATTCCCACTGAAGCAAGGGGGTGGGGTTGAAACATTTAGTATGTTATTTAGGGTACTCATCCCTAAAGATTAGTGCGAAAAAACAAACTATGGCAATTTTCCAGAATAAGATTTCTATCTTTTCTGGACTACAAGTGTATTTTCAATGTAGAATTAAAATGTTTGTTTGTCACATAAAATTAGGAGAATGGTATACAACCCACAAAGTGGGAATTGCTCTGTTGCAACCTTTGAGTACATATGTAATGAAGGGCGGAATTGTGTTAGTTCCATTTCTAAACAATAGTGTGTTTCTAGAAACAAAATTACTTTCAGATGTATATCTGTATATATGAATTGCAAATCAGCAGTTTCATTCCCTGGAAATGCTATCTATGTTTGATAATAACTACCTATAAAAAATTTATAAAAATCAGCCCTCCATTAAATATACACTTAAAGATTGTAACATCATTTAGGTTTATCAATGTAGCTTGTTTCATTTTATTTCGGTTAGTTGAGTTTCTGAAATTTACCATAAATCAAGAGGTACGCAGTGATTATCTATTAACGCCGGCATGTCCAACAAGAAATCATCCTACTTTATTAGTCCAGTACTGAATAGTCAAAGAATCACGCTATAATATAGAGTAAACACCCTGTTGCCACATCGTGTCAGGATGTAGCTTGTCTAAATGTCTACTTCATGCCAGCTGCTAACATGGGCTCCTCTTAGGTTGTAACTTTCAAGATCATCGCATGGTAATTTTACAATGAACCTTTTCCATTTTAATAAATGAAACACTTCATAGGAGGTTTCAATCTGGTTAATTGATGTGCTGATACCCTCACTTCAAAGGGAGTAAAGTGTCAAATATTTAATAATTTTTTACATTCAAGTTTTAAAGCGTAAATGATTTTTTTTTCTTTGATGGTGATTAGGTAGAGAAAAGAGAATCAAGGACAACTAAGCTTCCCAGGTGGAGGTGTAGGTAACAGACCATATTCTGAAGACGATTAATTACTTTTAACGGGAAAGAATTCTCTTTGAAAGAAAACAGCGAAGTTTTTCAATAGGGCAGACAAACACTACGAGATGTATTATTAAAATATTTGGGACTATATCTCAGAAAAAACTTATCTTGAAATTTTTTGTTTAAGTTATTCGCAACATTGACCTCGAAATGATTCCCTCTTAATTATCCATGAAATAGCGAAGAACAAAACAGAATCTATAATTTTATTCGCTTCGGATCTATACTAATAGTTTCTCGTTTTCTTTTTTTCTTGATTTTATCATCTCCGGTAACAGTATCTTGCAAATGCGCGAAAAATTGCTGCGATGACTTCGAACTCTTTCCATTAACAGCATTTTCTTGGAACTAGAATTGATTGAAAAAAATAAATTAAGAACTAATCGCAGAAAAAAGTGTAGACCACGCATAACAAAAACTTACATTAGAAACGGATTTATCCTTCATAAGTCGTTCCAAATCTTTCTTAACTTTTTCTTTAGCGAACTTATTTCCAAGACCAGGCTTTAGTTTCTCCAATATTTTTTCTTTCGATTTAATTTCGTTTTGCTTCATTCTTTGTTTTACTTTCTTCTTCCGACGTGCACGTTTTTTGTCGGTAGAAGTTCGTTCTTCCTTACTAACAAGATCACCTTTTATTTTACCTACGAAAATTCGAACACGTAATTACGGTTGAAAGATAAATTCATACAAAAAAAAAAAAAAAAAACAAGCAAGATTACCTTGGACTTCTTCTGGAGCAAGAAGGGTAGCAGTAGATGTGGCATCAGGAATAGCCTCCTCCATGGTAACAGCAGGCAAATTTGTAACTATCTGAGGCTCTGGAATAGACTACAAAATGATAAAAGAATTAGCATTCAAAGACAATACCTTAACCACTGATCCAATATAATTGAATCTTTACCGGCAATGGTGTATAGTGATAGTTTGATAGAGCATCTAATTTTCTAAATAAGGAATCAATTAAAACTCGTAAATGCTTATGTTCCTTTGGTTCTTCTTCGTCTTTATTTTTTCTTTCTGGATTTATGGCTTCTCGTTGTTTCAAATAATCCTTTACAGGCAGATTATTTAGTGACACAAGTCCAAACACAAATGAACGAGGAGATAAAAAAAAAAGGTACCAACCTGTTCGTAAACTTGCGCTAAACTAAGTTTACTTTTTTCTTGGTCCAAAACCAACTTCTTTTTGAATTCGCGGGGGGTATCGACGGGCTTTATTTTTCGTTCTACATCGTCCCATACTTTATTAATGATCCTGTTTTTGATTACATCTTCCAGTTTTAAAGCAGCTTCCTCTGTGATGATCGGGGCTAAAAATAATATTTGAAAAAAATAAATGAATAAGTGGATGAATTGCAATGAAAAGAGAGCTCAGTAATTAAAGATGATTGTTAACATTACCCGGTCGCGAGCTTAAATCAAATTCTAAAATTTCGTGAACCAGAGAATTTTCGGGCCGTTTATTAGCGGTAATCTCTCCTTTTAGTTGCCATGGTTTTTCGGCGAGTAAGTTTTTTTCCAATTTTTCAACATGTTGTTTCAGTTTTTCCTGACGTGTTTCAAATGATGATTTGATCTCATTGTTGTCATCCTCTGGAGTATCTCCAAAAATTGGCTTGCCATTATTCAAATATTTATTTTCTTCATCTTCATCACCTTTATTTTCATCTTTCAAATTTCCATCATCAACATCGTTTAAACTTTTATCTCCATCATCTTCATCTTTTAAACTTTCATAATATTCTTTTAAACTTAGATCATCTTCATCTTCTCCAAAATCTTCATCATCTTTATCTTCAAGACTTTCGTCATCCCTATCTTCATTATTAATATCATCAATATCTACAGCAAACCTGGATAGATTAAAAAAAAAAAACAGTTACAGAAATTGAACTAAAGGGTTTTATATTTGACAGAAATTAATAAACATTAATTTGTACCTGACGTTTTTTGAAGCTTTCATTCCTCTGTCGTCTATTTAGAAAAAGAGGAACAATAATTAACTCATACATAATATGTAGAAGACAATCATCGCTTTAGAAGAAAACAAAATTCTTACCTGAGGAATCCTTCTTAGAAATAGATTCATCGGTTTGAGTTACATCATTCTTGATAACTGAAAATTACATAAAAATTATAAATAACTAATATTAATGACTCCACAAAAATCATAAACTGATTTCATCTAACCTGGAGAGGATTGTAACTTAGAAACGAAAGTTCGTAACTCCTTATCAAGTTCGCCACACACAAATTTGTTTTGCAATTCTACTTGCTGCCATATTTGTTCAACATCGAATTGTTTGATGATCAATTTAGGTAACGTAAACGTAGGTGCATTAGACCGGTCTTCAAGAGATTTGGAGTTATCATAGCATTTTTTCACCAGAGTTTTGAACTTACTCTCCATCTCAGGTTGACTTCTACAATATTTAGAATAAGGATAAGTTGAATGTGACCAATGAAAGCAAAAATAAAACAGATGAATATAACTTACGTAAGGAAAGATGTAGGATCCTTTGTATATTCGGCAAAATGTTCAAGAAGTTCGTGAACTCCATCCTTTAGAAAAGCCATTACTCACCAATAATTAATGAAAATTCATCAGTAGAGCAGGAAATATTAACACAAATTCAGCTTTAGTAGGCTTTAATCTAACTACTAACTCCTGTTAACAGTGTGGTATGTGTTATCAATAAAAACAAATGCTACCGACTTGTACCTTCGACCATATACTAGACAGCGACAGAAGACTGAACATATATACGTTCACTGTGATTCATTCTTTCGCTGTGATTCATTCTTTTGATTCTTTTGTTTATTTGTTCTGAGTTGCCAATCTATGTGGCGTCGTTACGTTCAATGATTTATGTAGCCGATGAAGGCTTTTTGAGTTTTGGTCTCAATTGATTATTAATTTGATAATGATTTGATTCTGTTTCTAATAAAAGGTTTCTTTCTAAAGTAAAATATTGTTAATTATTTATTCTCAATAAATTTTCTATCATGGTGGAGGCGCCGGGTAAAATAAAAATTCTATTTTGTTAAAGTTTATATCTGATTTTAAAATGGAAGAACAAATTAAAATGTTGGCGGAGCAAATGAAAAGCATCCAAGAACAGCTAGATCAGCTTCAACAAAAAAAGGAAAGAAGAATCCACTCCAAAGGAACTGTTACGACCATCAGCCAACCCAGCTTTGATACTTACTGCTGAAATGAATTTTGATGTTTGTGATCATATGATTACTGGTGAGCTGGCTGCATTAAAATATGATTTGCTTTTAGAACCGATTGACAAAGATGGTAAAATAAATTATGACCCTGAAGATGAGGCAACGAAAGGTAGAATTCATTTTGTCTCTACTTTTTTGTTAGCGCGAGTTGATGATACATATAAAACAAGCTTGTGTGATATTAAATTGCCCTATGAAATGCTTGCTCGCATACGTGAGATGAGATTTCCTAATCTGATGTCAATGCGAATGACTCTTGAACGTCAGTGGGCTAATATAGTTATGTCAGATGCAGAAGATGTTTTAAAATTTACAAACCGTTATCAAGATGCCACAAAACGTTTGCTCTCTTCAGGTGTCAAACTAGAACCTGAGAGAATTGTTGGTAATTATTGCATTGCTATGAAAAATCATTTTCCTGAATGTAGTCGCCGTTTCGATGTACAGAATAACATCACAATGAAAGAAATGACTCAGTTGGCAATGAATATTGAATCAACTGAACGTGAATTAAAAGCGCGTATCGATGAATCGAATCCTAATGCGTCTGTCTTAACTGCCACTGTTTCTACAGCAAATCAAAGTGTTTCAGTAAAGAAAATTGTTTGCTTTTGTTGTGGAAAACCTAATCATACAGCAAAAGAATGCACATTTCGTGGTTCATTTTGAGGTCGTTTGTCTCTGGGAAATAATTGTAGAGGTTTTAGTTTCCGAGGCTGTAATTTTCGCAATCCAGGCCAACAAAAAGAAAACACATACAAAAAGGTAAAAATGACTGGTGTTGACAGCAAAGAAAAATTTGTCATGTTGTCCGAGGCTGATGGACACGTGTTTGAACTACCTGAATCAAATTACACTAATGGTAAGTTGAATATGATTACATTTATTGGTGACTCCGGGGCTACAGAGCATATAGTAAAAGATGATTCGTTTTTAAATAAAATAAATAAAATAGAGGGAGGTGAAATTCGTTGTGCTAATAAAAATCAGTCTGCAAATATAAAAATAAAAAGTACTGGTATTTTTAATGCTTCTGGTGAAGATGGTAAAAATATAAAATTACAAAATGTTCTGTATGCTCCAGATATTTCAAGGAATATTGTTTCGCTTAGTAAAGTAGTCAACTCAGGAGTCACCGTAGGTTTATCTAAAGAAGGAATAAAACTGATAGATGAAAAACAAAATAAAACAATAAAAGAGGGTTCATATGATGATAGGTTTTGGTATCTGAATTTTGAAAAATCTAAAAATTCGTCTGATTCTAATTATTGTCTACACAGCAAGTTTGCATCTAACCATAAAAAATCTAACCTTGGCCAAGGCGTCACAAATTAGTTTGCATTTCTTGATCAACAAAAAAATAATAAAAATAACACTTTGGTTTCAAACGAAGGGAGCACAGTTTTTCTTTCACAGAACTCCCATGTTTCGCTTCATCAAAATAAGATTTGTGACGAAAGTTTAACTGCTGATGTAGAGGAGGAGCATAATTATGCTGAAAAGACGCTCAATGAAATAGAGCAAAAGGAGGAGCACAAGAGTGTCGTTGAACATGATGACACTTGTGCTAGGTCTCAAGACCACCAAAATTTAGAAAAGAAAAAGAAAAATGAGAATATAGAAAGTTTTAGTAACAATGATATAGACCCTATTAAAGCTAATAAATCTTTTGAGGAAGTTTCTAGGACGAATAATATGGACACCTCGGTTTTGAAAAATATAAAGGAAATAAAGGCTTAATGTGGCATATTAGATTAGGGCATGTCTCAAAAACATATTTACAAACTGCTTCTAAATATATCCCTGAATTAAAAGATGTAAAATTTGATGATAATATCCAAAATTGTGAAGTTTGCATACAGGCTAAAGCCACAAAGAAAAGTTGCCCTTCTATTCGTTTTAAAAATACTGAGCCACTAAAATTGATTCACACTGATGTAATGGGTCCTATTTCTCCCAGTAGTTTTCAATTTGGAAATAAATACATTGTGACTTTTACTGATGACGCTTCTCGATATGTGTGGGCATATCCAATGCCAGATAAAACAACTGTCCACTTAGCTGTTTCTAAGCTTCTTGATGACATTAGAAAATTAAAAGGTCAAAATGCTTCTATAGGGGAATTTCGTCTTGATAATGGGACAGAATACTTAACTGAAAATATGAAAGACTTAATTAAAAAGGAAAAAATAATTTTAAGCCCAGTTCCACCGTATTCTCCAAATTTAAATGGAACAGCTGAAAGATTAAATCTCAGTTTACAGAGAATAATTAGATGTTTAATTTTTGACTCTGGGTTCTCAAAAGATATGTGGGCATGGGCCCTTAAATTTGCAGTGGATGTGCATAATAAAACACCAAAGAAGGCTTTAGATGGTAAATGTCCATATTCTGAGTTTCTTCAAAAACCATGTACAGTAAAATATTTTAGGCGTTTTGGTTGTCTTGCACACATATTGAAAAATACTAATTTGGCAAAATTTGAAGAAAGAACAACAAAAGGTTTCTTAGTAAGTTGCAATGAAGATTCTTATAATATTTTTATACCTGAGACAGGAAAATGTTTCAAAAGCAAAAATGTAGATTTTATAGAAAATAAAGTATACGGCGATGTTTTTAATAAACCTAAAGAAAAATCCGTTTTAGAAATGGAAGGGAGAGAAAAAGAAAATAATTTTTGGTTAGACCCATTAACTGATTCTCCTAACACTGATTCGCCAAGCAAATTAATTGAAGCTATAAATCTTACTGAAATTAATTGGGTTGATTATTTTGAAAATACTGATGACGATTTTGTAGAAATTTTAAATTTAGAAAATGATCCGTTGTCTTACAATGAAGCACTAACTCGCCCTGACTCTGAAAATTGGAAAAATGCAATCCAAGAAGAACTAAATTCCATTAATAAAAAAAATACTTGGTGTCTAGTAAAAAGAAATAATACAGCATCTAAAAATATTCTGACTTCAAAATGGTTGTTCAAGAAAAAGGAAACTCCAGATAAAAATGTTATTTATAAAGCTAGATTAGTAATCCGTGGTTTCCAAGACAAAAATATTTATGATCATACTGAGACTTATGCTCCAGTAATTAGACTTGCAGATTTTCGTTTCCTTGTATCTATTGCTTGTAAATATAAATTAGAAATGCATCAAATGGACGTGAAGACTGCTTTTCTAAATGGTAAGTTAGATGATGAGATTTATATGTCCCTGCCTGATGGCATGATTGGAAAAGAAAATCTGAAAAATGATTATGTCTGTAAATTACAAAGATCTCTTTATGGACTAAAAACTAGTCCAAAGAACTGGTATGAAAAATTCAAATCTGAAATTATGAAATTAGGATTTACACCTTACCCGTTTCAATCTTGCTTATTTATTTGGAAACATTTAAAAAGTTTTGTCATTGTTGGACTTTACGTTGATGATCTGTTGATTGTAGGAAACAATACAAATAAAATTAAAAATCTAAAATTTAATTTAAATAAGGCTTTTGAAATGGTGGATTTAAAGGAACCTAAAAAGTTTCTTGGCATTGAACTATTAAAAGACCCTGTTTCAAATTCAATTTTTCTACACCAAAGAAAGTTTATTGAAAAATTATTAAAAAGATTTAAGATGGATGATTGCAATTCTGTTATAACTCCATGTGTTACTAATGAATCTGAGAGGAAAGGTATTAAAAGAAAAATAGAAAAATTGAATGATTCTGATTTGAAAGATATACCGTTTCGTCAATGTATTGGGAGTCTCTTATATCTTGCTAATGCAACCCGTCCAGATCTAACGTTTGTTGTAAATAAATTGAGTAGAAAACAATCAAATTATAACTGGGATGACTGGCTTGAAATAAAAAGAATTTTTCGATATCTTTCTGGAACAAAAAAATCTTGGTTTAAAATTTGAAGGTCAAACTGATGAAATAGAATGTTTTGTTGATGCTTCTCTCGGCACAAGTGATGAATTAGGAAAATCTACAACAGGATTGATTCTGTCTCTGTTTGGTGACCCAATTTTTTGGAGAACTAAAAAGCAAACCCATGTTGCATTGTCAACAATGGAGGCTGAATTTATAGCCATGTCTCTAGCAGCTAAAGAATTAATTTCATTGAGGGAAATGTGTAAGAGATTGATTAACTTAAATACTGTTCCAATCCTTTATGAAGATAATACAGCAGCAATTAGTGTTGCAAAATCTGAAGATTCTCAATCCCTCAAGCATGTAGTAAATTTATGCTATCATTATATTTGTTTTGAAGTTGCACAGAAAAATTTAATAATTAAATGGATTAAATCTGAAAATCAGCTTGCTGATATGTTTACAAAAGCTTTGGGCTATGAAAAGTTTCTAATGTTTCGTTCAAAAATTCTATTTCCCATTCCTTGAAGTAATTATTATTTTATTTGTTACAGTTTCACCTGCTGACGATTGGGGAACAAATGAATAAGACTGTTTACTCATGATCCGTTCCTGTTTTTGTACTTTTATTAATCTTATTCTTACGATTTATTTTGTTACATTCAAGTTTAATTTAGTCATTAGTTTCCGCTCTTCGACTACAACCAATGAGAAGGGAGCGACAGAAGACTGAACATATATACGTTCACTGTGATTCATTCTTTCGCTGTGATTCATTCTTTTGATTCTTTTGTTTATTTGTTCTGAGTTGCCAATCTATGGGGCGTCGTTACGTTCAATGATTTATGTAGACGATGAAGGCTTTTTGAGTTTTGGTCTCAATTGATTATTAATTTGATAATGATTTGATTCTGTTTCTAATAAAAGGTTTCTTTCTAAAGTAAAATATTGTTAATTATTTATTCTCAATCAATTTTCTATTGGACAGACACATGAGCTTTGTTTGATAGGACTACACCGACTTACACCTTTGACTATATAGCTTAATGGACTGCTAGAACTGATAAAATCTTGAAGCCAAACAATGCAGGCGTTACTTTTTTAAAAAGGTACCTTCTTTGTGTGAAAACTGAATTTGTATTGAGTTATATTTTCATGACTCCTAATAATATAAGCAGATACTAGTGAAATATTAGAATGCTACACCAATTTATTGTCTGAAATTAATGAGTGAAACGTTCGAATAATGATTTAAATTAATCATCGAACTCTTCAGAATGTGAAAATGTAAGTTTTGGATAGAGTTCCTTTTTTCTTTGAAAAGTTTGAGGTAAGGTTTTCTTAAACCAAAAAATTTGGCTGTTAGGTAAATAGTTTCATCGTTTGCTGATTTGTTATCTGAAAAAAACTTCTTAAACTACCGTAAGAACTTGAGCGAGTCCTAAATGAGCTAAAATACGTTTTTTGAGTGAAAATTTATTTTATTTTATTTGATCAGAGAAAATGTTTTTCAAATTTAGAATAAATTTCAGATGATATGAACATTAATGAAAATAAACAATTGGATGACATTTATGAAAATTTGGCTTTTATTTTGCCGTTTTTTGTTTTTAAAATGCCTAAATAAGTAGTTATTGTAAAAGATTCAAGTAGGTACATTATTTGTCCTATAAAGGTTTGAAGTGATTAGAAATTGATGGTGTTTGTTGAAATATCACAAAATTTCTTCGTTTTGAAATATATTTCTAATAATTTTTCCAAGTTATTTTGTTTGAATCAGAACAAAGTTGTGAGAATTATAGCAAATTAAATTATACTCATGACTATTATTCTCACGTATCATTTGTGGTGGCAACACTGTCGATATATTTTTGTAATCTGTGATTTTTAGTGTTTTGTACCAAACTGTGATAATGTTTATTCATACGCCTCTAGTCGCTTTTTAATACTCATATTGTTAACATATCCACCATACTTTATGTGGAAATAAAAGTTCGTAAATTAAGTGAATATTGTGTTTTTATTTATGTGTTCGTAATGTGTGCGTCTAGTCTCTGTTCGATGTCGTGTTTAGTTTAGGTTTGTTTTATATGTTTCTAGTCATCTCGATCCGTTGATAATTCCTCATCTTCTCACAGGTTATGGGCCCAGATACCTGGATGTCAACGTGGTCGCCATTGTTATAGTTCGTCAATCTTGTGCTGTCAGATTCTGCTCGCCACACCCAAGTAGTATCATGCCTGCTAATTGTTTTTCAATTGTTTAATATGTTCTCTGCTCTATGTTCCTGTGATCTCGTTCGTGTTGAATTGTTGGTCGACGTATCTGGAAGTTGTTGAAATCGCTGTGTTTGCGGTGTAACTGATCGTCTGTACCTGTCAACAAGATGGAAGCGAGAAAGAAGAACATGATTGAGCCGTTCAATGGGCAGAATGGCCGTACGTGGAAGTTCAGGATGGAGCTGCTGTTGGCAAAGGAGTCATTAACTAATATGATAATCGATTCTTTGCCAACTGTTCGTAACAGGGGAGATGCTTGGTCCAAGGAGAATGCGAAGGCGATGTTCCTGATAGCAAACAACGTAACTGACGAGTACCTGGATATGATTCAAACGTACACGATGGCGAAGGAAATGTTTCATGTCCTGACAAACCTCATAGACAACGGCAATGACCAGACGCTAATGGATTTACGAGGTGATTTGTACGCAAAACGGTATGTGTCTAGTATTGATTTGCATAAATATTTGTTGGATTTTCGTTCTCGATGTAGACGTTTAACGGAATTGGGAGATTTAACGACCACTAAACAGTTTATTTTGGTACTGCTGAGGTCACTACCTGCGGAATTTCATCCAATTAAGGTTGTGATAGAAGATGCAGAAGTCGTCACCTGGGATGGAGTTTTCATGAAATTGAACAACTTCCAGCGTGAGCTATCTTCTGATAGCAAATTGACAGTTCGAGGTAACACTCTGAACACTGCATCACAGAAACCTTCATCAGTGGTTGTCACTGGTGAGGAGAACATTTATTTTGGTAATCACAACAATGTCGGACGAAATTCTAGTAATAATAATAACAATAATAATAATGGAAATCGTTTTAATCGTGGTCGATCTCGAAATAATAATAATAGTCGTGGATTCAATCGAGGCGGAAATAATAATTATAATAATTTTCATAATAATAATCAAAATTCGAGCTCACATAATAATAATAATAATAATTTTAATGGACGTGGTCATAATAATGGTACTGACGGTAGACATTCTAACGTGAAATGTCATTATTGTAACAAAATAGGGCACATAGCCTGAAACTGTTATGTCAAGAACTGTAATAATAATGAAAATTGTAACAATAATAATAATAACAGTGGAAATCGTGTTAATGACCAGAGTTCCAATAACAGTAACAGTAATAGGAGCTCGGCACAGATGTGCAATGGAAATTGTAATGCTAATGACGATTGCTCTGAAGTGGGTTACAGCTTCACATTAAATAATGACGATAATAATAAAATTAATGACTCTTGCAATGCAAAAGAAAATGTAAATTTAATGCCTCGAACCACGTTTATAGTTGACAGTGGATGCACAATTCACATAATTAATGATATAAGCCTGTTCAGTGATTATATAGATTTGATCAGACTGCATAGTATCTGTGTTGCAAAGAAGGGTGTCTCTCTGTCTGTCACGTCGGTAGGTACTGTAAAATTGAAACTTTTGAATGGAATTGTAATGGAACTGAAAAACATAAGGTATGCTCGGGAGCTGCCGCAGAATCTGCTTTCGGTTAAACGCATGAGCAAGTCGGGATTTGACACTTTGTTCCAAGAAGAGTCTGTTGATATCATCCAACGCTGCAGTGGAAAAATAGTTACCACTGGTGTTAGCGTAGACTCAGATTTGTACACGATTGACTTTGTTAAAATGTCAAGTCAATCGTATAATCTGACGGGAGATGAATCGAGCCCACTGTTCGTGTGGCATAGACGACTTGCTCATCTGAATGTGAACGATGTTAGGTTGTTGTCAAGCAGGGGTTTGATACCGAATGTTGACTTCAATTGCAGATTGCTGTGTGAGCCCTGTGTTATGGGGAAACAGAGTCGAAAACCATTTCCAAGGCATGAATGGAAAACAAGTAAGCCTTTGGAGTTTGTTCACACTGATCTCTGTGGACCTATCAACCCTCCTGCATATAAAGGAGCTAAATATTTTATGACTTTTATCGACGATTATTCCAATTTTTGTTGTGTTTACCTGCTGGCGAACAAGACGGAAGCTTTTGCAAAATTTAAAGAATATCACGAGATGGTCTCGAATAAGTTTGGTTATAATGTAAAGAGACTCTGTTGTGATCGCGGCACAGAGTATTTGGATACTACCTTCCAGTCATATTGTACTGAGAAAGGAATTGTGGTTGAACCTACTGTTGGCGGTTGTCCCCAGCAAAATGGAAAGGCTGAGAGGATGAACAGGACACTGTGCAAAAGGGCAGGGACACTGTTGTTTGAGAGTGGTCTTGGGAAGATATTTTGGTCGGAAGCCATATTGTGCTCCGCCTATATCGTGAACAGATGCCCCACAAATAAAGATTTTGTTCCTTTTGAAAGATGGTTTGGTGAAAAATACGACTACAAAAAATTAAGAACGTTTGGATGCGATGCGTATATGTTATCGTTCAAACATGACTCTGACAAGTTTAAGAGTAAAAGTGAAAAGTTAATAATGGTAGGTTATTCACCATGTGGTTATAAGTTGTTGGACATAAATACTAAGGAGATACGTCTGTCACGTGATGTTGAGTTCTTCGAAAGTGCAATTGGTAACTCTGGATATAATAAATATACAAAAAATGATGATTTGTTTAAAGAAGTCACGGAATCCAACGTGGAAAATATTGAAGTTGATGGTGATTTAAATTTGGATTGTCTTCCGCAGGAGGCGACTACATGTGATCAAGCAGCAGGAAATATATACCTGGCTGAGGATGGCATCCCTTTGATGTTTGAGGAGGCGAGTGCAGCACCTGATAGTCTGATGTGGAGGGAGGCTATTTCATCTGAAATAAGTGCCCTGAATTCCAATCAGATTTGGAAGGTGACCAAACGTCCAAAGGACGCACCTACCATCACGTGTCGTTGGATCTTCAACAAGAAATATGATAATGAAAATAATGTTTTATATAAGGCTAGGTTAGTTGCCAGAGGCTGCCAGCAGAAGAAAGGCTTCAACTTTAATGAAGTATATGCACCAGTGGCAAAACTTTCGACTGTGAGGACCCTCTTGGCTGTTAGTAATAAATTAAAATTTTATATAGAACAAATAGATATCTGTAGCGCATTTCTGAATGGTGTTCTCTCTGAGGATGTGTACCTCGAGATACCTGAAGGTATAGAAACGCAGGTTGATAAGCGTACTAATGTGCTGAAATTAAATAGGTCTATATATGGTCTAAAACAGTCGCCAAAAGTGTGGAACAAACTATTTAATGAGTTCCTGTTGTCACTTGGCTTTGTACAAAGCATGGCTGATGACTGTTTGTACGTGTTCAAAAATAAACATGATGGAACAATAGTCTACCTACTCACTTACGTTGATGACGTCCTTATTAGTTCCAACAATAGAGAACAAATCACATTTTTCAAAAATAAAATTAATAAGAGATTTAAGTGTAAGGATCTTGGAAAAGTTAAAAAATATCTTGGTTTAAATTTTAATTATAGTCGCGAAGAGGGCATACTGGAGATTGAGCAGAAGAATCTCATCGAGTCTGTTGCTAGGCGGTTCGGTGTTGATAAATGCACACCCACCTACACACCCATTGACCCCAAACTCCAATTGGATTGGGACCTCAATGCGTGTGATAGTGTGTTGAATAATAGCTATCAACAGCTCGTGGGATGTTTGATGTACTTGATGCTGGGATCACGGCATGATATTTGCTTTGCAATATCGTACTTCAGCCAGTTCTCCAGTTATGCCACAGATGAACATTTCAAATACTTATTGAGAGTTCTTAAATATTTAATGACTACAAAAGACAAAAAATTGGTATATTCATATGAACTTAATAATAACGGCAATATAATCGAAACATATTCGGATGCCGATTGGGGTAACTGTGTTAACACAAGACGGTCCATCTCGGGTTACTTTGTCTTTGTTTATGGGTCGCTGGTGTCCTGGTCCAGTAAGAAACAGCCAACAGTAGCTCTGTCTAGCACTGAAAGTGAGTTGATCGCCATTTGCGATGCTACCACTGAGTCAATTTGGTTGAAGTATCTATTAAGTGATTTTTGCATTCAAGTTGATGACAGAGCTGTAATTTACGAAGACAATCAGAGTTGTCTGGCTATCTTGCACTCTGGAAAATGGAACACTCGCAGATCAAAACATGTGGACGTAAAGTACCGTTTTGTGTGCAATCACGTAAATTTAGACTTTAGGTATTCATACGTGTCAACTTCGCGACAGTTGGCTGATGTTTTTACAAAGGGCTGCCCGAGGCCTAAATTTGATGTATTTTGTAAAATGTTAAATTTATTGTAACTTATTATATATGTTTACCATCTGTGTAGTATTTGTTATCGTAACTTTTTGTATTATTGTTGACTTTTGTCATTTGTGTTTTTAATGACCTTATCAATTTAATAATTTGTTTTTACCATTTTTTATCGTAATCGTATAATTATAATTTGAGGAGGCGTGTGAGAATTATAGCAAATTAAATTATACTCATGACTATTATTCTCACGTATCATTTGTGGTGGCAACACTGTCGATATATTTTTGTAATCTGTGATTTTTAGTGTTTTGTACCAAACTGTGATAATGTTTATTCATACGCCTCTAGTCGCTTTTTAATACTCATATTGTTAACATATCCACCATACTTTACGTGGAAATAAAAGTTTGTAAATTAAGTGAATATTGTGTTTTTATTTATGTGTTCGTAATGTGTGCGTCTAGTCTCTGTTCGGTGTCGTGTTTAGTTTACGTTCGTTTTATATGTTTCTAGTCATCTCGATCCGTTGATAATTTCTCATCTTCTCACAAAAGTAGATGATTTTCCGTAATGATTTTTCAGCATTGACAAACAATTTCTTACAATTTTGTTGAAAAAAATTTCAGCAAATTTAACATTCAGTAAGATTTCCAATTGTAGAGAATACCAAAATCGAATGTCCCAGCGTATTTGGAATCTGAATTAAAGATATAGTGCTGCCACAAGTACAAGTTTTTTATATTTCTGACTTGTTTACCACACAATAAAGGAAATAGGTATCAATTTCATATGTAGTAGGTATGCTCTTTCTGATTTTTCATTGTTTCTAGATCTGATAAAATCTTAAAAATCACGAAAGGTCATTTTTTGTAAAAAGAACGCCTGTTAACAGTGGCTTCAGCAGTGTTCCATTTAACCCTTTGACTATATAACTTATGGATTGCTAGAACTGATAAGAAATACATAGGGTTAAATGGAAGACCGCTGAAGTTACTGTTAAAGGCGTTATTTTTACAAAAAACGATTTTTGGTGATAAGTGATAGTGATTCCAAATTTCCAATTCTGGCTAGAAAAAAATTAATTTTTATATTTCGTTAATTTAGTAATTAAAATTATATTTGTAGATAATTAATTTTATTATTTTTCTACTTTGCCATTGACACATGATAAAATGGCATTATTTGTAAGTTTATAGAATAATTAATGACATAAATATATAATACTTTACTAGAACTTCATTCCACTAATACTTTAAGTGCATCAAAACTTGACTTAACAGAAGAGATGAGTATATTTCCACTATCTAATGGTCTGGAAGCATCTAATGGCAATAGCTTACCGACAGATTTGTTGCAATCTCTTAATGATTTTTGAAGAAGCTTGTAATAAATTGGATTTTGTAGGTGTAATTGGTGCATCCTCATAAACAATTATATAGTTAACTGTATAGTATAGTATTAAGATAAGAATAAGGAAATTATTAATATTTTCCTTATTCTACCTGTATATAAGTACGTAATTCTTTGATTAGTTTTCCATCGACTGTAATAACATTTAATCCCATTTGCATTAAAACGTTCTGTATAAAAAAAAGGTAAGAATTACGGAACGAAATAATTAGGTCTAAATATAAAATACACGATATTCTACCTGATACAAATTCAATTTTCACACAAAGTACCTTTTTCAAAAAGTAACGCCTGCAGTGTTTAGCTTCAAGATTTTATCAGTTCCAGCAGTCCATAAGCTATATAGTCAAAGATTTAACCCCAGCTCTGTTTGATAGGACTACACCAACTTACACCAACCTACACCAGGAGGGCGATTCCACAAATGCAGGAATGTTATGTGACTTTGCGCCAAGTTTTACTTAAATATTTGTGGAATATCCCTGCCGTTGTAGTTTGGTGTAAGTTAGTGTAATCCTACCAAACAGAGCTCTTTGACTATATAGCTTAATGGACAGCTAGAACTGATAAGAAATACATCGGGTTAAATGGAACACCGCTAAAGCCACTGTTAACAGGCGTTCTTTTTACGATAAACGACCTTTGGTGATAAGTGAAAGTACAAACACTAGTGAAACTTAAAAGAATATCGTTCTCTCACTGCTTATATTGTTAGGAGTCACGAAAATATAACTGAATACAAATTCAGTTTTCACACAAAGTACCTTTTTCGAAAAGTAACGCCTGCATTCTTTGGCTTCAAGATTTTATTAGTTCTAGCAGTTTATTAAGCTATATAGTCAAAGATAGAGCTCCTATGTATTTCTTATCAGTTCTAGCAGTCCATTAAGCTATATAGTCAAAGTGTGAAACAAGATGGCGTATTTCCCTATTCAAGTCTAGTATCTTTATTGGATGGGTAAGTCGTCAATTCGCACATTTCTACATATTCTACATCACAAATGTAGAATGTCGGATTCTACGTGTAGATTACAATCTCTGGTTTTGGTAAAAAATTTTGGGAACTCTTTTAAGTTGAGGTTTTCAGTTTTTTCTTTATTTCTCTCTACATACTCAATTTTGAATTTCCTCCATGAATTTTGAGATTAGTATAAGTTAAAGAAAGTTCATTCGCTTTTTCTGTAATCTGTTGACTATTTCTTAAGAGATGGCTCGTTACTTTCATTTTGACGACTGAAATATGTTCATTATCGCGTTATTCATGATCAGTAATTTTCGGTTGAAGTTTAACCAATAAATCGGTAGGTATCTTATACTATAGTTATCTTACTTTATATTCTTATATTCTAATGCTTTGTTAGACCGTCATCTGTTTTAACAATTTCATCAACTTCGTCGTCCATACGACTGAGTTAAAGTTACGGTATATCTAATTTTTAGGAAAATGTTTTTTTCCGTTTGATTGATTTGTTATCGCTGTATGTGAACAAAATTTATTCCACATCTTAGCTTAGTTGAACGAAAATTACCTTCGTAAACATTATGGAGGGAATCGCCGCCGAAGTTAGTCAAAAATTAAAAGTGAGCCTTCTTTATTTTTTGTATTGACTTGTCGTTTGTATTGTAATTTTTTTTCTATCATTGGTGTCGTTTTTGTTTGTTTTAGTCAGCCATAAAAGCTAAATTAATGGAGCTAGGAGCATATGTTGGTAAGATTTTTCGTGTCTGTAACTTCAGTGTACTTCGCTTAATGTGGTTATTATTTGATTCTTAATAAACTACCGAATTTCAGATGATGAACTCTCAAATTACGTAATGGTGATGGTTACCAATCGCCGAAGTAAAGCTGAGATGGATCGTGAACTACAATTATTCTTAGGAGGAAATACGTCTGCTTTCACATCGTGGCTTCAATCTGTGTGGATGAAATTGGAACAAGTGACTGTAACAAATTCAGGTACTATTATTGTTTAAAAGATAGCATTACAAGTTAATATATCTGGTAAGAGAGCTTTCGGATGGCTCAAGTACCGAAGTCTTCGATTTTTGAATGTTCTAAATTAATTTTAGAAAGTTCATTCGAAGTTTAATTGATGTTTTTTTTGGTTTGTAATTGTTGAAATATGAGTTTGTTAGTCTGATGTGGTGGGAGTAATGGTTGCACTGCCGACATGAAAACATTTAAAAACATTTTTCAGGGATTGATAATACTAAGCGAAAAAAGAAAGTCAAAAAAGGTGCCAAAAGTTCGTCCGAGTCGGAAGACGATAAAAAGCTTAAGAAAAAACGAAAAACTAGCGCAAGCGACATCGCCGGAAAGGAAGTGAAAAAACGTAAATCCTCAAAAGTTACTTCCACCGGTGGAGCAAAAGCCGAATTATTTTTAGAAGAAAATCTGTCTGACACTCCATCAACAGATCTGAAATCCGCACCAACGTCCGCTGCGAAGAAAATCAAAAGTAAATTTCCCCATGTTTCCTTGTTTTTTAATAATTTGATTAGTAACTCATCCATTAAGATGAAGTATGTAGTTAAGGAGCTCCTCTTTTTCACGCTAGTAGAATTTTCTGTTTGCGGTACAATGACTGACGTCATGTGTGTTGATATACGTGCGTAATTATTTGTATGGCATGACAACTTCAATTTGTTGGCAACATTTCTTCTCCTCAAATTATGTAAAATGTTATTGATGATGTAATTTATTGTTTTATGCTGTCTGCATTCTGTAATTTTGGTTATTCAAAATCGTTCTTCGCTTTTTTTCAATTTCATATCCAGAAAAGCCAAAATTGAAAAGAAAAAAACATTAATCAATTTTTTGAAATAATATTTCGAAAACTATCCGAATGAAGCCTCTTGAAATGTATAAAGATTTATTAAATGTCAATTTTCTTAATGTTCACCTATTATTTTTTCTACTAAGTAATTTGAGAATTTTATATGGCGCGAGGAAAACTGAATTACCTGTATATTTGCACAATACTGCGAAAATTCTGTTCTACGTATCTAAAATCGTTTTACTGTACGTAAGTCAAAATATTTGAATTAATTCGTATTTTTGTTTAAAAAAAAAAGAGACGAATTCTTTTGTTTCCTTGGAAATACGATAACAAAAATTAATTGTTCATATTTTCATTAATTTCTTATAAAATATTACTGAGAAAGTCGTAGGCCTCAAAAACCTGCAGACATCAAACTGATAAGCTTTTTATCGATGTCCGTATGTTTGAATGTGTCGAATATAAATTTTGTATTTGCTGATTTTTCTCTTGGTATACCAATATTAGAGCATTCATCTCACTTTCGTTTCATTGCATGTTTTTTGTTAGAAGTATATTCAAATAGTCCTCAAATTCAATATTTTTCCTCGCTTTTTGTGTCTGGATCAGAGATTTGATAATATTTTCAGTTTATCATTTATATGTTTTTGAGTGGATCAAGTTCGATTTTTTCGCTTTATTCAGTGGATTGTTATTAGCTCGATCAATTCTTCCTTTTATTTCAATTTCTTCATATTGTAATTTTATTAATACATACTTTATGACGTAAAAAGGTTTTACCGTTAATTTTTTTTACTTCCTTTGTAACTTCCTGAAGCTCGAAATGAAGTACTTTCTGACTTCCTCATTATGTTCAAGGTATTATGTAATCATATCCGTCCACCCTTGATGAGTTTTTTAAACTTTTTTTCATAAATGAAAATAAAAAACTGTTAAATTAATCTTTTTTAATCGGTTCTCTTTGTAAATGTTTTTGTATGACAGACAATTGGATTCCTCGTTCTACTTTAAATGGTATCTCTACTTGATCACCGTTTCATTTTTATTAAAAATTTTATCCTGGATTATTTATCAATATTTTCGGTTTTAACGATCCTATTTGTGATATTTAATTGATCAATGAAATATTTGTCATGCTTAGTTTTTTTCATGGTGTTTCATTTGATTTCTTTTCATATTCGTAGATCCAGTGAGTCCTATCGAAGAAGACGATTTTCTTAGTATAAAAGAAGATTTTGAATCTGGTACGTGCCCCCTCCCTTCTGATTGTATTGAGTGATGGCTATAGTATTTTTTGTAACCGTGATACTCGTTCATTTTCAGAATTTCTATCCGATAACGATAGTCTCGAGGCTCCTATGAAAAGTAAACCAATTCCAGTCGAGAACACGACGACGAAAAAATCTTTGCTGCAGAAATCCGAGTCGAACGAGAAACTCGTCGTCGCCGAAACTTCTGTGGATCGAAAACACTTGATCAGCCGGCACCCGAAAGACTCTGTCGAAGTGACGAAAGAGTCGTCCATGATACGTCGTCTTACGCCGCTAGATGGTCCTAAAGGTGCAGCTAGTTCTTCGAAAATCGTGCTAAAAACCGCCGGCGGTGACAAAGCCACTGAAGCTACTGTTGCGCCCGTGACGGCTAACCGAAAAACGTTGATAATTCGGGATCGCCAACCCCAATCTCGATCTCCGTCTAAAACGCCGACCGAGGTTTTGCGTTCCAAGTCCAGATCACCGGCGGCGGCGGTAGCGGCTGCAGCGGCAGCGGCAGCAGCAGTGCCATCGTTCAGGGGTATCAGACAGCGCTCTCGATCTCGTTTGCGATCTCGTTCCTCATCTGCGTCTCCATCGCCGCCCAGAACTGTAAAACGTGCTCGTGGCACCGCTATTAGTCGTGACTCTGGCTCCCCCTCTCGCAACCAATCAACCACCAGAGGTGGTCTATCGACCATCGTGATCAAGTCGCGTTCGCGTTCACCGTCGGCCATCAAGTTCGCGAGCCTGGTTGGAGAAAAGAAAACGTCAACGGTGGTCGACGCTCGCGAGCTTATCAATCGAAAACGTGCCATGGTCAACGCCAGCGAGCAGTTATCTGGCGCCAAGGACGAGAAAACGTTAGCCAAACGCCCCCTCATTGTGCGTAAGCACGAAATCGTTGACGTGGACGAAGTCGGAAGTAAGCACAGAGGTTCAATTTCACGTTTGAGATCGCCGGCTGACGGCGTTGGTCGTTTGAAGGCCAAAGAACGCTTGAAGGAGAACGTGAGCGTCGAAAATAGCGAAGAAGTTGAAGACGTGGACGACGACGACGACGACGATGACGATGATGACGACGACGGTGAAAACCAGGACAATGACCGAGGCGAAGACCATCAAGAAAGTGACAACGAGCGCGTGAATCACGATGATGATGACGTTGATTGTAGCGATCGGGATGTGGAAGACGATGGCGCCGATGATGACGATGACAACAACGTTGATGGTGACGGCTACTACGAGCAGAATGAAAAGACGCAGGTGAAAAAGAAATTTGGACCTTTTGTGGTGAGCCAGCAAGGTGGTACTAGAAGCGTGACGATGCGATCGGCCTTGGAGAAGAAGTCATCGACTGCGGGGACAAATAAAAATGACAAAAAGGATCTGCGGGTCATACGAAGGACGGTGTACAGTGATGAAAACACCGAGGAATCAGCTGCGAGTGGGGAGCTTGTAGAGGAAGGTCACGTCAATGATGACGAAGACGACGTGAAGAGCAATAAAGATGTAAGTTTTGAATTAATACTGTCGAATTTTATTTCGGGACTCTTCGTGTTGTAAGTGGATGCAAAGGTTTTATTGATCGTTTTTTACTTTCTTGCAATTACGCCTTGAACGATGTTTCTCTTCCCATGCAGTTATGCATTCGCATTGGGTGTACGATTGAATTTATTTGAGAATCGAGTTTGCTGGTTTTCTCGACTTTATAATCTCCAGCCGTCGAGTACAAAAGTGTAGCATCGGATGGATTTAATTTGGCGGTAAAAATAAAATCATTGGATGTAGATTGAGCAAATTTCAAATTTTTTTTTGCTCATTGTTTGTAAGTTATTGATGACAATTTCTGTGATTATTTTTACTTTTTAGACAGTGAAGAAGTCTTGATGACACTACCATCTTTCTCCCCCCCCCCCCCAAAAAAAAGGCTAATGATACTTTCCAACTTGCTATTTTTCCCTGGCTCATACCGCAGAGTATTAAATATAATAGAGGATGCATGCCCATCTAAATGCTGCTACGAAAAATGGCACTACTTGTGAAGTAGTTGTCCCTATCCTTACAGTACTGAATTCAAATTTGTTCGCCCGTATTTGGGCCCATTAACAACGATGAGAATTTTTTTTTTAATAATTGGATTAAATGAACGAATAAATATAACTCATAATTCAGAAACTACATCAGACCGAATTTCGTAGATGAAAATAAGACGAAAATTGTACCGTGGCTTAGGAGTGGGAGTACTTCGTCTCAAAAGTGGTGTCATTTTTCGTCTCGCATGCGTCCTCAATTATATTTATTACTCTGTAGCTCATACATGGCACTTAAAAAAAAAAAGACGTCGCCCCTGGCTGGGTAGAATTTCTATGTTACCAGAGTTCCATAAGCACGCACAAAAAAAGTGAATTCTTGTTGATTCAATTAATCTCTTAAGGTACAAAATAAGTTTAGGTTAAAAACGAGTTTTAAAAAAATATGCTTATATGATTTAGAAAAAAGAAGTTGCATTCATGATGGGATTTGAAAACGGTGTCTGTTGAGTGTTGGTTCTAGAGAATACATTGCTATCATAACGCCATAATAACAGATGCAGATGTGGGATGAAATTTGTGTTGAAAAAGCACGCACATTGATAAGTGATCACTGATGAAAATCAAATTCGATTTTAGTGCCCTCAAATGTTAGTACAAGAAATACGTCACATCTAGTTGCGTTAGTAATTGCAATAAAAGGGCATAATAAGTTACAAAAAATATCAAAAACTTTTTAAACAACTAATGTTAAGACTATTAACTCTACCCTTGGTATTTATAATGAGAAAGCTGTAACAATTTTAGAAGTGGATGCATTTTGCATAGCTGTATGGGAGCTTTACTCTTTTAAATTGACCCAGTGATGTGTAAAAAACAGTCGTTTTTTTGTTATAATATGTACTTGTCGCCTGTAGTTGGAATATTTTCCTCGCTGTGTTAAATGATAACTTTGATAAAACTCGTTAATTTTTAAATTTGTTTGGTATGTTTAATTAGCTGATTCCGAAGACATTCATTTCAAAAATAATTAAGATTCGTTATTGCTCAAATATTATTTTCCTTCAACTATTCAGAATTTGTTTTCTGTATGTATGATCATGTTGCAGAGGCAAAGCTGAGTGGCTGGGTTTAAAGGGCTAAGCCTATTCAAACCACGAGAAGCTCCTTCCAAAAAATCAAAAATGAGAAAGAAGAAAAAAATACTAATTTTCATTGAAGGAAAAAATGACAGCATCTTGAACACTTCCAATAAATTTTATTCTATTCTCGTCTGTGACCTGTTGTAGGCCAGTGTTCTCAGAATTACGATTCTTTTTGAAAATCTCAACATCATAGAAGTCTGAATTGATTTTGGTAATGATATTTGGGAAGTGAGTCTTCATGTCGATGAATTTAGATTTCTCTCATCTAAATTTACTCAATATTTCTCATGATCTATTATTTTAGTCACTGCTCTCGTTTACTTGAATTTTTTCGAGAAATTATAATGCCGATTATTAAGTCGATTTAGTTAATCCAGCTTTACATTTTTTTTTCTCCAGGATAAGGTTAAAGTACGTAAATCGAAGTCCGTTATGAATCAAATAGTCAAGTACATCAAAGAAGATCCGCCTCCTGTAAATCCAAGTTCAACTAAAGTAGGAAAAATATCTCGGCCGAAAGGAGGAAACGTACCAGCTGCCAGTAGTACTCTCATTAGAAAAGCAATGGCCGACGCGCATAAATCGATGAACAGTTCAAAAGAAGAATCTTCAAAGGTTTGTATCTATGTCTTAGTTGCTCGTGTTCTTCATTTCAGAATACTGGCATCCAGCAAAGAAAAAATTCAGTGATATTTAAATCGTTTGCTGTTGATTAATCTTGATTATATATTTTTGAACGAGCCTTACTTCTGTAAGCTACGAATCAAAATCTGAAACGGAAAAGATTTGTAATGGCTGAGTGAAACGAATTAGGTATTATTTTCGAGTTCATAAAAGGATGTAAATATTTTTCTGGGTTGTAAAACGAGGTTTCTCATTCTTCTTATCATCTTCGTGCAACAGATTTTTTTTCACCTCGAAAAACAAAGATTGAATGTAAAACATTTCTTAGGAATTCGTTTATGAATAATTTACTGTTTTAGCCACTTGAAAAATTTATAATAAGTTCAAGTTTGAAATTAATGCTATCATTTCCTGTATAAACGAACACTACATTCGAACTCAGTCTTCTGAAGTGTGTCCCTTAGCCTATTGCACTAAAACTGCCAAAGTAAAAACTTGGTTGTTGCTTCAAAATGGAGAGGGTGAAAGAAACCCCATTGAAAGAGTTGAAGCTCGTTGCGAATTTTTGAATAGCAGTTTATTAAAATTTCCGATTGTTGCGTGGGAGGCTTCTTGTTTTTCATGACATTGACCTCAAATTTGCTTTTATATCTCTCTTCCAAAAATTTAAATGTCTAATTTGAAAAATTCACAAGAATGGTGTACAAAATAACGAACCCTAAATTTTATTCGTAGAATTTTTCAAAAGCGAAATCAAATTAATGTTCTCTAACCTTGTTTTTAGCCACCCTTCATAGCTCATTAATGATTTATATTTGCAACCTATTATTTTTGTGACCAGTTTTAATATAGTCTGCTTGCTTTAAATGTATTCGGAATATTTTTTTAATTTTTGAAACAGTTTCATCCTAATCGAGTAACTCGTTAATGTACTTTTAGAGAAAAGAGCCACCGAGTAATAACATATTGAACAACAATAGTCGAATTAGCGAAGAGAAAACTGTGATCGTCGATCAGGATACTTCTGGTAAGTGATTGCGAAGTTTGAACGTTGTGTTCGTTGCAGCTCTGTTCTCGACATTGTTTCACGAAATACTTAAGCACTCATTTTTTAGATCCAGGAGAACTGGTCATAACCGAAGAAACCAGAATGAGCAGTGACGAAATGCCGGTAGACGCCGATATCGAATACAATCCCGAAGATAAAATAAATCATCGGAGGTATTTTATTGACAGTTTCTATTTGTCAGTATTGTCGATTGCCTCTGAAATAAATACTCACGAACTGTCGTTTATCGCTTACCTTTCAGCGATGTTGACGTTGCGATGGAGGGCACCGAAGAATACGATCCATCCAAAAATATGCCTCAGTTCGTGGTCACATTAACCGGACTGGATCCAAAACTGTATCCTCAAGAAGATATTGAAATGGCTGATATCGATCCTAGTAAGTTCATATTCCTGTACTTTTTTAAATTCGTTTAATTTCGATACAATGTTTAAAAAATTGTAAAAAACCTTTTTTTTTTTTTTTTTTTTTTTGAAAAATTGAATGTGTATGGATTCTGCAGGTTTATTTTCTCGTTAACTTGATACTTGCAATTATTTTAATTTTATTACTACAAAATTAACACATTTGATGGTGGTTTCAATTAATGCTCCTCTGTCTAATATTGCCAATTTTTAAGTGCCTGTGGGGACATTACTCATATCTGGTAAAGGGGCTTGGACCCTGAATAACAGCTGCCATCAAAAGACTGGCTAATATTTGTCTTTGTGATGTTAAACAAATACACAAAATACATTTAAACGTAATTACTTGTATGTACTTGCAAGTAATGAATGATAACCAAACTGTGATTAATCAAACAATTACAGTGATGTCATAATTTGGTATGCAAACTGGTCTGCCATTTCTTATCTCTATAAATACATGGATGCACGTATTTATTATGTATGTATATGTGCATAAATTGCTAGTGTTTGCCCAGGTTTTGGCTTATCCATATGTGTGTACGTATGAAGTGGCTTAACACGCAATTATCTGTTGATTACCTTCTTGCATGAATATTCTTTCACAACAAGATATTCTACCGTGCCATATTGGATTTTGTCATTTCTCAGTTGCTTAGGTCTCCACTTTGAAAATGTTCAGTGACTCCAAATGTTTTGAAATGAAACAAAACATCAGTTTAACACAATATTAAATTTTAGTACTGTTTGAAATTCTGTCTTGCATTTTAAAGTAATATTCCTTGCTTCCTCATGCATTATTAATTATTTTGTTTTTATTTGAAATTTTAAGCCCTCTTGAAATTTCTGTGTGGTTGAAAATGTATTCAGGACTTACATGTGGAAAAAAGTCTGTAATATGTTGCTTCAACTTGAACTTTTTTTATGGCATGTTTGGTGCAGCATTTGTTTCCATTACTCTCAGTGGGTTCTGTTTTGTTTGAGCTAATTATTTCGGTTTTTTGACAATTTCTAAACAAAATATTAGACTTAAAAAAAATAATAATATGAATGTATATGTCCCATTTTTTATCATTATTTATCAAATGCCTATAAAAACTCACGTGAAATTTCACAATTTCCAAAATTTTGTAGCTATCAGATTGGAAAAGCAAAAATGAATTTTGGTGACCAATGGTAAAGCTGGAATTTTTATGTTGGTTGCAGTGAATGTTTCTTAAGATGTCCTATGATGTGGATTATTTTATTATTGCAGTAGAAAGTACTTATACTCTATTTTGTATGCAAATGGTAACAGGTATACTGTATTTCTTTAGAAAAGTGGAATAAATTCGATGCAGTTTACGATTTGCTGTAAATAATTGAGTTAATTTTGTTTTAAAAACTGACAATTCTCTAAGTTGAAGGGAAAAGAAGATGTCAACATAAAAAAATTGGACAATTAAAACGTTAATTTTTTCATTAATTAACTGTCGATCTCGATGTAATCAATCTTATTGCACACAAAATGGCATATGAGTACACTTGCCTACTATACCGCTTATTGCTGGTGTACATAACTGAAATATTTAGGGATAGCCAACGTTTTCAAATTTTTCGTTTGATTATTATGAACGTTATTTAATAACCATCGTCGATTGTTGCTGGTCTCAAAGTAACACAAACTTTTGACCTTGAATTTGGCCTGCGATTCTCATTTTGTTGTGACGTAAAAATTTTGTAATTTATCAGTGTTTTAGAATCAGGTCCATGTTGGTGTAGATAATCCGATTGAAGTTCGTCAAATTAAAACTGACTAGGTTTTCAGCCTTGTTCAATGCACATGTGCTCTTTATGATTAATTAATTCTGATGAATTTACTTAACATATTAATATGGCTTATTTCGATACCTTCGAAATTTCCGAGATTCTATGGTTAGATTAGGAGCTCGTTATCAAACATCGAATAATTTATCCTGGCTTTTTTTGATGTACGTACGTACTTGAATAATTCGTATTGAAGTTCTATGGTTTCTTACCGTATTGAAAACATTTTCTTCCATTTTGGAAAAATTGTTTAATCTTTTTTCAATCTTTAAAACTTTTTTCCTTTTAGATTTACAACTTATTTTCTTTCGTTTTCTTAATGTACGATTTCCTGATGATTATTGTATGAAAAACAATAATACAATAGCTGTTTCTTGATGATACTGAAAGTAATCAAGAATGGATCGATAATTGCTCGCTACAGATTTATATTTGAAGATTTTTAATTACTTTTCGACCCCTTTGATTTGACATCGTCTCATTTTAGATTCCGTGATGTTGACTGATTGCCTATTTATTTTTAATTGAGGATTAATTTTTTTAGTTTTTTTTCTTTTTCTTTTTCTCCGATTGATCAGAAAAAATTTTTTTTTTTGTTTTCAGTGATGGATGACATTAGATTAAAGTCTAGATCTCAAGAACGCTGTAAATATTATCCAAATTGTTTAGCTGGTAACCAATGCCTATATTATCACCCTTTCATTCAGTGCAAGTAAGTATCTGCGAATGGAAATCGTCGCTGACTGCCCCCTTCCCCCTAACTAATTGACGAATTATTGTATTTTTCTTTCATAGGATGTTCCCAAATTGTAAATTTGGTAATAATTGTTTGTACGTGCATCCAAAATGTAAATTCGACACTTCGTGTACGCGTTACGATTGTACGTTTATCCATAGTTCTCATAGAATTTTACCACCCGGTATGTTACTCTCTCGGACTTACTCTTCCTTGTGATTTCGTTCGATTTCGATAATGGTTTTTTTTTTGTTTTTTTTGCAGTGCCAGCTAGGCATCCGATTGCGCCCAGCGGTATGAAACCTCAACCGTGTAAATACTATTTTAGTTGTGTTAATCCTGTATGCCCGTACCAACATCCAAAAGTACGTTTTTCGCAGACTGTTCACTCCTTCCCGCTAATGTTTTTCCTGCGGCTAATTAGGAATTTTTTTTATATGGCTTCTGCAGATTTGCCGGTACGATAGGTTTTGTACCAATAAAAATTGCACATTCTCGCACACGTCGCTAAGTCACGTTGGCAGCAGCGGCTACGTAGCCCCGCAGCAGTATGGCGTTTCGCAGGTTTCGCAAGACAAATTGAGGTGGTGCAGACCCAAAGAAAGTAATGAAATTAAGAATGACTCTGTCGAAGAAAAAATCGAGCTCGATGCCGCGTCCGTTGAAAACTGAATCCCACCGCGACGAAATGTTTGTTATATATAGTAATAATAATGATAATGATAATACTAAGCGAACTTATTACGTACGAAAAGTCATGTCTCACATTATTTTCCTATTATTAATTCGTTCGATGTTGTGAATTGATTAATAAAATTGTAAAACAAAGGCAAAACATTTAATAAGGAAAAAAATGGAATAGTAACAGATTTATTAATATATACTGTATATATTTTTCCTCTTTCTCAATTCACCGAAGAAAAAAACGTTAACGTGATGAAGCTGTAGAAAATGGCCCCGTATCCACGTTTAATAGAATAAGCATACTGAATCAAAACAAAAAAAAGTTGGATTTCGATAAGAAAAGGACGAAGAAGTAGAAGAGTGAAAAACAAAACTTGGGAATATAAAAGAGAAAAAACAAAAAAGAAATCACGGCGATGATCACTTCATTAATGCGGACACCACAGCTTTCGCATTCAACGATTTCAAGTCAGTGTAGGTCTGTCCCGTACCAACGAACACAATTGGTTGTCCTGTAATGTAGGTCATGGATATGGCAGCTCCAACCTAAACATTAATCGATTATGGTACCGTTTCATGTTTTCTTTACAATTAGACGTGATTTTGAATGCATCAGATGCGACTGAAATGTTCACCTTATCGTCGATAGTGTCGAATTTGGTTAACACGATACCGTCGATTAGATGTGGGTTAGTAGAATTCGAATTGTCCGCAATGGCTTGATTAAATTTCTGTAACTGGTCAACAGCTTCGTTACCAACCAACGCTTCGCCGACGAATAGCACCATATCGGGTTCATTCACTTTAATCAACTGGAACGAAAACATTCGTAGCTCTTATTAATTTTAATCAAAATAATCAGATATCCGTTACATACCCTGTGATCAAACGAAAATTTACGAAATAACTTCTAGCTTTGCAGCTACCTCTCTCTCTCTCATACAAAACACGCATAAAGCTATTTATTTGTATCTCATGTATTTTAATTTATATGTTAATATAAAACAATCAAATTTTGATCATTTTCTAGAAAGAGACTATGTGCCACGTGGATACTAAAAAAAAAAAAATTAAACGAATTTTCAATACTGAACAATATTTTTTTAGAATATTCAAAGAACACATGATTCATTCTAATATGATACAAGTCAAAACGTGCTAAGTGCGTGTTCTAATTTTTCTAATTTTTTTTTTCAATCGGTATTTTTACACATATTTAGCTAACATTCCTCGAGTTTCTAGATGTACTATGACATAATAAAATAGTTTAATGTTTCCAACCAACCCATAAAATTTCCGATATAATGAGAACAACATTCGTGAGTATTTCTTTTCTCATTTTCCTCAAAATTATTTTTTAGGGCTAAGCACGTTATAGAATTTACTCCTTTAAATATAATTATTTTTACGCACTTCAAGTCGACATTCTACTGATTTCTTCATGTATTACGTAGAATGGTTTCAAGTTTCCAACTCAGCGAATCCTCCCATCAAGATTCCATACAATTAAAACGCCATTCGTAAAATATTTTTTTCTCTTGTTTTTCTCGAAATAATTTTTTTTAAATTTACCCCTTCAAATAATTCGTTACATTTACATACTCTCAATAATACACAAACTTTTTCATAGAAAAAAATTACTCAATTAGAATTTTTAACGATCTCTTTCGAATTAGAATTATTGGCTCGGCTATGGTACATCGATTAATAAGTAAAACAAAAACAAAAAAATACGAACTTTTGACAGAGCTTTCATAAGCGGTTCATTATCTTGCATACGACCAGCGGTGTCGATGAGAACGACATCTACTTTACTATCACGCGCAAAATTTATTGCTTCCATCGCGATACCGGCAGCATCTTTACCTATTGGTAGACGAGAAACAAACTAAAGTGAATGACGAAAAACAAAAATCACTTTACTCAAACGCCAGATAAAGTAACTACCAACCGTATCCTTTCTCATATAACTTCACCATTTCTAATCCTTTATGTTTGGACGGAGGATGAAGCGAATTCAAATGTCGCATATGAGTGCGTAATTGCTCCACGGCACCAGCACGGAATGTATCACACGCTGCTATCAGCACTTGGAAATTATTTTCGATCAGCCAAAATGAGATCTGTACGTAGAATGCGAACAGAGATTGGAGGTAAAATTGTAGAATGTCAACTCGAAACAGCAGACAGCGAGAAGAAGAATAGAAATACCTTAGCTAAATTGGTAGATTTACCCACTCCATTAACGCCACAAAAGGCGATCACATATGGTCGACCTTCTTTTTTCGCCTCCATGGCATCACGTAGAATATCCACTCGCCGTTTGGGAGATAATATATGAACAAGAGACTCGGTCATGGTGGTTTTCACGATGCTCGCCAATGATTCGAAGGTTCCAAGGGTCTAACGAACACGAACGAAATCGAGTAATGAATCCAGGTTAGACAATTTTGACATTAAAAATATGGAAAAATCTAGAAAAGGTTATCGATAGGAATGTCACTGGAAAACAGTCCAAATTAAATCCCACGCAACCAAACCTGCACAAATCGTTAGCTATAAACAAACTGCAACGAGGAATGATCATAGAATTTCATAGTTTCGGATAAATTTTTGTTATGGTTGTTAATTTCTCATTTGTATTAATGAAAATGTGCAGAAACCTATATCATGCAAACACCAATTCACTCGAGTAGAACTGGATTAAGAGACGAAAAGGGATTTCAAAGGACATAATTCGAAACGCTCTTTCAATATTACACAGTTTCAGCTAAACAAATCTGTCGTACTTATAATATTTTTTTCAACCCATTTCTTCATTCTATTTTCCAATTCAATAATGCTCGGCCACCAAAATCAAGTAAGAATTAGAGGATTACTTTTCCTTCCATTTTGTCACAAACGGAATCGCATAATTTTTGGGCGATTTCGGCGGCCACATTTTTCGTGATCAGATGATCTTTCAGTTTTTCCAATACTGGAGCCAACATTTCACGCGAAATGTTCTTGTTACCCACTAAGGCTCTGTTGAAATCAACATAATACGTAAGTTAATTTGGCCCGAATAAGGTGACACAATACAAGAACATTTATACTTACTTAAACATGGAAAAGACACCTGAACTTTTGGCACTTGTTTTCTGCTTTCTTTCAGCGGCTGTTTCGAAATGTTCTTCTTCAGAGTCATCTGAATCGTCAGGTTCGAGGTCGCGAATACCACCAACCATTTGCCCAACAATCTACAACATGGAAATTAATTCAATATTTGGTGAAATTTGGTTTTTTGGTTGTGGTTTTTCTCCCCTTTTCGCGAGTGTTAAGCAACGTTCGTGATTAGAGAGCTGGCCAAAGCAAATAAAGTAAAATTTTCTGGCTTTTCACTTTGTTTATTTTAAAAACAATAAAAAAAATCTTATTCTCAAGAATCCAAATGACAGCAGCAACATTTCGAAATCAATAATTTCACCCACAATTTAAAAAGAATTTTCCGATTAGTAGGATCTACTATTGACTCGCTAATATTCTATCGACCAACTACTATATCACTGATGAAGAACATAAGGTGATCAAGTATCACATGGCAAAGTAAAAAAGTCTAAAGAGTCGAAAATTAACGCTGAACTAAATTGACAAAGACTCTTGCAAACCTGTGTTTTGCTCAAATTTTGGACTTAATTCTTCTATAAAAGGGACATATATTATACGCGTTTAAAAACTACACTGTCCGCAGTAACTTCCTCTCTTGCCTTTTAAGTCTTGCAGTGAAACGGCTTATTTTACTTTATATTACAATATACTGCACTTTAGTATTAAGTAAACAAAAAATTAGAAATTTCCTTGTTAAGGCACAATTTTACAAATTTACATAAGAATTAGCCAGCACAAAATTAATACGTACCTCCGTATTCGAAGTAAAGTTGGTCCCATTTTCCGAAGGAGTATCTTTCGTGTAGTCTAGATACTTCACATCGGAATTATCACCACCCAGATCCCATTTACGTGGTTTTTTACCTTCCTTCGCGTTCTCTTTAGGACTTTTCCTAGACGAAAATAAATTAACCTCAAGTATAAAAAAACACAATTCCACAGGAACAATAGAGGTCACTGGGCTTACGGCTTATTTTTCTTCGCACTCGGCGAATTCATTTTCATAGCCAATTTAATTCGGTTTTGCATGATAATATCTTCATGTATGCCATTACTGGTAGGTTGAGACGTTTCAGGAGTGGTTTTGTTCATTTTTACTTCGACATTACCGTTTACTGCATAAAAGTATACTTTACATAAATTATGAAAGTTGATGGAGATGAGTTAATCAGAATACCGCACCTTCTTTTTTGGACTCAACGACTGGTTCATTTTTCTTTTTGATCATCGACGAAACTGTTTTCTGAGACTTGGCTGACTCTTTGAAAGTTCTCATTGGTTTAACAATACATTCTTGCGCTTTGCCCCATTCTTCCGCCGCTTTCAACACAGCTCGAAAGTGTTTATCAAATTGATACGTCTGCGAGAGAAATAAGTAATGATAAACACGTAGTTAAAAAATACAACTCTAGGACCGAATGCAAGAACGATACTTAAATCATTTTTACATTTTTCCCATTATATTATATCTGTACACGATCACACAAATATTACTTTATTGCTATAAGTAATTTTTAAGTCAAAGTTGATACTCAAGTATCGTTCTTGCATTCGGGCATGTCTTGAAAATTACGAAAGTTACCTGCAAATGTACGTTTCTACCCAATTCATTTTTGTATTTATCTCGAAATTCGAGTTGAATATCGTCCAGAAATTTATCGATATACGAGAGTTGTAGAATTTTTTGATAGGCGACGACAAATACCAATTCGAATTCATTGTCCAATTTATATTTTAGTACGTATGAGCTATGTTCGTAACTTTTCCTTCCACCTCTTTCCTGGAACGAAAGTACAATACAGATGGGTATTGAAAATTTCAAAAAAAGAGAAAGAAATAATTAAAGTAATTAATTATTGATGAAAGGTATTCAGAAATACGTTTACCAAAGTATAATTATATTATAATATTAGTTTAAGAGTAATGATCGTCGAAAAATATATTAAATAAATTGAAATTTCTTACTTGTAAGATGACGTTTGATACTAAGGCATTAACTGATGGCGTAAGTAAACTTCCTGTTGTTTGGAAACACCATAGAACCATGCCACCTTTACTAAATATTGAGAATAGATCCAACATTTTTCTTACAAAAATCGAAGTTTACAACAGAAATATGAAAAAGAATTCACCAGTGATGTGACCTACTCGAACTATTCGTCGAAAATGGAAGATCAACGGTATATTTGAATGCATAAACGAATTATAATAAATTAATAATAATTAATGACTTAATGCGACGATGAAATGGAGTACGATTTGTTAATTGTCCAATCAATTAATCAGTAAATCGAACGACGAACGGCACTTCGTGATCAAAGTGAAGCAAAGCGTCAACCTGCGTCAACAAGCCATTAGCCACTATCTTCGAGGATATATATATGGTGGAGATGACATGGAAAAGTTTTAACATGGGGTTAGTGTCCGGAAAATAGATGTCGCTTGCTGGCGTACGAAGTACCCCAGACTCTACACTCCAACCAATCAGAATCGAAAATCGGTGTAAAAGTGAGGTACTTCGTACGCCAGTGTTTATAAACGAATGCATGTGGCGAGATTTTCCTCCAATCAGATATTTAGATGAAGGTACACGTGTTTGTAGACGCGCTTTCTATAGGTTAGACAACGAAACTGCCCATGTGTCATCTCCATCATATATCTATCCTCGAAAACCACTACCACTAGGCACTAGCCCTATCTGTAGAATTATAGATCAGCAACTCTTTATTAGGCGTATTCTTTATGGCTAAAAGTTCTGTTCTAAAAACTTTTAGTGGGTCCACTCCTATCCCACGTGACTGTGCACCAATGAAAAGCAGGGACGCGTTCACTATCGACAATCCAGTGACAACTGAGCGATAAAGTTACCCCAAATCTGAAAAAATGCTGTCCCAAATCAACAACTGATTGCCCCCACAAAATTAGTTGTCACAGTCGCCAAGTTCACAATCAAAGCTTGGGTGATTGTGGGCGTGGTCAACTATTCACTAATTGTTCTCGGACTTTGGAGACATGGCAGATTGTTACCCTGGTTGACGATCAGTGGATGATTTCAATATTTTGAAATCCAAGTTGGTTATCAGTATTTTTGTTATTTTGTTTTGTTCTTATAATTTATTTATTCTCGCAACTTGACTGAAAAAGCGAATTTTTTTCAAAATTATTATATATAAATATTTTTAATTTGTTATTGATTTAAATTAATTATTTATTAAATAGATCGTCTAATGCAAATGGCTGTAGGTGCTCTGATGCAAAGTATTATTACGTTTTATAAAGAATTTGTCATGACAGATTCATCAGCCAGTAAAATCATGATACAATAATTTTATATTTTCTTATTTTAATTAGTTATTTTATGATTATATGTTTATTCAATATTGGTTCAGATGATGATGATCTGTATAGAAGACCCAGAAAGAGGTGAAGGATGGCTACGAAATATCTCGGATTAAATCATTTGTGGAGCACACTATTCCCTGATTTACAGATACCAAAGTTCAATCACACTTTAGATTGTCTGTTGATGCATTTGAATGATTGCTAGTAACCAAAGCTCCAAGATTGCAAAGTAGATTGCCTTCTAGTTTCAAAGCACTTTCCCAAGGAAACAGTTATTCTCAGTATTATGGTTGTACACAACTCTAGAAAGTTTTCAGGAAAATTATGATCCAAAATATTCCCAGTTATCTCTTTTATTTGATATTTTAATTATTCAATGTATCTGTTTTTCAGATCTGTTGCATGCAGATTTGATCTAGCAAAATCAACCTTGCATAAATTCTACATGCGGGTGTTGAAGGCATTGAATGCTTTGGCTCCAATAGTGATTTAGTGGCCAAATTCTCAGAAGAGAATAGAAATTGCAGACCAGTTCAAATGAATGGGTGGTTTAGAAGATGTTGTTGGAGCGGTGGATGGAACTTACGTGAAAATCAAGGCACCCAGTGAAAATGCAACAGAGTACATTAATCGTAAATGTTTCCACAGGATAATGTTGTAAGCAATTTGCGATGCGAATTGGAATTTCATAGATTTTTTTGCCGGTTATCCGAGTTCAGTGTCTGATACTCACATAATCAAAAATTCAAATATTTATAAATTAATTGTAGAAAATACTGCATCATATTTTTCCCACAGTCAGTATATAATAGGTAATAAAGCGTATTAACCAATCAGTCTGCAACTACTGAACTTCACAATGAATTCTTTCCAAGTCCTGTTGCCTCTGAAAAAGGTACTGGTTGTAGGCATCTATAGACCATGTATTATCATTCAGCAATATTTCATCAGTTAATTTTGGTACGGCTGTGATAGTACTTGATTTCAGTGCAAGTGTGGAAACAAGTAGTGAAGTTGGTTATGTAACAGCTTTTCATTTTTTTTGGAAGAGAGGTGTTGGGAGAAGGTAATGCAACAGATGACATTTGTGGTTGTTGTTTTGAAGTGGATTGGGGTTGTACATCTAACTGTCCGGCGCAAGTATCAGGTTGTAGTTTAAAAGTGAATTGAGGCTGTACATCTAACTGTCTGGCACTAGTATCAGGTTGGGGTTTGGGATCAGATTTTGCTTCTTCAATTACCTCAGTGGAAATGGCGTCATTCGAGGAAGTAGATATGTCTGCTTCATGAACTTCCTGTATATCTAGTGGAGCCTGAACTGCTGTGTCTATTTTTAGAGTATATTCACCATTTTCATTCTCAGTGAAGGAGCACCATAGTAGTTCATTCGCTAAACAGAAAAAAAAATTGGTTGATAAAATGGGGATTCAAAACATCACAATAACACAGGGTAGAATGATAATACTTACGTTGATCTTTATGATGAATTAGAATATTATAGACTTGGATAATAGGTTCTCCCGTCACACTGTCCACAATAATATACAAACTCATGTTTGAATTAAAAGTTCAACATATAAATGTAATTACCATGAATTACCATTTTCAGAATGGATTTTGAATATAAACTGCCTTTTTGATGATAAAAGTTCACTAATTAGTGAACAGTTAACGTGACCCATGCTCACAATGAGCACAGTTGTCCACCACAACCAAAATAGAGACCTTAAGTCGTTCACAATGGTTGTGGCTAATTGGTCCACCAATTTTTTTTTTATTATGTAATCATCCATTGTAGTTGCCCAACCATTAACCAACAATTTGATTGTAATGCAGCCCAGCTGTGACTTGAATATTAGCAGAATAGTCCAATAAAAAATTTCTTGAAATAGCACTTTTTACAATATAAAAAAAAGCTAGAGATTACAGATGTCTAGGCCCATATTCACAAATGTCACTTTAATCTCCCTTCACTTAAACTTCACTTAAAAATTACTTTTGGCACAATTTTGTATTTGAGAGTGTGGTAACATTTTATTTTTATATTGGAACTCTCATAAGAGATACAATGTTCCCACATTTATAAGTACAAAATTATACAAAAAACTTTTTTAAAGTGAAATTTAAATGAAGGGAGGTTAAAGTGATGTTTCTAAATATGTACCCTAGTGTTGGACACAGTTCATGTAACTCTCATAACCTAGGTATACATATGGTAACACTGATCATACATATGTACATTTATAATTCTTTACACCTTCGTACACTGTCGTGAATAAGTGGAGACTCTTTGACTTTTAATGTGAATGATGTAGGAGCTATGAGGAACATTGGAAAAAAGAGAAGAACTCAGTAGGAACAGTTACAGAAATATACATTAAAAAGAAGAAGTAAAATATAATATTCGAATAATGTAAGATGACAAAGCACAGCGCTAGCGTAGATTGTAACTATGTTGAGAGATTAGAATGGAAGTGGAACATATGATATATATATATATATATATATATATACATATAAATAAGATCGTTTGAAAATCTCACAAGAGAGTAAACGACTTGGATGAATTTAACTTTATTGAAAATACAGTAAATTTAAAAACAAAGTCGTTTCACATAGGAAAATGTACAAAGTATGAAAGCTAAAACAGAATTAAAGTGCATGAACTGGCGAATGTACGATGAATGAGAGCAAAAATGACTGTAACCTGTACGAGAGATGGACAAAGAGTGATAAGGAAGTGTAGAGCGTGAATAGACGATAAGCAGGAAAGAATAAGAAGATAAAGCGAAGAGAATCTTTATTTATATATATATATATATATATATATATATATATATATATATATATATATACGATAGTGATGATATACCTCAGGAGGGTGTTCAGAAATGTAACTCAGGGTGACGGGTGCGCAACCATGGTGGACTATCACATGACTTGAAAATTAAAACGGTTGTCCATTAGGCCACACCCTTTTCCAAACGACTTTAGGGTGATGAATGGTTGTCCCTTGGTTCTGGTGGACAACCCACTTATTTTTGAACGCAAATAACGGTCAACCATGACCTCTAGGCTTTTTTTTATCATTTTCAAATATTTTTGAATAAACTGACATTCTTAAGTTTGATGTCACAAATTGATTTTTGTGAGAATTTTAAATTATATTTTGTTTTGTGATAAATTAAATAAAAATGAATTATAATATTTTGTCAGATACTAGAACAGGAATGCCATTTATGTATGATGATCATATTCTTGTTCAACATCAGGATGATTGTAAGTATTAGCCCAGACTTCATCATTTCTTGGTCAAAAAGAGAGAATAGCTCTTCAATAGGTTTTGTTTTATGTTTTCCTAGCGGATAATCGGTTGTGGTGCCGGTATGCTGTAAACAAAAATGAAGATTATTCAGTTCAAATTGACTCAGCTACTCCAGCCACGCTCGATATGTTAGTAGATTTTAATTCAGAATTAATCAGTATCAACGATGTCTCTGCTATGTTGAAAAATAGTACTGTAGTTGATGAATAATATCTGATGATACTATTAGCGAAATATTACCCCGAATGAAAAAAATGATGCAATTGTCACAATTCCCTCCGACAGTACCAGTGGTGACTCATCAGCAACAGTAGCATTACCTAATACTTCTAGACAACCCGATCTTGAAGTACAAAACAGACAATGTGATGTAGAATTATATCGACAACAGGAGGTACCAAGTACCTCGAACAATAAAAAATCCGTGATTTCAATGCCGAAAAATATTATGGAAGCTATACAGAAAAATGGTAGTAAAGAACGGATAAATATGCAAGAATGTTTGTCCAAACCTGTACAAAATGATACAAAAAAAGTGCAGGGTAATACGATTCACTCGAACACAAATATTTCAAATATTGATTCTGAAAACGAGGATCAAATACTATTTGAGAAACGAACATCAGAAGCTCGACTACAAGAAGAACTAGATGCTAGATACGAAGAAGAAATTGTAAACATTAATGACTCACCTGTACACAGTACAGTATATCATGCTGTGGAATTCAATGATGATCTGTGTACATCGACTGGGCCACTCTGGAAACGAGCAGATGTCTTAGAGCTACTTACACTGTTCAAAGATGCTGAGCATTTATTCAAATCAACAACATGTAAAAATTCAAAGGAGAATTGCGACAGCATTTGAGGCGTTTGTCAAAAAAATATAATGAATCTATGCAATTTGATTTCAATTCATAATCTATTTTTCATCAAAAGACAGTTCCAACATTGATCAACCAATCACAGAGCTAGTAGCAACGTTTGTCCTTCATGTGATATACATCTACATCATCATTTGGTAACGTCGTTTTTGTTTGTCAATGCATTTCTTGGAAAATTAATTGGTGCTTGTTGGTGCTTGTGGCGAGGAATCTAAATTTGGGAAATTTCTGAAAAATACTAGGTTTGTGAACAGATTTTATTTATTAACATTTTAATTTGTAAGTGAAGATGTTATTCTTTTCGTTATTGTTATAGATCATTCGAAAATGAATAATCGTCCTTGTCGTGGTGGAATTAATGGAACGTAATCCACAGCAACCTAACACTGTCCCACCTGCAGAACAAGCATCACTTGATTGGGGACAACCAGCAGAACAACAACCAGAAATCGATGATAGACAACCGGAGATTGATGAACTACAATGTGATCATGAGGAGCAACACAATGCTCGAGAAGACGGTGCTAGATTAGTCGAACGCAGAGAATTAAATGAAAGGTAAGAATTCGATATAATTTTGAGTAAAATGTTGTGTCCTCTTTACCATAACACAGCCCATCGAATTTAGCGATGGGATGCGTTGAAATTGATAATTTGTTGCCAGTGATTATATTACATTAAAACACATTAGTATAATATTACAAGGACAAAAATGCTGAAGATTCCCATAGATTGTGTCGTATTGCGTTTGTGCTCGGTTCCAATGAATACATCGTCGAATTGTAACTATCTGTTTGTTTGTTTATTGTTTCATAGACTGCCTCTCCTACATAATGAAAATCGAAAACCAGAAGTTCGACAACCTGAAGAAATACCTGAGGGTAGACAGTTAGATCAAAGGTAACACTTCGATTATTATTCATCATATTTTGTATATGTCATTATTTCTAATAATTTTATTCTTTCAATTTATATGTGCAGACCACCAAATCCATTGCTAAATGCTGCAAATCTGTACATTTGGCCTGAATTGGCGCATGTTACATGTATAAACTGCGGGTTCAAGGGACATCGAAATACTCAATGTTCCTACCGAGGTCGTTGCTGCTACAGATGTAAAGAATTTGGCCATATTGCTCGTGATTGTCAGCGGTACATGAGTGACAGGTAAAAATTTGTTAATTATTTTCTTACTTCATTAATATTATTTGTTACAGTTTTTAATTATATTATTTATTTCAGAAGAAATTTGTGTACCAACTGTGGCTTCCACGGACACCAATATCGGAATTGTCCCACTGGTGAAAATGTATGTTATACCTGTCACCAGAGGGGACACATTTCAGTTGAGTGTCTGACAAGAGGCAACAGTAGCAGCAGCAGTAGTATTAGTCTTAGACAACAAGAAGCAGCTAGACCAACAGAAGAAGTTTGTCAACCAGAAGAAGTTAGACAACCAGAAGAAATTAGACAACCTGAATTCGAACACGACAATGGTGGCCAAGTACATCGGCAGCAGCAACAGCAGCAACAACCAGATAGAATATGTGTTATTTGTTTCGAAAATGGGAGGCAACTTTCATTCATTCCATGTGGACATTTCTGCATCTGCGAAGATTGTTATTGTCAGCTCGTCGAATTACATGATGGGGGAGTACCATGCCCGATCTGCAGGATGATAAGTCGTGTGACCATTCGTATTTATTTATAATTCTCATGTATATATTATTCATTTTATTTTTTTTTGAGTATATCTATTATCATTTTATGTATTTCAAGTGTTTATTTTTTCGAGTTTATTTTTATAATATGTCAATTTTCATTTTTTACTGATATTCGTTGTTGTTTTGTTAGATTGTTTTGTTGAATACATTTTTTTTCTTCAAACATTGTGTTATTTGTTTTGGAGTAGTATTCATAATAATTTCATTTGACAGGTACCAGTAGTAAAGTATACTGATGAGAAATCAATTGATGAGAATTTTATTATAATTAATTGAAAATTAAATTTGTTATTCATTATAAAAATTTGGAAGATAAAATAATTTAGCTCAAAAAAGAGATAGCATATATATGTATAATTTGATAAAGAAAATAACGACGAAAGGCAAAATAAAATTTCTTACTTTTTTTTCGGAAGGGCAGAAACAAACAAAAATTGAGAAAACAACTGATACAAACGGATATAAGTATATGTTTGCGTGCGTTGTAACACCTGAAAGCATGATGAAGTTGGTCATCCTATGTGTACCTCACCGAATTGACCGAGTAGAATAAAAACATAAAAAATTAACTAATTTCTTTAGAATATAAAAGTCCATTCACACCTTCACTTTTCATAGTGCTAGAATATTCGTTCAATAGAATGTCAGTACAAAGTGACAATAGAATATGAATATTAATAAATATTTTATGAATCAAACCAATATTCGATAACCTATATACCCATAATATTCGAAAAATGACATTTATTACACATTTTGATTATACAATAATCTTGTAAATACACCGATAAATATTGACATTATTTATAGCGTCTTCATTATAAAACAACATCATCTCACTATCGACGCCGATATTATTACGAAAAATAAAATACATATATTTAAAACAAGGAAATATCACATCAGTCACATTGTCAAACATTGTCTCACTGTCTAATATCATTGAGTAATCCCATTTCTAACGGATCTCGAAATGCTCTACCCTCTTCATTTGTTGCACTACCTTGAGTTAATATTTGTTCTTGTTCTGGTGCTACAATCATACGTTGCTGCAAATACACTGCACCTTCTGCCTCAAACCGAGGACCTAACGTATCAGAAGAATTGGTTAAACAAACATTATGTAGAACACACGCAGCTATAATAGAAGCTGGTATGAGGTCTGTGTGAGACATATCGAGATCCTTAAAACGACAAAATCTACCAAAGAATAAAGCGAATGTACATTCGATTACTTGTCGCATCTTAGCATGTTGATGATTGAAGTTTCGCTGCTATTGAGTGAAATTACGTCCCTCTCAATATGGTGGTACACAAAAAGGTTTTGGCTCGTAAGCTTTATCGCCTATAATATATTCATATGTCGAAAAATAATTGGAAGGGTTACCAACAATGGCCTTATAAATTTCTGATTGTCCAAATATTCTAGTATCTGACAGTGAACTCGGATATTCATCAAAACAATCAATTAACTGATGACTATTATCACATATTGCTTGTAATGTAATCCCATAGAAACCTTTCCAATTAATGTAAACTTGTGCATTATCTGATGGTGCCTTGATTTTTACGTAGGTGCCATCAATAGCTCCGATAACGCCTTCAAAACCACCCATACATTTGAATTTTAGGGATATGATCTGCCTCCTCTCCAAATTTGGCCAGGAAATAATTGTTGGCATCAAACAGTTGAGAGCATGTAATACACGCAAAAAGCAGGCATGTAATGTTCCTTTTGATAAATCAAATCGACATGCAACAGATTTGTCATCAAAAAAATGGTAACTTCCGTTAGTATTATCAATTAAAACATTAAAAATATATGATTTACAAAGATTTTTACCTGAAACTATCTGGAGTTGCAAACAACCATAGTTCTGCCAATAACTGCTTCCTTGGACATGTACTTAGGCGACCAACTGTCTGTTTTCTGGCCAATTTTGATGAAAGTTTATTTAAAAGCCATTCAAACGCATTTACTGATAATCAAAAATGAGATTGAGGTTCAGTGTCAGTAAATCTTGGTACAGTATACTGAACAAATGATCGTATTCGCGATATTTGGGCAGCAGTTCGTTTCCTCTTTTTTTGTCTCCTGGGATGCTCCTCATTCGAGGAATCTTCATCATGTAAATAAATACACAAAATCTTATTAATTCATATAAATAAAACACATATTATCACCTACTAATCATAATGCATTTACCTGCTACAGATTATGAAAGAAGGAAGTCTTCATAAAATTTCACTGTACTTCGCACAATGGCAGTCACTATAATTTTTAAACGCTCATCCATATTTTAAGAACTTATAATAAAATTCACTGAAACTAATAACTGAGCATTAAAATATTTTCTAATAATTTTTTAATTAACATTTTCATAATATTTACTGGTAAAATATGAATTTGTGCGTGATATGTGTAAATAAACAAAATCTCCCATGTGATAAGAAATCGATATTTCCAAAATTTAAAATCGACAACCAATTTCATCACCGGGTGACAATGTGAACCATCTCCGGACCAGAGTGATGGTTGTCCACGCCCACCGTCAACTGAGGTAAAGTTTTGAACGCGGTAAGTTTGACAATCACGGTCAACCGTTTTTATGGGCGGAGTCAGGAGTGAATTTCCGAATGGGTAGTTTTTCGATTTTCGATGTTGTTGTCACTCGGAGTGAATTTCTGAACGCCCTCCTGTTATTAAAGAGCCTTGTTTAGGGTTTAGTATCGTTTAGCACTAAATGATCGAAGATCTACTATATTTTTCATATCTTTAGAAAATTATTTTGATGAAACTTATTTTTTTAGATTTTTGGAGATCAAAATAAAACTGAAACTAATTCTCATTTCTATCTCAACAGTCGTGCAACTGTAAATAACTACAATTATTGAACTTTCGTACTGCGACATTTTTAATGCATTCTGTATTCTGCGTCTATGCGAATTGTAATATTAACAATTAATTGTTTTGTTTATTAAAACTTTCACGTTTTCGAATTCAAATTCTCATGTCTCTTATTTATTTTCTTAGCGATTTCACGTTGAAGAGTGATCCGATTTGAGTTGTTCAGTCGAACCTGCTATGCTTTCATATACATTTCCCGACCATCGTTGTTGTGTCTAAATCGAGTTATTTGTGTTGAAAGTAAGTTTCATTTTCCGATGCGGTTTATTAAAGTTCTGTTGTTGTTGGCGTTCCTCCTTATTTTGAATCTACTCCAAATTTTGATTCAGCGGAAGCTGGGTTATTGCCGTTCCTATTTCATGGTTCAGGTCGACAGTTAAACGTGTGTGAAAATTAAATGACTCTAAATTTTGTGTATACAAAAGTTTGTGAGACTTGGTTTCAGTTCTGTTGAGATTTAGTCGAATGATTGCCTGTCGCAATGAAAATAAAAATGGTTGGATGTATGGTTGTGTTAATCTATACAAATCTCATATTCAATTGTTTAACAACAGTTGATATTTTTGCGTTTAAAATGAGACGAGAGTAGGTCAAAAGAGATAATAGACTCTCGTTTTAAATTTAATCCTGAGGAGATTTTTCAAAATAGCTTCTAGTTGACGCTGGTATCGATTCTCTCTCAGTCTGAGCTTTATCCGACTCAGTTCATAATATTTAATAATTTTCCTTGCTAATTTTTTTCTAGTTATTGTGGAAAATGTAAATATCTTCAATCCTCAGTTTCTTCTCATGTAGTTAGTATTTTTTATGACAAACCCTTAAATATTGTCATAAAATTTTCTCGGTAGAATTATTGAAGTTGAGAGTGATGAAATTGTTGAAAGTGTTCAGATTTCTTGGTTTTTTTAAACTGGTGTCTTTTATAGAAACACTCGTTAAGAAGCAAATTGGTCAAGTTCAGTTCTTTTGTTTGTAATCAATCCCCACTTCTGCGAGTATGTATGTTTGAAATCGCTTAGCTGATCGCTCATGTAGAAGTAATCTTGATTGCAGAAACGACGATGGCATATCGCAACCGCAACTCACAGTCGCTATCATCAGATGATGCAAACAATGGTCAGGATCTCGACGGCCCTAATGGTTTCTCAAACATATTTCGCAACGATGGCAGTTTTCTCGAAATGTTTAAAAAAATGCAAAATGCTTCGCAAATGAAAAACAGCAACTCGAACGACGTCGAAACGGATGCGAAAATGTCTGCCGCCGTCAAAGCTGAAAGTCGTGATGATGACGTTACTGATAAAAGCAGCGTGGGATCGAAACAGCCGCCACCACCTCCGTCTTTCGTCGGTCGTCGACGTTGCACGAGGGTGTTGCCTGTGGGCAAGGTGAAAAAATTGAAAACCGACGACGACAGCAACAAACCAACCAGCACAGATGCATGGGCTAAATATTTGGAAGAAGTTAAAAAGTACAAAGAAACATATTGCGATGGCGATAGTAAAGTTCGTTCGTTGGTTAAATGAGTGAAGTGGCTGGAAAATTTTATTTATATACTTTATTGTTTTTCTTCTTTTTTTCTTTCATATATTGTGTAGTTTAACCATGGTATCGCATCATAATTATTTGCGGCCAACGATAATGTCATTGGTTGATATAAAGTCTTGTTTGCCGGTTTCACATTTGATGACTGAAAAAAAGGTTAAAGTGAAAGTATTTTTACCGATGCTGTAAATACGTCTTATATTCTGGATGTTTGTTAAATGTAGATAGATATCGAATACACGTTTTAATTATGTTCACTACGCATAGTTTTGTTTTCTCAGTATGTAGGTATGTGAGGAGAGGAAAGTATCTTCTTAATTTCGAAATAGTGAATGGTTTTTGTATTCTGGTCTGTGGAGAAGCCACTTTTATATGGGAAATTAACTTTGTAGTTTGTTTAAAATTCTTTGGATTCCGATTTTTCCCCCAAAAAATTTATATTATTAATCGAAAAATTGAAGTTGCATAAATTATAAACAAATTCTTAAAACTTGACCAACATACCAAAAGCTGAAAAGAATCTTTGTCTCTCCTTACTTTCAATTTCTGATGGAAAAATCTGTAAAACAAAATTTGGGAGAATTTTTCATCATTTAATTTGTTAGTGTTATATGCTTTTGTCTTTGGTTCAGAATTCAGGTACAACCCTAAAATTCTGTAAATTTGGTGACTCTTGAGGCTCTTGTGAAAATATCAAATGTTCTTTCCTGAGCTTTTCAAGTTTAATTTTGTTTTAAATATTTATTTCTCTATTTTTTAAAATGAAGAAAAAATGTTTGATGCCTCCAATGAATTTTTTTTTTTTTAGGAAAAGGAAATGGTCAATGGTTCTCCGTTAAAATTTTTTCAGATTTTTCTCAATACTATTGGGTATCGTACTTTATAATTATTTTCGTGAACTTTTGGGAGTTTGTTCATGAAGATAAGTACATGGTACTTATGGTACCGGCATTTTTGTTTTTATTTTGACTCTTAAATGCTCAATTTTGCAACAATAGCTACGAAATTCAGAATAAATATTTATTATAATTTATTTTAGGATGGTACCAATTTTGACATGGATCACCTGGATAGTACTTCCGGTACCATTATGTTTGTTTTTATCTGGTTATAAAATGTGGAATTTTTTGAACAGTATGTACGAAATTTGAAAAAAATATTTACTTTAATTTATTATAGCATGCTACTAATTTTGGTGCAGATCAAGCCTGATGGTACTTTTGGTAAAGCTTCTTTTTCATTTTTAGTTTAGCTATAAAATGCTTAATTTTGAACAAGTAACTTCGAAATTAAAAAAAAAAACTAGCTGAACAATAGCCTTGCTAAAAAAAAAGTAGGTTTTCAAAAATGAAATTATAAAATTACATGGTAACGTATGTGAGTATGTTCATGTACACAGACAATATTTTATGATTTACCAAATTTTTTAGCTGCTAACAAAATGTTATGCAATTTACAATGTGAAAGCAATATTTAAAAAAAATGTCAAATCAATTAAAATGACAAATTTTAGTTTTAATAATGAATAAATAATGGACTTTACAGAACTTACATCCTGTTCATCTAAACAAATTATTGGTAGCATGTTACAATCAATTATAATGAATATCTTTTTGAAAATTTCTGAGCTACGACTATTTGTTTAAAATTAAGCATATTACAGCCAAACTAAAAATGAAAAAATAGCTTTACTGGAATTACCATCTGGACGATCTGCACCAAAATTATTAGCATACTACAATAAATTATATTAAATTTTTTTTCCAAATTTAGTACTTATTGATCCAAAATTTTGCATTTTGTGACCAATATGAAAACAAACATAGTGATACCGGAAGTACTGACTACTATCTGTTTGATCTGCACTAAAATAAATATGCTTGGGCTTTAGTACAAATATTTGTCTCAAATTTCGTGATTATGGGAAAAAAATTGCAACTTTTACCATGGGAACAAGAAAATAGAATATATACGAATTTGAGTTATTGGTGCCAAAATTTTTCTCAGATTATGAAACAAAAACGTGCCCATCCCTAACCCCGGGAGCCAGTAATACACCAAGTGTAATAAATAGATTTTCAAAAGAAAACCTAACTACTTAGAAAATATTTATTATTTATTCTAGAAAAAAAAATTTCAATAAATTCAACGAAGACGAACAATTTTTGTCATACTGTACAACTATTCTTTCTTTATTTTTGTGTCCGGGTGTTCATTCTAACTCGCTCTTCTTGGATATGTATATATATGATAGAGACTATTATATTAATAGTGGTTTTAGTATCACACCTATGTATAGCCCTGCCAATGCCGATGCCACAAGTTTTGCTTCCTAAAAATTTGATTGGAGGAAAAAATAGTCACTAGCATTTGTTTATAAACACTTAGTGTACAAATTACCCCATTGCGGAGTATCTGATTATTCTGATTGATTGATGTCAACTGATGTGGGGTAATTGGTACGCCAGTGTACATCTTGTTCAGTGTAGATCTTCGACCATATATATAATGGACTGCGCATACTGATAAAATGTTGAAGGCAACGAAATGAAATGTACATTCCATTCAAAAGTTTCTTCCCTTATCAAACTGTACTTTTCACAGAATTCACCTACAAATTCTTTTTGATTCGTCGCCGTTAAATTAATTAGGATTCAGCTACGAATAGAAGAGAATTCATCTATGAATTCTCTTCGATTTGTTGTTCTTAAATTAATCAGGATTTAGTGACGAATCAAAGAGAATTCACCTACAAATATTAAAAAGGAATAAATGACACTATTTAATTTTAAAAACACTTTCATTTTTTAAATGACAATATAAAATTATTTAATCAATTGACGTATGATATTGGATTATTGAGGTGAGGTCTGATCACTTTACACAGAAAAGATAAGTACGGACTTCCATCTTGAAAATGTTTATTGACGACGTTAGTACAACGACTGACGAACAGAGAACATTCTTTGTCGAGCAGTAGTGGAAAGAATATTATGTTGGCGATCAGTGTCGCCACATGCAAAACGAATAAGTGTAATAGTATATTACATACAGTGTTAGTCAATGTGGTATTATGTGTTCGTGAGGTAGTGAGGGAATCGTATACCAACATGGATAAATCCTAAAAAAACAAAACTTTTGAATGAAATGTACGCCTTCATGGTGTCTCCATATAAGCCAATGTTAATTTTATCATTATGCGCAGTCCATTATGTATATAGTCGAAGGTGTAGATGTTAATCACAGTCGATCCCATGGTACAACAGCATGTTGTCTCCATCTTTTGATCATATACTAGATAGACTGGCTATGGCAATGGAAATTGAAGCACACATAAATGATCTCACAATGTGGCAAATGCATGTTAAATCCCATAAGGTTTTTTGAAGAAAAAAAATCAAAAAAGTTTATTTTTTCTTCTGAAATTAATTTTTCAATAGAAAAAAAAAGAAGAAATGATTATGTACAATTTTTCAAAAAAAAAAAACTCCAACCTGGCTAAAGTCAACTTCAAAAACCAGGAAATAACAACAGTACCTATAACCTGGGTAAAACAACTTCTTCCCATAATGTGACGTCACACTCCATATTTATCACTGCTTCAATGGGATGCATTTGCAACATTGTGACGTCATTTATGTGTGCTTCAATTGCCATTGCCATAGCCAGTCTTTGACTATATAGCTTATGGACTGCTAGAACTGATAAAATCTTGAAGCCAAACACTGCAGGTGTTACTTTTTGAAAAAGGTACTTTGTGTGAAAACTGAATTTGTATCAGGTAGAATATGTATTTTATATTTAGACCTAATTATTTCGTTCCGTAATTCTTACTTTTTTTTTTTATACAGAACGTTTTAATGCAAATGGGATTAAATGTTATTACTGTCGATGGAAAACTAATCAAAGAATTATGTACTTATATACAGGTAGAATAAGGAAAATATTAATAATTTCCTTATTCTTATCTTAATATTATACTATACAGTTAACTATATAATAGTTTATGAGGATGCACCAATTACACCTACAAAATCCAATTTATTACAAGCTTCTTCAAAATCATTAAGAGATTGCAAATTGCCATTAGATACTTCTAGACCATTAGATAGTGGATGTATACTTATCTTTTCTGTTAAGTCAAGTTTTGATGCACTTAAAGTATCAGTGGAATGAAGTTCTAGTAAAGTATTGTAGTGAGATAAATATAAAAGAACGTGGTGTTTCCCATTCGTCGCCATTAGCTCAATGACGTTGTTCGTTATTTCTTGTAACGAACTTGTCTGTGTTGTTTGTGTTTGTGTAAGTTGTCAACGGTTTGATAGGTCTGTTCTACTGACGTCATAGAGTTGATCAGTGACGTCAGTGAGATAACGATATTGTGTCACATTATCGTTATCGAATCGTGTACAACACCGTCGTTCGAGATACTTAGGGGGGGGAAGTCTCAGTCATTCCCAGTCACCCTTCCGTGTAGAAGTCGTTGGGGAATTATTTATTATTTGTTTTGGTTTGTTTTTTTTTTTTTTTTTTTTTGTATTAGTAGGTTTGCTGTGTGATGGTTAATATGTTTGTTGTTTGTGAATTGTTCATCTATGTTGTAATAAATAAATAACAAGATATAGAAATTATAAAATCATTTATTATATGTACGAAAATAACAATACTTAATAATTATGGAAACAATAATACATATATATGGTTTAGGAACGTTTGCTATCACATATTTTGAGCGAAGGTTTAATTTGACTTTAAGGAACGTTTATTTGTTAAATTTATTTAATATATTGGTAAATGTTGAGACCTGCCTTCTTTTCCTGTTGTTTGGAGGTCTATTATCACAGTTGGTTTCCGGTTTGAAGTTCTATGATCACAGTTAGTTTCTTGTATGGCGATTTATGTTCGGTGTTATGCTTCTGCTGTTATTCTATTCTGGTTTGTCTCTTTCTTTCAGGTATATTTGTGATTCTGTGAAAAGAATAAAATGTATTATTTTTATATAATTATTGTTTGTTAATAAACACGTCAACTGCATAGTTTTTTCCTTCTGTGAGGATAAAAGATGGTTGGCTAGTGTTTATGTTTGCTGGTTTGTTACATGTCACCTGCTTCTCCAATCTTTATATTGGTTCCACAGTGGGTCCTCTGGTTGCAAACTTGATTTGTTTCGTTTATAAATTTACCCAGAGTAGATTCTCCTAAAGACAGTCTGGGCTACAAATTATTTATGATAATTCATAGATGTTATGTTTTTTGGGCCACTACTTTTGTGTGTGTATGTCGTAAGGCGTCTGGGGAATTTAACTCTAATGGTGCTAAATGTTTAAGGGGTCTGGTGGTGAGTGTTCCGTTTGGAAACATAATGGAGGCTGATCTTATAATCTGGTCTGGAGATTTATGTAATTCTTTAATTACTGCGAGTTGTGGTTTGTTGGGTATGGATGCGACATCTATGACGTGTACTAAGTCTCCAATTTTTGGTATATCATCATTTGTGTGGTATTTATTTGGTATCGGTTGTGGTTGTTTGTCTCTAAGATATGTGAGGTAGTTTTGTTTCCATTGTATCCATAGGTTTTTTAGGTATGTTTGGTCCATTTTCCATATGTGTTGTAAATGTTTTTCTGTTGATGTATGGTTGACGTCTGGTTTGTCTGATTGTAGTATTGTGTGTTGAAAGTTTGCGTGAAGAAAGTTGGCTGGTGTAAGGTATGAGTATGTTGATGTTTCTGATTCTGGGCATAAGGGTCTCTCGTTGATCATTATTTGTAGTTGTTTGATAGTAATGTGAAATGTGTGTATGTATATGGGGTGATGTCCTACTGTCTTATAGTAAGATTGTTTGATAATGCCTATTAGGCGTTCGTAAGTGCCTCCAGCTGGTATAAATTTCCATTGTATGTTATTTTCGTATAGGTAATTTTGTACTTTGTTGTTATTTGTTATATTGTTCCAGAATTTTGTTATATTTGTGTTGATGACTCTGAATTGTGCTGCATTGTCTGATAGTATTAGTTTTGGTGTTCCTCTGTCTGCGAAAAATGAATGGAATGCGCACCATATTTCTTCTGTTTGTAATGACGCGATGGGTATTAGATATACTGCTCGTATGGTGAGGCATGTGAATATGAGGATCCATCTTTTTGATGGTGTTGTTGATGGTGAGATCTGTTGCGGTTGTTTGCTTGTTGTTATCTTATTGTATGTATAGAATGGGCCAAATATATCTACACCCATGTGTGTAAATGGGTGATTATTCTCATTGAGTCTGAAGTCTGGTATGGTCAAAAATGGTGGTTGTTTGTAGGGTTTATTCGCATGTATTTTACATTTATAACAATTTTTTCGAATTGTAGATATGACTAGTTTGTTAATGGTCGTAGTGAAAAAGTTCTTTCTAAATTTTGCGACTGTATATCTGGTTCCACTATGGTAACCTTTTTCGTGTATGTATAGTATAATTAATTTAGTTAAGTATGAGTCTGGGGGTAAGAGGTATGGGGAATAAGTTTGTGTGTGTAATGTATGTGGTGGTAGGTAATTATGTAATCTGAGCATATCATTGTTACCTAGTTTTATATGGAATTTCTTTAATATTGCATATGGGGGTGGGTTTGCTTGTTGTAATTGTTGAAAGATGAGTTTACAATATTTCTTTTATTCTGCTTTAATAAAAATGGTTAATATTTGAAAAAATTGGTAGTCTGTGTGAAGGTATGGTATTGTATAAGGTTTCTTTTGAGTTATTTTTGTCTAAATTGTTTCAGTGCCTTTATCGTAATTTGGAAGGTTTTAATTAGTTTTTGTAGTGAGGAGAATTTAGTAATATCTAAATTGAATGGTGTTAAATTGTTTCCATATATATATATGTTGTGTATATGTGTGTATTTGTGGGATCTGGGATTGTAATTATCTCTTCGTGATCTATCATTTCTTTGTTGTTTGATTGTGTGTATTGTGATTGAGGTGTGTTGTTGATTATTTCTTCATGATCTATTTCGAGGTTTGTGTTGTCACTGTTTATTTGTGGTATCTGTTCGTAATATGGAATCTTGTATTTTTTGGATTGTGTTTGTCTGCGTTTACATGTATATGTATGGTCATTGTATGTGTTGTTTAATATTGTTTCATTAATGTATGGTTGGGCGTAATCATGTAATGATTCCACTATGGTGCAAAAGGTTTGTTCGTGTTGTTCTTCTGTTTGTATTTCTGAGTTTTCATCTTTTAGTGTATGCAGATCTGTTTGTGGCCATTCTGTTTTTTCTTGAGCTAGCCATTCTGGTCCAGTGAACCATTTTGATTGTGTTAAGGAAGTTAGGTTTGCTCCTCTTGAGCCTATGTCTGCTGGGTTTTCTTTGGTTCGTACATATTGATATGTGATGTTTGGGATTGTTATTATTTCTTTGACTCTGTTTTGTGTAAAGGGGGGTAGGATTTTTCTTTGTGTAAGCCATATGAGTACGCATTTGCTGTTGGACCATAAAAAGGATTGTTTTTCTTGTGGTATATGTAGTGTTTCCCTAAGAAATTTTGTTAATCTTGCTCAGAGTAGTGCAGCTATTAATTCTAATTTCGGTATTGTATGTGTTTTTGCTGGGGTTAATCTGCATTTGCCTATTAAGAATCTTAATGTGTATATGTTGTCTGTTTTGTATCTTAAATATGCTACTGCTGAGTATGCTATTGTGGAGGCACCTACGAATACGTGAATTTCTGCTTGTTTTGGTGTAAATGGTTTTTGAAAAAATTTTCTTTGGAAACATATGTCGTTACATTTGCTTATGTCTGTTATAATGTTTTCTGCTATTGGTATTAAGGAGGTTGGTAATGGTGTGTCCCATTCTTGTTTGTGGTCCCATAGAGTTCGGACAAAGGCTTTTGCTGGAACTAATAATGGTGCAAACCAACCTAATGGGTCGAATATTGCTGAGAAATTATTGACGAATGTTCTTTTGGTATGTTGTTCTAGTGTTGTTATCCCTATTGTTTCTAATTTCCATAGGTTTTCTATGTCTGGTTCTGATGAGAAATATGTATGTTTGCTTTGGGTTGGTTGTTGATTATCTGTTAGTCGTCCAGTTATGTGAAATCCGAAGTTTGTTTCAATTAATTGTACTGATGGTGGGTGTGTTTTTAGTGTTTGAGGGTTACGTATGTTTATACAAAATGTGAGAAATTTACTATTTGTAAATAAGATTGTAAATAAGTTTAACTTACTTGGTATTGGTGGTTGGAGAACTGTTTCTTCGATTTGCATTGATGTTACTATGGTTTGTTCGGTTATCTTAAGATTAATCTCTGTAGTAGGATAGTGTCTGTTTTTGTGGTTCTGGAGGTGCTGTAAGGAAATTAATTTATTATTAATACTTTTTTCTATATGTGTGTCTATATTGTTTTCTTCTTGCTTACATGGTGGAAATTTGGTTTGTAGTTCTATAACTTTTTCTAAATATCGGTTTGCTTCGTGTTTTGTTAGTGGGTATGTAATTCTGGGGCATAACGCTGAGTGATGTGCACTAGTCTGTTGACACTGGAACCATCTGCATCTCGGTTGTGGTTGGTTACAGTGATCTGCAGTAGCTAGGATTCCACATTTGGGGCATAATTTGTATTGTCTAAAGTATGTACGTCTGTTTTCTAATGTATTGTAATTCTTGTGACAGCAGAGGTAGCTCCAATATTAGCCCTTGCAAAACATACATCTTTGTTTCATTTTTACTGCCGGGAATCTGTAAAGTTGCTCTGGGATGCTGGTGTCTGGGTCTGTTTTTGAGTGGTATGCTGGAACAGAGAAATCATCTATATCGTTATCTATATATTGTTCTGGCAAAGGTTTACCTTGGTCAGTATTTGTATGAAAATTGGGGCTGCTTTTAAGCTGTCCTGAAGTTTCTGTTATATTTTTATTGTTATTAGGTTTGTTGTATTGTGGTCTATTGTATTGACGTCTGTTAGGGTTGTTATATATTCTGTCTCTGTAGTATGTGTTATTTTGTTGTTGTGTTTCTTGCATTCTGTATACCTCTTTTGTTATGTCTGGCTTTTCGGTTAAGTCTCTTGTTTTGATCTCTTGGTATACTGCTTCTAAGACTGCTTTTGAGTTTGGTTTGGATATGTCTATCCTGTTGGAGTAGGAATTTCTTGGGAAAATTCTTAGTAATGTTGGGAAAGTGAGATCGTCTGTTAATTCTGGTACAAAGTCATGTATTATGTCTAGTAACATACATGTTTTGTCGTATGCAGTGCGTAAGCCTTCTTTCGTGTTTTGTGCTGAAGGTATGTTTTTCAGGGTTTGCCATAGTTCAGATTGTAATCTAGATTTGTCACCAAATTTGTCATGTAAGTATTGTAGTCTTCTAAAGTAGCCTTGTTCGTTATGGCCTAATGATGTTAGTCTTTGTTTGATGTTTTCAGGCATAGCATCTTCTAATATTTTGCATTTTTGTGGTATTATGATATCTTCTCGTATGTGTATGTATTTCATGAAAGATGTTATGAAATCTGGGTAAGATATACGTTTGCCATTAAATTTGGGTAATTTATATTTTGGTGTCTTGAGGAAACATGATTAGGTTAATGTTTTGATCCAGTGGGTATTTCCCAAACCTTTGGTATATGAAGTGTGTTCTTTTGTAATGTTGGGTTTTGTGTACTTTTTGGATATTCTTGTTTGTTGTTGTCTTGAGTTGTTTGTTCCATTGTTATTTCTGTCGGTTGATTCAAAATAATGTTTGTAGGTTGTTTGTTTGAAGTTTGTATGTGTGTATTAGTTATTACAACCCGTCTTTACGGTATTGTGTTTGTATCCGTGTTAGTGTTTCTTCTCGTGGGTGTTAGGTTGAGTGGTGTTGTTTCGTCTGTTGTGTTACGCATCTTTGATTTTTTTGTTTCTATGGTTGGTGTTTGTGGTGTTTGATCGTCTTTATAAGTCCATTTCGATGATCGTTTCCTTATTGGTGTTTGTTCAAGAGTTATTGTGGAAATATCTGGGTTATTACCTGGAGGTGTTGCGGGTCTGTATCTGTCCTCTGATCCGGAGTGGTAGTATCCAATGGATCGAGGACTTTGCATTTCTTCACTGGATGTTCGTGATACTGTTCTTTGACGTTTGCTTGGTGAGTTGGTGATGTTTGTTTCGCAGTAAATTTCAGGAGGTTGTTTGGTCTGTAAATATTGTTGGGCGGTTTGTTGTTGTAGTTTCCTTGTGGTTTGTAATTCTTCAAATTTGTTGTTAAGTCGAGTAATTTGAATTGTGAGTTCTTCTTTGATATAGTAAATTTTTTGGTAAAATTGTGTGTCGGCATCTGTGGGTAGGTTGTCTAGGTCTGTTAATTGAAATTGTAATACGCTGAGAAAAATACGTACGTCTGCTGGTTGGTATATGGCTACGTTGTATGTTTTGGCTTGTTGTATTTTGTTTTCTGCTCTTGTCATTGATATTTCTATGTATGTGCGTTGGGGGCTTTTAAACGTTTGTTGTGTGAATTGTTGGTTTGTTGCAGTATAGTAGGTTTGTTTTTGTGGTTCATGAATTGGTTGAGTTTGCGTAATGTTAGGAATAGGTAGTATTCCTTGTGTTACTTGTGGTCTATTAGCTGTTGTTAGTAATGCCGTTGTAGTAGGTCTGTATCTTGATACCTGTTGATTGTCCGTAAATGTTATGGATGAGTATGTCGGTTGAGAGATCGGTTTTGTTAATGTGTGCGTCACAGTAGTTGGTAAGGTTATCGTAATTGATTTTGTTACTTGTGTGGGTTTGTTGGGTTCTAATGTTAATCCTGGTGGGTTTGTTTGATTTACTGCGATTTGTTGTGGGTTTGTTGTCGTTGTTGTTAGGTTACTTGTGAGCGGTGATGAATGTTGCCTGGGCTGTTCTGGAATATGTAGAAGTGATGGGTGTACGTCTGCATCTGGGTTTGGATTTTCTTGCTGTACGTTTGCTGGTTCTGTAGTTTTCTGTTTCTTTTTTCCCATTGCTGGATCTGTGAAACAAATATTTTGTTAAAATACGTCTTTGATTTATGTTTTGCGCACGTGGAGTTTTGGTCTAGCTTCTTACATTTAGCTCACTTGTTTGTATATATAAGTTCTATGAATATGTTTTGTAATAAAAGTTCACTGTATTTATTGTGTTTGATTACTTACATCTGTTTTGTTCTGTACTGTCCATTGTGGACATGCGTTTGTGCTGTTTAATGGTCGTCTGTATCTTCTTTGTTCTTCCCACTGTTTCGTAACCAAATACTTTTTAAGCACCAAAACACAAATTCACTCAACTTATAACATAAAACACTTTCCGAGGACCGTACTTGCTCTGTTACCATGTAGTGAGACAAATATAAAAGAATGTGGTGTTTCCCATTCGTCGCCATTAGCCCAATGACGTTGTTCGTTATTTCTTGTAACGAACTTGTCTGTGTTTGTGTAAGTTGTCAACAGTTTGATAGGTCTGTTCTACTGATGTCATAGAGTTGATTAATGACATCAGTGAGATAACGATATTGTGTCACATTATCGTTATTGAATCGTGTACGACACCGTCGTTCACAATAAGTATTACATATTTATGTCATTAATTATTCTATAAACTTACAATTAATGCCATTTTATCATGTGTCAATGGCAAAGTAGAATAATAATAAATTTAATTATTTTCAAATATAATTTTAATTACTAAATTAACGAAATATAAAAATTAATTGTTTTCTAGCCAGAATTGGAAATTTGGAATCACTATCACTTATCATCAAAGGTCGTTTTTCGTAAAAAGAACGCCTGTTATCAGTGGCTTCAGCGGTCTTCCATTTAACCCAATGTGTTTCTTATCAGTTCTAGCAGTCCATAAGCTATATAGTCAAAGTAGCCAGTCTATCTAGTATATGGTCGAAGAACGCACCCCAATTTCTGAATACTGATAAGGACTCAAATAAAATAAAATTTTTAATTTAGGAAATAGCATAGCCTTAGTCTTGATATTCAGCCGCTGTCTTGTGGTTTAGCAGAATTATAACATTTTTAATCAAATTCATCAGATTTTTTTATTTCATGTTAGATTTGGACTGCGCGAAAATCACATAATTTATCATGGTCAGAATGTTTTAATTTCTCTAATTTATTTTATGTTTTGACATTGTCCTTTAAGTTCATGTTTCCCTCTTTATAGGATATTTCGGCGTTTTCTAATGACGATTTCGAGGCAAAAGATTGGATTAATTCAATTTTCAAAGATAAATGTACATCTTCAGAAGAAAATGATGTACTTTATATTCAATATTAATATTCATTATTCATGGATTCATGGTTCGAATCAGATTTAATTTTAATTATTATGCTGTTTTTCAACTTTCAGGCTTTTCTTCAATCACTGGTTACTAAATTACAGTTATATGTGGAGCAAGTGAATTCTGTTATCGAAGAGAATTGCTCGAAAGTAATTACGCTATTAATATAAGCTTTTATTTTACTAATTAGTTTATTCGTGACTCAAATTTCAACTATCGATTATAAAATTAATTTTACAGGTCGTCAGAAGTCTACCTTTAATAATTAATGAAGCAGAAAAACTTAATCAGGATGTGCAGTCGTTATCTGAGAAAGTTCAAGTTATCAAGAGGGATATACAAACTGTTCGTATTCTGCTTCAATATCTGTCTGTTTATTTCGCGATTTCGTATTTACTGTGTAAGTTTGAATTCAGATCGAAGAAAACACAGATGAATCGGTCACGAGTCTTGAGAAACTCGATCATTTGAAAACAGAAATGGAGAATGTAAAACAGGCTCTTCATGAGGCTGATAACTGGTCAATTTTAGCGGCGGATTTCGAAACGGTAGCGATATTTGTGATATTATTCTGTATCCTTATTATTGTATGATTGTGATCTGTTTCTGTTTATCATAAAGTTCTTCGATAGCGGTGATATCGAGAAAATTACATCAGTATTGGTGAACATGCAACAATCTCTGAACGTCCTCTCCGGTGCTGACGACTACGAAGATAAAAAAATGGAACTAGAAGGATTAAAGAACCGATTGGAAGCTAACGTCAGTCCGCATATCGTGAAAGCCTTTACCACCTCAAATTTTGGTAATTTCTTTGATGAAAAATTTAATTTCTTAATGCAAGAAATGGCTGGATTTTTCACGATCTTTAGCTTATGTTCTTTTACTTCCATTAAAAATAAGAAGTGAACTAAAGATAGATGATATTTTTCAAGTAACTCTAAAATATTGAATTTGAAGAGAATTCTAAATTTTTTGTTTAAGAGCAAAGTAAAGATGTCCATGAAGTCTTGTGAAGTTAATTGTTAAAATTATCTTCCATTGAGCTTCTGTGAGCTACTTTTTTGCATTTGTGTTGCTAAAATTTGTATAAAATTATTTCCTGACGTTTACAGAAGCGGCTGCTAGGTTTGTGAAAATATTTAATGATATAGAACGCTTGCCTCAGCTGTTGAAATATTATGAGAAATGTCAGAAAGGATCTCTATGCCAGTATTGGAAATCCCTTATTGATTCGGATCAAGACTTGAATCTGGTGGAGCAGCTTCGTTCATTGTATGATATGCTGTTATTAAATTGGCAGAAACAAGTTCGTGTTTTGAAATTTTATACTTTTTGTCATAAATGTAATTTCCATGTTCTAACAAAGAAGTTTCTCAAGATCTTTTGCAACTTATTACTAGATGATGTGAAAAACTTTTGGCATCCGACACTGACTTTAATATCAAGTCATTTCATTTGAAGCGTGGTTTTTTAAAATGCATCTTGTAAAAAATAGGTAATTTTTCAGGAGATGCACAAAAACGTTGCTTTTTTTCATATTACCATATTTAAAAACTAGTCGTCAGCCCTGCCTTCGTCAGGTTGTGAAAAATTGATGACTAAATCACAATTGTAGAAATCAAGAGTCTACGCTTATCAGCTCATTGGCAACAGTCAGTAAAATTTCCCGTAAATCTTATCAGTAAAAACGTATTCGGTTAGAAAAAAGGCCTCAGTATCAGTGAATATCACAGACTGTTACCTTTAATGTGATAACATTTTCATCTTCAATATCAATGTTTTACCATCAACTAATTACATAGATTTCCTCATAACTGTTTTTTATCAATGTTGAATGAAATATCGATATTTCGATGTGTCATGAGAAAGCTATGTAGTTTGTATCGATATGCTATCGATAATCGGTGAAAAATTTAACAAGAAAAAAAACGAACTTCGTATTTTGCTGTAGTGAAAATAAAAATGTTATCACATTAAAAAGAATTTTTGACGAACACTCATCCAACTGACAGCGGAAAAAATGCTGTTCCAGAAAGTATTTTTGGCCCATATCTGCTGCCCCTCTCACGTTTTCAGAATTTTGAAAAAAACGTATGTAGATGTGGTACTGATGCACCCTCTTGCCAATTTTTAGTCGTCTAGCTTAATTAGAAGTACGAAAAATAAATGCGGACCGAAATCCGGACGTTTTTGAATTTTATGTAGTAGATTGATTTTTCATCGACGTTTATAGATAGTTTTTGGATCATTTTAGCTAACAATTTGTGGAGTCTAACACAATTTGGATAAAAATTGACTTAATACTTGTTGGCAAATGACTCCGTTTTTTTCTCAAAATTGAACTCATCAGTTTTTCTTATCTGAAGATAATTAGCAGTATTCCACTTCATTCACTGATACTTTAATATTTCAGATAAAATGGTGCGATGAAATATTTTCGACCCCGAATATGACAGAAATGATGATCGATCTATATGCTGACGTACTTGATAATTTGGATCCGAGTATTGCATCTTGCTTGGATACTGCAATGAAACAACATTCACAGCCATTACTAATGTTGTTGGAATTTCATCAAATTTCACTTCAGTTTCAGCAGAATTTGGATTCGTTGTACGTTTTCAATAATGGTAATAATTAATGTCACATTTGTTTTACTTATTTCTTTAATGACCTGTTGCAAACTAAGGAGATAGTATCGAAGGGTGCGTAAAAAAGTGATCACAGGTCAGAACTCTGCTGAAATATATTCTTCGTGAATTTTAGGTTCGTTTCTTGGAAAGTTTTATCGGTTGGTATGTGCTTTTAATCTAAAACAATTTTTCGTATTCTTCTCAAGTCCTCTTTTTGAAAATTTCTGATTTTTGCAACAGAATTATTAATTTTTTTTTGCAGTAATCAGTTACAATTTACTTGGATAATTTACCTTTGCTTTCAAGTCGGCGCATTTTTAAGATAATTTACTCTATATGTTTTTATATCGCTTCTGTGAAGGTTAAATATGAATTTCTATTCAAGCAAAGCCAGATTTTGGGGGAGGGATTAGGATTATAATCTTCCCATCTCTAAAAACAAAAAAGGTAAACTTAAAACACAATTTTTCGGTTTTACAAATTTTATGTCTATAAAATGTGTAAAATTATTAATCCTCTCATAAAAATTCATTAATCGTAAAATGTGACTCTACCCCCCGCTGAGAAGAATTCCTAAAACCGGGCGTATATTTAAGGATGCACAAAATTATTTATTTTAGAGAAGTAATATTCATTTTGCAGACTTTTGAACTAGTTCTATGAATTCACTATTCCGCCGTTCATTGTATTGTTGTAATTGGATGTAAAATTATTATCTTGGTATAAACAAATTGAATGCCATAGCCTATTAGAACCTTTGCGGTAACAAAGGTGGGATTTATATTTTGCAGAATCCAAAAGGAAACCAAACTGGAGCCCAATTTTGAAATCGTTATACTCTCCGTATAAACCATATGCCAGTAAGTATGGAACGTTGGAGCGGCAGCTACTGGACAATTATCTGTGGGAGTGTTTTTCAAAATTGGATTCACAAGCTGACCTTGCCGAGTGTATTCGATGCACTAGTCACACGATACCGAAAGTTATGGATATTGCTAATGAGGCGCTGAATCGATGTAATCAGTTTACGCGATATTATGCTATAAGCAGTCTTATAACTGCTCTTAAAGTGAGTGATAGTCGTGTTTTAATTTTCTGAAGATTTGACGAGGAACCTTTGAATAGAAATTGATGGTAATTTTTTTTTCTTTCTAGGGTTATTTTCTGAAGTACATCGACAAATATAAAGACGTTTGTCAGCGTTTATCTCAACAAGTATCGAACGTAGAAAATTGGCCGTTATTAAAATCGTGTTTATCTTTCCAACAAACAATCGGTAAATACTCACCGTATCTACGAGTTTTGTTCGAATTCTGGTCCTTATTCATAGTTTAATTTCCAGGGGAATTTCACAACGAAACTAAAAAATTTGAAACACAATTGTTGAAGTTAATTAAAAATCAAAAATGCAACGCTCAGTCCGAAGCTTATAAAACACTTATCCTTACTTCAGTGGCGTTAAACGACTACGAAGAATTACTTTGTACTGTTGGAAATGGTTACGTCTTTTTAATATTTCAATCTTTATGATTATTAATTTTATGAGTTTTCTTCATTGAGATTTACTTTTTTCAGCCTCCGATTTGTCGTTGTTCCATAATGTGATGATTGCCATTGAAAAACTTTCTCGAGAATTACATGACACGACTTATCGCATATGTTTTCAGCCTGTTGCACATCATTTGGATAAAATCAAGGATGTGTGGGTAAAATTGAATGCTGATTTTCGAGATTTACCTGATTATAGCTACTCTCCTATGGAGTATATTACACAAGTTAGTCTGAAGAAAACTCATATTGTAGCATGATAATTTTCTTTATATTTAACTGCTATAATTCGGAAACTGCAAAATTTGAATGCAGCGTAAGAAATTCCTCAAAATGGCTGAAATTTCTGATAAAAAATACGTTTTGGTCTTGTATTGTAAGGTATGTTGAAGTTGGGAAATTTTCCTTATTTTTATTTTTTCCCCTTTTTTTTCAACATGGCGTTTTGGTTCGATTATTTTGAGAAAATAATACGTTATATGGAAAAATAGTCAATGAAATTTGCTGAAATTCACCAAAAATTTGTTTTGATCTTTTCAGGAAATTCCATCGGGAGCTTTTTCTCATTTCAGCCTTGATTCCGTCATTCAAATGATATTTTAGTGAAATTTGAGCATCACGTTAATTTCATCCTCGAATAAAAAATCAAAATGAATACTTATACCTAGAAGAAATAAGTTCCTTAATTCTCTTTGAAAAACTTTCAGTTCTGAAAGTAGCCGTATAATGATCTGAAAATTTCCATTAGTTTCTCTCAGTTCCATTAATCTCTATGAAATTACTTGTACGACTCCGTAATCATCAAATTCACAGAATTCAGTTTATTTCTATAATTTTTTAATTTCAGATCGGAGAACATCTGATTACACTACCGCAGCATTTGGAACCGTTTCTTTCTCATGAAAACACAGCCTTTAATTTGGTTCTTCAAGTGATTGCTTCAGAATTGGAGAAATTTTCCGTCGAAAAAGGAACATATCCCAATGTTTTATTGACGTTAGTGGCACAAGGCACTTGTCAAGTATACACCGATCAGATTTTAAATATTCGTGAACTGAATACATCGGCTGTACGTCAACTAGCTGCAGACATTAGTTAGTAGTTTTAAATGCTTCTGTTGCGCCGTTTTCGTTTACTCGTCCTAACCAAAACATTTCATTCGATCTCAGATTATATCAGCAATGTATTAGAAGAGTTGGGGATTGGCTTGCCGGAAAACCTACATAATATTTGGTTATTATTACGTTTCTCTCCGGAGGAGTACCAATCAAAAAGTATCGGTTTTCCTCCCAAATTGGTGGCCGCCATCCGGCAGATACGAAAAATTCTTTCAACATGATGCGGTATGATTAATAAAAATCTGGATAAAATAATGGATAGCTGCACGAATTTGATCTTATAACTTACTAGCTGCTACTCGCGGCTCCGCCCTCACCATCATCCCCTTACACACTCGCACATGTACATGCAGACCCACAATAATTATAGAAATGACTATCCTTAACCCTGCGGCTTCGCTCGCAGTTATTGCAACCAATAGGTATGAAAGTTATATTTAACCAACAAGTGTATGCTTAAATTCATGAAATATTGGAGGTTGTGCGGAGAGAAGTAGTGTACACATACGTTTACTTTTATTTTGTGTATTTTTTAAAGGATTTTAGTAATAGTGAGAATGATTATGGTCATTAGGTAAACAACTAGTTTTGGATGACTCCAATTTGTAGGTCAAAATTTTCAAGGTGCTGTAGAGTAGTAAAAATTTACAATATGATGTAATCTTTCTATAAATGTTTCATACTTTTTAATTTAGCATTTTTTGTTTTTTATTTTTTTTGGTTTACATGAATAACAAGAGAAAGTGGAAAAAAAACCTCGCAAAGGTTTAAAGAGCTATGCGGAAATGAACCCACACCCTTATGGGGTTTCTATCTAACAGTACAGTTTCCTGTCCATTGGAATCCCAGTTTTGGTATAATTATCCCTAATTTTTGCAACATTCTCAACACTTAAATTTTGAAAAAGACATTACCTCTTTCACCTCAAGATTTTTCAGTAGCTATTGAAGATAGAAAGCGGACATTGATACAGTTGGAAAGAGCAGAAAATTTTCTGAAATCCCGAAATAAATTTATTATTTTGTAGTCATCGGTTTTTCAAAAATAAACCATGAAATAATGGAAAAAGTAGAGTAGGTTATTCTTAAATTTTTTTTCACCGTTAGCTCGAAATTACTTTGTTTTAGGTGAAAACTGATCATGAAAATAAATTGGTTGTTATAAAATAATGAGGGTTATTACTGAAAATTTTTTAATGTGGAACACATTTTTATTTTCACTATGGGGGTAAAGACGAAAGTGTGCTGGTGGTTGGTATGATGCAAACCTAGGTGCGAAAGAGAGAAGGATAAAATGTTTCTGTGTTAGTAGGTGTGTGGTTGTGTGCGTGCGCATGGTCCAAGAGAATATTTTATTTTCAGATTTTATTATGTAATACTCTGGTACTCTCTAATACATCATTGGACATGTTGTTTGAAGCGCTGAATTTGAATTTGATGTTAATTTTACCATCAGACCTATTCTTACACCCTCATTGGGCTCAAGAAAGGGAGAATTTTGAATTGTCAGATTTTATTGTGTAATATATCATTGGACATGTTTTTTTAGGCGCTAAATTTGAATTTCATGCCAATTTTATCACTATTGGGCACAAAAAGGGGAGAATCTTTTATTTTCATATTTTATTGTGTAATATATCATCGGACATGTTTGTAGGTGCTAAATTCAAATTTGATGTCAATTTTATTATTAGACTCATTCTTTTACCATCACTGGGCCCAAAAAGGAGAACATCTTTTATTTTCAAATTTTATTATGTTATATCAGTGAACAATTAGCTCAATGTTAGGGGTAGAGGTTCAAGGCATCTGTCAAAAAAATCTGAGGCCATGGGTATCTGGTACGTATACAGAGTTATTCATTTCATCACATACCATAGGGAAAATATATTATTGTGCGCGATGAAATGAATAGGCTATGTTATAACTAAATAAATGGGACCAAAACATGCACCAGCTTACTAAGCATACCTATTTATGTAGCGACTGGATGCTACAGATAAGATGAAGGCCACCAAGGTCCTCAGATTTAAATTCTTTGGATTTTTTTTTGTGGGGGTTACTTGTCATCTGCAGAATACAATTATGGACTATATTCTACTGTAGAAGGACTATACACCTCCATAAACGATTGCTGGTCCAATATTTCCTTTGCCTAATTGGAGCAGGCAAGCTGAATTTATCGATCGCCTAGGTTGTTGTGTCATAGTAGAAGGTAGTCATTTTGAATAATTTTTGTAATTTTGTATTTTACAAATCAAAATTTAACCCTTTTGCTTATACAGTCGAAGCCGCTTAATAGATACATGTTGGGCCTAGCCATTTAGTCTCTACTAACCGGCTGTCTCTATAAAGCAAAGGGGAAAAAAATTATGAAAAATATGGAAAAATATGCACTTATTTGAACATTGTAAATTATAGTCGTATGTTCATGCATTGAAAAAATTCTCTATTTTCTTTTGCTGTAGATTCTTCAGACTTTGAGAGAGATCAGTTTTTTTCATTGTTTCATGCCTTTTCGTTCGTTTTTATTCATACTAAAATTTTACTAGAAAAAATTTTAATTAAAAAGAATGTTCTGTTTCTTGTATTGAAATCATAACGTATACTATCGGTACCTAGTAATGAAGAAGGGGGAAATTTCCAGTGAAAGTAAAATACTATTTTATTCGCTAGAAAAAGCATTATGTAGGATTTGCGTGTGTAATGTTATGCGTCGGTAGTAGTATGCTAGAATGTGTGGCTGGCAACTGAATGTCAACTTAGACCTTTCTACTGGTTCTTTTTTTCTGGTATCGTGAGCGCATCCGGTATCCGCTTCAATATTTGTCGTTTTGCCGTTTTATTTGAGCTTTATTTATTATTTCTCAAAAATTCAAATATTAGCCTTCTCTATTAGATGTGAATTCCTTACTGATTGGAACTAATATATTTACGCGTCCTCACTGTAGTATGAAATACCTTCAATCTTTTTTTGTTTGCTGCTGAAAGCGTTATGAATTCAGTATTATAGACGAAAATCCTGAAAACATGGTGTGATTGTTTATAAATTCAATATAAATTATCATTGATTGGTTTGCATTTCAGCTATGATTTTTGCCAGTGGGATAGGGACATTTAGAGTCATGATTTATGGGAGACTGTAGACTTAATTATTTTCTTAAAAGAAGAGGGGAAATATATTTTTGAAATGTAAGTATTTGAAGTATGCTTCTTAGTACGATAGAATAGCTAAATGTGGTATTTTTTTTATTTTTGGCTTAAATATTTACTGAGTAAATGAAATGTGATATGGGCATAATTTGATTATATACCAAAAGTACAAAAATTATTATTGAATCATAAATGAAAAACAAATGATTTGATTTTATTGAGCGTTGTAGTTGGCTTCGTGCACTTCTTTGTTGACCTGTCAAAAAAATATGATACACCGTTGCTGTCTTCGCAGTTCGTGATCAGTAATATTCTGTTTTGGTCTTCCCATCATGTAATTGTTTTCTGTAAGATGGAAGCAGAAAACAATCGTAAAACGGAATATTTTTTGAGAATGTTCATACGAATGATGTAGTATTTGTTTTAATTCTACATTTTTTGAGAGTTTTATAAAATTTATGTGAAGAAGAAGAGAAGAAAATTGAACATAAATCAACTCTCCGAATTCGAAAGTTTTTCTCATTTTTTTTCTTCAACAATATGTTTTAAAAAAATCTAATTTTCTTCCTTATATTTTAAAATTATTTCAGAATTATAATTCATAAAAATAAAATTCATCAATTTTGTTAATTTTTTCTATCAATTAAGATCTGAGAAAATCATCTTGTAAAAGAGTATCCATTATTTTTGTCCGTGTATGAGACGTGTATTTCTTGATTGATTTCATGGTACTTTTTTAGATTGAAAAAGTTGTAATTTGATAATGTTTTTCTATTTGCGAAGCGGTGTAAGTAATTGCTTTGTACCACGGAATTCATTTTATCCGTGTGAAGTTGATTATTTTTCAAAAATATTTTCCTCGTTTTATAACATCTTGTTACAGAATTGATTAAAAAATGGGTTTTTCTCAGTTTGTTTAAATTAAAACTTACTCCAATCCAGTGAACCGGCGAGAACTTTTCGTTTTGAAATTCGTAAAATCCGCTAACGAGGCTGGGTGTATTTTTTCCATTACATTTTTCTGTGTGCTAACTTTGCGCGTGAGCATTGCGATTCTAGGGTTCTCTTTGTATTTGTAAAACCAGTATTCGAATGCCAGCGTAACACATGCTAATCCAATTCCAACGAATATAACGATAAATACTCCACCTGCACGAAGAACTCGTAAGTCGTTATCATTCTTCAAATCTTCATTCTTTATTCTTAGACAATTTGCTTACCGATGTTATGAATACTGATACCATCCGATTGATTATCTTGTTTTTCGCATTGTTGGCGAGCGGGATTTAAATTCCACCATTTTTCTTTTAATTTTTCCAATTTACGTTTGTTAAGTAGCAATAATATTCTGGTAGAAAAGAAATAATATGCATTTGTAATGGGAATATCTACTCGAATTTGATGTGTAATTTTCAAGATGAAGGGTGGAAAGCTTAGTAAATCATCCAAAGATTTCTTCTGTCTTTCCAAGTAATGCGGAATGGAATTCTCATGTATTTTCCAACTATTTGTTTTCATATCTTAGGCTGGCTGTTATATTATTTTAATTTTACTCTTGCATATTTTTCTCCACGTTACTATCAATCCAATTATTATTCTCAGTTATATCTTTTAGACTCGGAATTTAACATAATATAATTTATGTTCTCAACATTGCTGGATCAGCCTTTTTTTGAAAATAAAACAGTTTGATCTTAATACTGTTATAACTTACGCGTTATTGAATTGATCCTTCAAAGGGGAACCTTGTTGTACTGCAATTGCGTAAGGTTTTCGAGAAAATTCGTCTCCGACCATCTGTAAATCGCAGTTAATCATCACCTGGTACCTAATATCGGTCGCATCTCCTGTAATATTAATGGCATGAAGCGAGATTACAAGAATTTTGAGTAGCTGTGCTCGTTATTAAAATAGTATTGACTTAAAAAAAGCAAACTATTCATTATTGGTGTCGATTAAAAATAATTGATGCGAACAGAAACGTTAAATAAAACTATTTGTTTCGAAAATCAAAGTAACACCTCAAGTTTACTACCAGTTCTTGCTCATTAATATTGTGGAATATCTTGTCGTGAGAGATATTCTCACCAGAAGGAAATTCAACAGAATTTAAGCGTGTTCAGCCACTTTGTACACAAGTACGGGTAAGCCAAAACCAAGGCGAACACTGGCGATTTTAGAGCCGGTTCTGAGAGTTTATATACTGGTTTTGGTACACGCACACAGACACACTTATGTACATATACATATGTAGGTGTGTAGTAGAATTCACGTCATTTCTTATTCATTGCTGAAGCAACTGATAAGAAATGACATAATGAGTTCGTGTACCGGTCCGAGACATTACCGAGATCTTTATCTATCGTTTTGTCATCGGCCGAACTTTGCATCTTACTTGCCTGTGTGTGCAAGTAAGAGCATACGAACAAACAATGTATTTCATATATTGTTGAATATAATACGCCGATAAGGAATTGCGTGTGTACGAGATCTATAGTCCCCACAAATATTATTTTTGCAGACCCGGTTCGAGAACGAGAATTTGTTGAATTAACTAGCACGCGTGCCTATCTTTTGTTACTTTTTCGTTGATAATTTTATTTGACGTTTCACTGCTCGTCTGCTCCTAATCAGCGTGATGTCGAAGTCTTGGTTTTATTATTGGGCGCGATAGAATTATAATTATTCTCGCTCCAAATGTTTGAAGCTTTGAACCACGACACATACGAAAATTTGTGCATGTCGCGTTAAAAATGACTTCTGCGTACACGCACCCAAATACGCAAATCCGTCGCTGGAGGTTTTCGAATCACGAACTCGTTTCAACGCCTCGTCCATGGTATTGGGTAAACCGGCCTCCTTCATCGCTTGCCACATTTTGGTGTACTTATCGCTGACCGGATAGTCCCACACGGCTAATTTTGCTCTTTCCACTTCGTTCAAACTGTCATTCAAACTCATATCTTTCCAGATTCTACAACAAGGATAGAGTGGTTCGTTCAGGTAACTATGGAAAATCATCCATCATCGTATAAAAACGTAATGAAAAAGTAAATTTCCCATTTCTGGAGAAAAAACTGAATTTAAGGCTGCGATATTTGAAAATACGTGGCTGTTAGAAGGAACTGTGAAAACCATTTTCTTATGATTTAACTGAACATGCTTATATACGTACTATATGACTATTGTTGGAATTGTAGTCACCTGCATTTGTTCACAATTTTTCTACCAATGGTGGGGTAGGGTACTGGGGGACGGACCATGACTGGTTTCTACGTTTTCCAGTCTCCTTCCCCTCTGCAAAATTTATTTTAATACTGCGCGACCCGCATGAAGAACGCGCTCAAACAATATCACTCACTCGTAGAATCTGGCTTCGATATCTGCCATCCTTTGAAAATAGGTCATCGCTCCAGAGCCGTTCAGTGGTGCGTAGGTGATCTTGTACTGTTTGGATAAGTCGTCCAGTGATTCGATTGGCGTATCTAAACGTGAAACGGTCAAAAATGCGGCTAAATTGGCGGTGTACGAGGCGATAATGATGAAACCAAACAGCCACCATGTGGCGGCCACCAGACGTCCTGATAGATTTTTTGGTGCCTCGCCTCCGCCCTGCAATAAAGCGACGTTGTTTAGCACTTGTCGAGCAAAAAGCAAAGAATTATGAAAGACACTTTGTTAGTTTTAGAGGATGCAATATTTCAACCTACTTGGGGTGTTAGTGAAGTCATACAAAACCACAGACATTCTTTCAAATTGAATTCTCGTTTTTCTTCGTCGTCTTTGTACTTCTCGCGATTGTTCTGGTAACTGTACGGACTCCATCGGTCGAATACCCACATCAGAAAGCTGAAAGGCGCATTAAAGAATTCATGTTTTCGTAATAGGAGTTGACGCACAGATGCTGCACCGCTACTGGTGCCGTATGAGTGAGTAAAAATGTTGATTGCTTGAACCTGGTAAAAAAGTAGGCAGCCAAAATGCATAGCCATACGTCGTTTTCCAAAACCGTCAAAAACTTGAAAAGAGATGTTGGCGTTTTGGGTTTTTTCATCAAAATGGTGATGCCGACGAGATCGTAGTACGGTACCGTGAAGTCGACCACATTTTCTCTTTCAGCCATCACAGAGAGAGATCCTAAGCCGATGTCTGCACGCTGAAAAAATACACGTTGAGTGTGCTTTCGCTGAAGGCGGTCTATAAACGAATGATAAACTCATCCAACCGCGGGATTAGGCCTATTGTGAGGTTTAGCACCTGACTTTTACAGTTCTACGTTACACCGACCCTACTACTCATTTGATGTTTTGTTGGCTCAGCGCTCCAAGTGTAACAAAGCGTATTTCCGAGTATTTTGAAACTTTTGGTGAATAATATTGTGCCATTTCTATCGTTTTTTTTTTCAGTTTTTTCTGTTTCAAATTTCATCTCGGATTTTTTATCAGTTTGAACTTCTTAATATATGATTATAATTTTGGAAAAATAGTTGGGTACATGGGAGGAAGTTGAGGTCGGAATCAATTGCGCTGAAGAAGATGTGGAAAAAATCATTCTTTGTTGGGGTTTGGCAGCCTAAGCATTCTGTCCAGGGTTTGGTGCTTATTTGAGATGTCGATGTGAAATGTGATGAAGATAATTGGGCTACCTATATGGTCTCTCAGCCAGAATTTTCGTGTCACGTGAGTAGGAGTACCTATTGAGCCCACCCGAACTCATCACCAATCGAGGTGTGCAGTGTGTGTGCAGACAGGCGTGGTGACTGGTTGCAAATCTACGATCTTACAAGTGCAAGCCTGAGCACTAATCACCTTAGCAAGCCGATCATAAGGAAAACTTTTGAAACGCTACTCCTGATAAAAATTCTGGAAGTGGTATTTTAAAATATTGTCAATTTTTTTGGCATAGCTCTTTTAAATTTAAAGCCTTTTTTTTTACGTCAGAGTTTCCTAACCTTTTTACCAAGAGTGCCCCCTGTTCAGGGTCTCAAATTTCCCATTGGCCCATACGCTTAGGTCACTGCAAAATCAGGATTAGGTATTTATTTTACCGGTGGAATTATGAAAGAACTCCGTGAATTTTCATTGCCCCCTTTATTGTCCCTCTGCATATGAAAATCGCTCCCGTTGGGAAACACTGATTGACAACTTCGCTACTGTAATACTTCGGTATTTAACTACTTACCTTCTCAATTAGTTCCTTTATCATTCCGTTCCATTGTCCATTCTCGTCCATGTTGCCGAATTTGTTGTCGGGTGCCACGTAAATTTCGTACTCGAATCCGACCAATTTGCGTATCTCCTCGATGAGATCGACGCAGTAGCCTTCGTAACGAACGACGCCATTTTCATCTTCTATGCGCATCATGAACGGATGTTGCTAGAGGGCGAAGAATACACAGTCCGCATTAATAAGTAAATATCGGATTATTTGCTCGTCGCTAAATTCCGCAAAACGAACCAATTACCAGAACCGTAACCACTCGATAGATTGTGACGGCGGATAAATTTGCCAAGCTGGCCACGTCCTTCACCAAGATGGGCGAATTCAGGTTCGCCTTCCACGAACCAATGGATTCGGAGCTGACCGATTGACTGTTTAGTATTGACACCTTTTCCAGCTTCATCGTAAACTCCACATAACTGTGTCCGTTCGTTTCGATCAAAAAATTACCGTACGATGATGGGTCTTGAATCTGTTTGAAAATTATAATGTTTAAAACGAAAGCGTGTGCCGTTCGGATGCCAAAAACCAAGTGTTGATAACTTTGCTCGGAATATTGTTTCACTCAGCTGCGTCGTTTTCAAATAAATAACGCATCCACTGACAGCGGTCTCTTCACTAGGGAAAGGAATTGTGTGAAGATACCTATCGCAGTTCGTTTGAGCCGAGTGCCTACTCCCTCTAGCTAGCATTTCGCCTGCTATCTAAATTTAAGTGTGAATGCTGCTAACCTGTCTCAGATGTTTTCGCAAGTCTAAATTCTTTCTAAATGGCTGATTCTCTTCTTTGTAATCGTTGCAGGTTGTGTACGTGAAATTCTTAGGCCAGTCTCCAGCTTCGACCAAGGATCTAGCGACCGAACAGCGAATATTTATCGCATTTATTTTTCTGTCGCACTTTACGCGTATGCGCTATAGAAGATGCTTACTTGACCGCTAGAAGTCCGCGATAAATAAAATCAAAGTAAAATGCCGCCATAATCTCCGGTTCGGAGGTGAGACTGTATGTGGTTCGCAGATTGGATAGCCTTTCTCGACTGGCTGGATCTGGTTCTGGTTTTACGAACAGAACGGTCGCGTTGGAGCAGCTACATCTTAACGCTCCTTTATCCTACGCAGATCGAATTATATGTAGAAGAAGAAAACCGTTCGAAAGGTTATATTCATCGTTATATTGTAATTTAGGATTGAAAAAAATTTTTTTTTTCCGTTTCATATCCATACCTGCGTTATTATATGCCATGCGAATTTACGGCCAAAAAATTTATTCATGTTCGCGTTATCGAGTAACGTTTTAACGGTACTCAGCTTTCCTAGTACGAAGTAGTTGACGATGTCCAAATCACGAAATCTGGTTAGTTGTCGTTGAATGGTGGCGACGTCTTCGATTTGAGCGATTATGTGTCGAGTAGGAATATTCTGCAGCAGCGATTTGTATTTGTGGTCCATAACTGCGACATATTCGTTTTGGTGAGTTTTTTCTACTTCGCAAAAATTTTAGAATGAAAGGTAAAATTCTTCGGCTAAAATTTTTTGAAATAATTATCGATTCAAGAATTCTGCGCTAATGTGCATCGAATAATATGAATAGAAATTTTGAAAGATGTTATAGAAGGATGTAATATGGTTTTGAAATTCCGTGTTTGAGTTATACTTAGTATTCTATTGGTTTGATTCCTACCCAAACTCGACATTTATCATAAAAATTTGTTGGATGTCACGATTAATGAAAAATAATGATTATTTGTTTGATATAATATAAAGTATAGGCAAATGTATACTGTATATATGAAACCTGAAGAAATTTAATTAACTAGCAGAAGAGCTTGTTGTTTCCGATTATTTTTACGCGTATTAAAGTTAGGAACCTTAAACAGTTTGTCGGACTATTCACAGATAAGACTGAAAATGCCACACAAAAAAGTTGAAAAATTTAAGATTTAAATTTTATTCTAAAAGCTAAAATTAAACATCAAATATGTGCTGCAACGACTTTCATTTCTCCCGAAGTTCCCCATCAACACCTGGAAAATTTTCTGATATGTGTTTTGCCTCGTTCTGTTCTCCCATCGCCTCATTTTTGTTGTAAAAATGCTCGTATCTCCAATATGAAAAAATTTTTTTCTCCTATCGATGGATGTTTAGGGTCGAATGTAAAAACGAAGCATACTAATGAGTAATTCTGAAGAACAGATTTGACCAGGGCTTGTAAATATGGTTAATATTCTTTGGTCAAATAGATATTACTGACATGTTGTTCTAATTTGACCCAAAATAAGTCGATTCATTTTTTTTCGTGTCTCAGTTTCATTTAAAAAGTCTATCTCTAATGATGGGAAATGCTTCCACATTGTAGTTCGGCATTTTCTTGGTGCACAGATAGAAATTTATTTTGTCGTCTATCATCAAAGAAATCAATTACTATTACATACGTATTGTTTGGATTTTGCTCATTCATAAAATTTTTATTCAAAATTGGAATAGAAGTCGGAATTTATAAAGTTTAATTAGATTGTTGCGCGAGGAGCTACCGTAGGTTGCTGACTTTGCTGACATTTGTATACCTACCTCTGTTGGTTCCTTTCTGCAGTTCCTATTTACCAACTTTTTTTGCTTTCTTGCTATCTGTCTTTTCCACCACTTTCGGAACGCAGAATGCAGATTTTTGGAAACAGTTCGAAAAAAGTCGAACGTGATAACTTTTGACTTTTGTCATTCTTGTTCATAAGAATAGAATATTGGAATAAAACAAAAAGTGTGTTCTCTCATCGCTGAATTGCCTCAGCTTGCAGGATAATTTAAAAATATTTCGGGTCAGTGAGTTGAACAAAAATCCGCACTGAGTATCCGACTTGATTCACGTACCAAAAGAGTCGTCGAACAGTATGCCAGCATCTGTAATATTCTGCGCAATTATTATGCTCCGGATCACTTCTGGAATAATATCGGCGGGCGGATTTATTTGAATTAAATACTTCTGTTGCTCCCCATCTAAATTTCGCCATTGTCTGCGAGTAAAATGATGAAATAAATGTTATTCGGCTTAAATGAAGATAAAGTTGTCGGATTAGCACTGTCGTCTAGATCAAATTATTTGTATGGATTTCTTGAATTTCGAATACTCATTAAAATAGACTGGAATAAAGTTCCACATAATTTGGGTTGCAGTGAAATAATTTCATTTATTTTAGTTGAGGCTTTTTGAAAGGAAGCCCAAAGGGCCGAGCAGTGTGAAGATTTATCCCCTTATGCATGGGGTAAAGGGCTCGGCTCTTTTAGCCCATAATTACTTGTACCAAATTCGAACCGAAAACTCCTCGTTGAATTCATTAATACGAAGCCTATACTTTTTTTTCAGTTTTAAGGTTTCACTAGTTAAATGTTGTATTTTTTCAAATCATCGTAATAGCATTTTACCTGATATCTCCATCTTGGCCGTACGATGCCGTTATCGTTGGCAATGCTAGAGCTGCTGTAAATGTTTTTACCGCTTCGGAAGCGACACCAGTTTGAGTAGTGTCCAAAAGCAGATGTGGTGGTTTCCCATCCTTTATAGAATTATTGTAGCTGACGCATACTGTAAACATTTTTCACACTCTGTATTAGCGTCCTTTTCATATGATTTTCATTCGTAGAGTACGAGTCTTGGAAGATTTTGTAAAACTACACGCAAAAAATACGTTTAAATTAGAGCAATCGGCATTTCACGAACACATCTCAAGCATCTGCTGGGCATCGTATCCGGATAGCTCCACGTTGTAAAATCCATCGATGTGAATACCAATACGTGGGTTGCGGCGCAGATAATTGAATACCACTTCTGCAGCTTTATTGGCTACCATATTTTTCAACTCGTTCACGAACACTATTTAAGCAGAAGGTAGCGTGTAAGAAACCAATCAAGAACTGAAATTTTATTTTATAGTTTTGTAAATTGATGTTCCATTGACTTTGAAGACTCGACCAATTCGTCTCTGTTTTGATCTATATGGACCCTAATCATTTTAGAGTATACTACTCTTCGTGGATAAAATTTTCTTAAGTCCTCTCAATTATATCGCGTTATTCCTAGAAAGCCCCCTCACTTGCCCTACAGATAGTATATCTTGAAACAAATAAAAAATGTGTAATTAATGTGTTCCGCTCTCAACAATGACGAAGCTGTAAGTGCAACATAACAGCAGGACATTCAGAAATTTAATTGAAAATTGTCACTTGACTATGCAAACCCGTAAATTAGGTATTCACCAAGAGAAATAAAAAAAAGGTCCTGTTCAAGTTTACACCATCTTGTACAACGGAGGTGCTAGGAGTTCCCAACTTTGTACAAAAAATCCAAAATATGGCGTTTTCTTCAAATTGGTTGTAAAGTTGATAAGAAAGAGTAAATGTGGAGAGAACTTCTTTATGTTTTTTGTGGCTAGGACTGTGGGTATACTTAGTAAAATTACTCTTTTAAAGGGAATTTCTTAATTAAATGCTTTTAGTATACTTAGCTATAGCTCTCTAATTGTTATAAGAACTGCAAGAGCAAGACCCATACTGATTAAAAAATAATTTTTATTCAAGGTGCACTGTAATTATACTATAAAAGTTCGGGATTGAGTTTCAAGAAACACTATGTACAATTTAAATGACGATTAAATCTTGTTGAAAAAGTATTCATTATAACCGTCAAAAAAAAAGTCAACGTTTGATGATTGTCCAATAGGTACCTTCTTGATTTTTAATAAGTGTAACTATAAATTTTTCCAGAGCCGTAAGAGAAAACAAATATTATGATAAGAGTGTTCTACCCCATTTTCCCCCTCTCCAACGACTTCGAGTCTGGTTTTTGATCAGAACGTCGAATCAGTATTTTCTTTGGTTCGTCGAAATCTTTTATGTTCTGGAAATTTTATGATTTATCACTTGCTCCATAAAAAGAAAAAAAACCGTTATTAAAATTGATTTTTTTTACGCCAAAGCAAAAATATTTTAATTTGATAAATTTGTCAATGGGAAGTGAAGAGGTAGAGGCTCCTCAGTACTCCTTAACTTCGACGGCGGAGTAGGATATTATTTGTAACATTTTTGACAAAGGCAAATACATAACTTAGGGGGATTATTTTTCCGCACCTCCCAGCCAATTTTTCTCGTTTAAGGGTAAAAGTCCATTAAAAACAAATTTATAAATATACGTACGTATGTTCGCTGCGAATACATTTTGACTTTCAAATTCAGGTGGCAGAGTGCTAAGACACAGTAGAAACGCCAATAACCCAAGCTTCGCAATCATTTTAAATGTTGTAGAATTCAGGAAAAAAAAAGTGAAAGTTTTTATTGTACTTTATACTGTTTTCAGTTCATCAGACTGAGAATAAATCACTGCGTACGCGAAGATATTGACAAATGTCTTTCATTCTGCATTGGGCAAATGTTTCCACGGCAATAGTACGAAAACATTATTTCGGTCGAGTAAATCATCAAAGTTATTCATTTATAATTCAAAGCGGTAACAATCAAAATGTAATCGAAAAAAATAGCGAAAATAGATACCCAGTCCTGAATTATAAATAACTAAGTCAACACCCTCCTTGCTTTGTGGCAAGGATGAAAAAATTTTAGGTTTTTTCCAGTTTCAACAACCTCTGCGGATCTGTGCATTTTTCATTGTTGTGGACTTATATTTTATGTTTGTGGCCCAAAAAAAAGACGCTGACCTCTAGTGGTTACGTTTATTGTGTTCTTCCTATCAAATTACTTTCTAATGAACAAATTTTGTCAAAATTATGAAAGATAAATTTTAGATTAGTTTTAACATTTTCGCCGGTTTCAGGGGTGAATCAAACATTTTTTTTTATGCAATAAAAATAAAAGTATATATTTCTTTCCCGTGATTATTTCTAAAAAATTGATTCAAAATTTTTCTTTATCCCTACATGTTCTTTAGAAAAAAAGTGAAGATAGAAATTTTCGTATAATAAGTTTGCTGTAGCTAATGAAAAAAAAAAAAGTGAAATTTTTAGCTGTTCTATCCATAAAGTGTTTGAACTGGTTTCAAGGTTGAATTGGATCCGCACCCTTAACAGATAGTTTGTTGAGAATCTTGAACTTTATTTCGCTATTTCTTGCAAATTGGCATGGCAACAAACAACAAAGCTATTAGCCAATTATAATATCGAACACGACGAGGTGATGAGCTTCAAATACTGAGTCATCAAAATCAAAATTTCACTATTATGTGTACACAGATAACATAATTAATAATGACGAATTTCTATCTCGACATCGGATTTTCTGTCAATGAAGATGAGAAAAAAAATTCTCAATGTAGACTCGCAATGAGGAATTTTTTCAATTGATGTGAAGCAATGAGAGGAAAGACATCTACATCTTTCAAAAAGTTCATCTGAAATAAAGGCTGAACCTATTCCAAACTTTAGGCCCCTTATTTTCGGTGCAATGTCAACATTCGCCATTTCGAGACCACCAGTTCAAATTTTTCATCTACCTTTCTATCGAAGGCTTGTTACTGTACTTGAAATGAGGAGTCAGAAATTCGCTTTGTTTGTGCCTAGTTAATGATGGTCTTTTTTTTTTTAAAGAATCAAATCCTTGATTATTAGGTATTTTTCAGATTTCATCAATATTTCGGTATAAGTACGTCGATGCCTTCTTTCGTTAGATTCAAAATTTCAATTTTTTTTCGCCTTACCTTCCTTTTGGAAACTTTTGTACCGATTGCTTGAAAAATTAACACTTACTAAAATTTTCGCTCTATTTTTCATCGAACAGGTACTTTTCTACTATCTGATTAGAAGATTTTCAGCTTGTAACGAACGCTACGTTGTGCTAACAGTGTGTACTCACGTTTTTATCTTCGACTTAGATGAAATGATAAATCGTTAATTCTGAAGCCTTCAACGACTCACAAAAATTAAAACTTCATCTAAAATGGGCGCAAAAGTTGCATCAACTTCGAAGATATTACTCCCTCAGCGTTTTGTAGCAAAAACCTAAAAAATGAGAAATTAAAAAAAAAAAGTAAATTTAATTACGGAACGAGTACAAACATGCGGTCAGTGCGTTTCAGCATTAATTTTCACAGGAATACAAATAATTCGATTTTTAGCTTCTTTAATGATTTGCCAGCGGCCAAGTCGATGCTCTTTACCGATACCGGCCACCAAATAACGCCCGTCCGAGGTAAACTGCATTTTGTTAACGTATCCGGCTACCGATACGACTGAAAGACTAGCAATGGATCGGGTGCTTTGCGACCATTTCCACAGTCGTATGTAGCCGTCGCATGAACCAGAGGCCACCAAATCGGAGCTCGGATACACGGCTAAGGAAGTAATCCAATTTGGTTGCGCATTCTGCGGACAAACGCCGTGCGCCGTCTCCACGATATGCAACGGTTTCTTCTTTAGGGCGCCCCACAAACACAGGGAGCCGTCGTCGCCGCAGGACACGAAAAAGTCGTCGTCCAGTTTTTTCACCACGTCGATACTGCTGTTGTGGCCGTTGTAGACAAGCTGTGATTCTTCTTGAATCTTCCACAGTCGAAGCGTTTTGTCGCCGCCACCCGATGTGACCACACGATTGTGATTCAGCACGTCGACAGACGTAACAGTGGACTGGTGACCGAATAACGTCTCCATATATGCTAATTCGTCCAAACTCCATACCTTTACGAGAGCATCTTTAGAAGCACTGTATAAAGCATTCGTCTCACGACACACGGCCACATCCGTGACAGCGTTCTTGTGCGCCGGGAACTTGTGCACATGAACAAGAGTATCGCATAACCAAACGTTGATCACACCTTTATCGTCGCCAGAGATGAGATACTTATCTTCGCGAGACACTGTTAAACAATTAATGGCGGAATTGTGGTAACTGCTGTTACGGTTACTACTGCTGTCGTTTTGAGCACCGTTTTTCTTTTTTTTATGTTTAAATGCGATAAAATTCAATTTACAATGGTTGATAAGTGACCATCGAACGATGGACCAATCTTTGGAGGACGTGAACAAGTGCTGGTTATCGTGAGACACCACCAAACACGTAATACTTAAGCTTTGCTGTTTACAGTGAAGACTAATGGTATTATCGATGTCAAATTGAACGTTGTCGGCTATTTTCTTTCTTAGTTTACCAATTTTATCTAATTCATTTTCTTTCAGTTTCTTCAGTACCACATCATTGAGGTTGTTTTCGTTTGTTAATTTCTCTTTTTCCTCCAATTTGACAGCAGCTAAATATTTTTTCGCTAGTCTTACTTTTTTCTCCTGCGCAGTTATATATTTGTCTTCGTCTTCGGAGGATGATACATGATCATCTTCGACACTGTCATCAGACTCGCTTTCGATTTCATTTTCTACAACTGACTCATTGATTCTCTTCTTTTTCGAATTCGATTCCTAAAATAAAAAAAACAAACAAAAAAAAAGAACTGAATAAATAAATTTTTGGTTCGCAAAGCTGGACGGTTATTCAAAAATATGTTCACTTTGTAGATGATTATTTATAATTAAACCTTGAAGATAGCGTTCCGAGGAGAATGAGGTTTCGATTACCAACAATCGAGAAAGATAGAAATAAAGTAATTAAGTTTAAAAAAAGGAGGAGATACATAAAACACCGACTTTTTAACAACAAACAGACGATAAAATAGTCCATATTATCTATGTAAAAACCGACGAGTATGTTCTAAACCCTAATGTACAAGAAATCATATATTTGGGAAGCAAATGTGCAAATGTAATTCATACTTTAGATTTACGTGAAGCAGCTCCTGGTTTCTGATGCTTCCTCTTTGTTGGTTTACGGATGAAAAACGGCATCTTGATATTTTTTCCGAATTACCGAAATGCATTTAAAAGAAACAGATGCCGAATAACTCAACCGACAGCTCGTCAAAACAGAAAACCTCGTGAGATTTGTGATTGCTATATTGCTAATGCTGCTATTGCACTTGTAAATTAACGATTTTGAATACACGTGAACGAAATGTTTGTTATCAATTAATGCTGGACTGTGATAAAAGATATGACAATAGAATCTAACAATTATCTTTATGCAACTATTATGAATCCTGATTCATGATTTTTGTTTTGGGGACAAATCAAAAAATGAAAAATTCTGTCACAATAGCTCTGTTTGATAGGATTACACTAACTTACACCAGCCTACACCAGTAGGGATATTCCACAAATATTCAAGTAAAACTTGGTGTAAAGTCATATAACATACTGAAATTTGTGGAATCGCCCTCCTGGTGTAAGTTGGTGTAGTCCTATCAAACAGAGCTAATAATAAATTATAAATGCTATTTAGAGAGCAATCTGGTACCATTTTTGCAACATTTTCTTTGAATTTTTTCTCAAAACTAAAACCTAAATTACTAAAAGTTGAAGTGAAAAGCCTTAATCTCAGACCTATCTGATGATTAAGTTTTGATGTGAGGTGTGCAGAACGAGGATCGAAAGAACTTGAGACTTTTGACTTTTAAGAGGTTTATTTCGCAACTAAAATATATTTGACAAACGAAAATGTAAATGGTGAAGCAACAGCGATATACGATTGAAAGTAGTAGGGGAAACACTTCGTGACTAGACTGTACGTATGACATATATATATAGAATGTTGTGATGATGATGATGAAGAATGAGATGAGGTGGGATTTCGTATCAACACCCCCCTGAAATTTTACCGAATAATTTCTTCATCATGTTCCCTGAAATTGAAAAAAAATATCAAAAAAAATATTAAATATGAAATACAAAAAAAATACAAGTACAAAAAGAATATATGAATAATAAAAAATTTCGAAAAATATTGACATTGTTTGTTCACGATTTTTGGTAACTTGAATTTCCAAAAAAATTTTATTGCGCTGTGCTTCAATAAATGTAAAAAAAATAAAATAGTAAAATAGAAATTAATAAAAATATGTAAATATGTGTATAAATATGGTAACATGCATGCAATAATGAACACTATCGTGTACGTAAATATTATATGGTATATGTATATAAAAAAAAATAAAAAATAATAATAAATAATTAAAAAAAATGGTAACATGCATAATTATTAGAGTATATCGACTAACATTTAGATTTCCGCTCGTATAATTCGAGTCGACAAAAAAAAATTCAAAAATGAAAAAATATTCACGAACATATATACGAATGAATAATAAAAAAAATAAAAGAAGGTGATAGAATAAATATGATGAAAGGTTTTTCCTATTTACAAGTTCAATGAATTCGAGCGTACGTTGCGTATTTTATCTTAAAAGTAACATGAACAAGATTGCAGAATAATATTTGTTGCATCGTGTATTATCTTTCGTACGTTGTATTGTATTCGAAGTGGCGTTTAATATGTTTTCAGATAAGGCAACGTTTTTCGGTTTATCTTAATTTGCGGTCATGTAATGGGTTTTTATCTTTTATTGTATTTATTGTTGAAGAGTTTCCTTTCATACATGCGTGTGGGAATATTTCGTGTATTTTTCTCACGCCTGTTGGAAAGTGTATAGGGTTTTTATTATACGATTTGTAGGGTTTTTTCTTGTTCGATTTTCCAAATTTTTTCTTTGTTATAAAATTCGAGAAACCTTCGATTTATCTTAAGCATGTATTTTCTAGTAAGTGGTGTTATTGGTTATTCTTTTTGACAATAATTGAAGGTTAATTTTTCTGCAAATATTTTCGTGTTACGACTTATTTTTGAACATTTTACGACTTGTAATTGAAATGGGAGAAAATGAATTTATGGACTTGTACTTATTTTGACTAATTTCGTATTTATGTGTATATATTCGTTTCATTTAATATTTTTACAATTATGTTTTCGAATTTTGATCTGTCTAATGATTTTGTTAGGATATCTGCCAATTGATCCTCCGATGTAACTGTTCTGAAAAATATTATTTTATCTTCATAAGCTTCCAAAATTGAATAACACTTGATCATTAGGGCTCGTGACTTTCTCTGACTTCCCCCGGAACATATTTTCTGTGTTGAAATATTGTCTTCCATAATATCAACCATTAATTTTTCCCCAAAAATCTCAAAATTCATGTGTTGCATTACTTTAATCGTATCAAGGGTATCAAAAACTGCAATTATTTCAGCCGCGGTACTCGATGAGGCGTGAATAGTCTGTTTACAACAATTCCACTCCACCAAGTCTCCATAGGCGAATAGCATAAATCCAGTTATTGACTTCCCTTTATCTAAATTATTTATTTCTATATTTTTATCGTCAACCTGGGGCGCATAAGATGCATCAATATATGCCTGAATTCCATCCCCCTTTGATGTAAATTTTAGATTGTAATTTTTAGTTGTGTTGACGTACCTGAATATTCTTTTTACATAATTTTTTAAATTTTCATTTGAGTTATTCTGGAAGTGGGAAAAAAAGTTCACAGGGAATAATATGTCCGGCCTTGTCAGTCTCGCTAAATAAAGTAGTCCCCCTATCATGGATCTATATTCCGTGTCATCTCTGCCATTTTGTATTTTATCAATTTTTAGTCCTGTTTCCATGGGTGTATTTGTATTTTTGAGTTCAGAAACTCCAAATTTTTTGATCATTTTATCTATGTGTTTGTACTGAGAAATTATTATTGTATTATTTTCGATGTCTCTCGTTATTTCTAAGCCTACAAAAAATTTTGGGTTATTCGTAATTGTAATTGTAAAATCTTTTTGAAGTTCTTCATTTATTTTCGTGATGGCAGATTGTGAATTTGATGCTACTAAAATATCGTCTACATAACTCAAAAAATATGTCTTTTCGTTTTCATTTTTCATAACATATAAGCATCTGTCACTCTTAGTCTTTTCAAATCCCATTTCTTTTACTTTCATGTCTAATAAGTCGTACCACGATTTGCTTGAGGTTTTTAAACCATAGATTGACTTTTTTAATTCGAGTACTTGGTTTCTATTAATATTTATGCCTTCAGGTCTTTTAACAAAAATTGGTTTTATAATGGGTGAATTTAGGTAGGCTGTTTTTACGTCGTATTGTACCATTATTAATTTTTCTTTATTGACGATTGATAGTAATAATCTTATGGTACCAATAGATGCTACAGGTCCATGGGTTTCAGCAATGCCATATTCCGTTCTGTCTTTAAAACCACGTGCTACAAGTCTAGCTTTAGGTTTTGGATTTCCGAATTCATCAAACTTTATCGTAAAAATCCATCTGGTATCAATTAGTTTTTGGCGATCATAGTCTACTATTTCCCACACTTTCAAATCATCAAGGGAATTAAATTCGTCATTTATTGCCTTTGTCCATTCTTCCCTGAAGGGGTTTGTGTCTATTTCGGTAAAAGTTTTTGGGACATTATCTTCTATATATGCTTTATTGTACCTTACATTTACATTCAGGATTACTGGGTTCACTATTCCTAAATCATACTCGTAATCCATTGATTTCATTATTATAGGTTTTTTATTCGTTAATAGTGATTTTATATTTTGACTTTCGTCTACCTTGACATCACATGAAATGTACGATTTTGTGTTATATGGATCTCCAAGACAATACCCTGTATTCGTATAACCTATCATTATGTTTTTTTCAGCCCTGTGTGCCAATTTTGGGTCTATTTTTTCTTTCGATTTAGATTTTGCTTTTGTTGCATTTTGTTTTCTGACTTCTATGGGTATGTGTCTATAAGCTAATGCGCCGAAAACTTTTAAATTTTTTAAATTTGGTTTCTTTTCATAAAATAATTCGTACGGTGTTTTAAATTCTTCATTAGCTTTGGTTGGGGATCTGTTAATCAAATAGGCTGCAGTAACAACAGCATAGGACCAATATTTTATGTCAAGGTTGGCATCAATTAACATGGCCCGTACTCTCCTCATTAAAGTTTGATTTTGCCTTTCGGCAACACCATTTAATTCTGGAGAATATGGCACTACATAATCTATTGTTATGCCAACCTCATTGCAGTAATTTGTTATTTTATTATCCGTGTATTCTTTGGCATTGTCACATCTAATAGTTCCTATGGGGTATTCCGGAAATTTGTTTTTCATGGATACTATAATATTTTTGAATTCGTTTGTTACTTGGCTTTTACTAGCTATAGGCATGACAAATGTATATTTTGAGAAATGATCTATGAATGTTAGAATATATTTTTGATTTGCCATGGAAGGTGTAAACGGACCCATAATGTCAGACGAAGTTATTTCTAGTTTTCTAGTGGGTTTAGTTCTTATCCCTGTGTGGCCCAACTTTGAATTATTGGCTATACAACATATTTGACAGTTTACGAAATCTTCATCTCTAAAGTTGATGTTTTCGGGTATTCCTATTGCTAAATTTTTTAATTTTTGTAAATATCTAGCATTTAAATGTCCTAGTCTTCTATGTATTATTAATTTTTTATTAGTATTATTATTATTAATTTGGGATTTATTATTATTATCATTATTATTTTTAGGATCTGTGAGTATTTCGTTATCTTCACCCCCCTGAGATGATTCAGTATTATCTTCTTCAACTATTTCTAATTCTACTGTAAAGTCATCCCATTCATCATTTGTATCTTGGGTAACTGGGGCACATATTATATTTTTTTCAGTCTCATTATTATTAATTATTTTTTTATTCTCTACATTATAGTATATATAGAATATTCCCTCTTCTTTTCTTGCAGTTATTATAATTTCTGCAGTTTCTATAAAATAAATGTTGGCAATTTCTTTTTGTTGGTCGATGTTTATTATCCCCGTATTTGTTATTTTAATTGCTGAAATGATGTCTAAATTCAGATCTGGTACATAATGGACGTCTTTTAATTCTATTAATGATTGGATTTTGTTGGAATTTTCGACTTTGATCACCATTTTTCCTGTGTGTGTGGCATATAAAAATGTATTTCTTCCTGCGCATTGTAATTTTATTGGTGTTACGAATTTTTTTATATTTGATAATTTGCTAAGATCGGAAGTTAAGTGGACTTCTGCAGCTCCATCAAGAATTGCTCTATTATTTAATGTTTCGTAATTTTCATCATTATTATGTTTATTATTATTAGCTAATTCGTTTAACAACCACTCACTATTATTATTAAATTTTTTTACCATGCAAGACATCTTCACTTGCTGCTCAGAACTATCTTTTTTATTATTATTTGATGGATTTAAGTTTGCCTTTGGTGGGTAATTTCCTTGATTATTATTATTAGTATTTCCATTGCTATTATTTCCTTGATTATTGTTATTCATACAATTTTGGGCTATGTGTCCGAATTGATCACACTTATAGCACTTGGGATTATTTTGGTTATTGTTTCTGTTATTCCCTCTGTAATTATTTCCTCTATAGTTAGGGTTTCCCCTGTAATTATTCCCTCTATAGTTACCACCGTTATTACTATTACCATTATTATTCGTATTATTATTATGGCTTTGTTCTGATGAATTACCATTACTATTACTATTTTGACCATTATTATTGAAACCGTTTCTATTTCCATTTCTAAAATTATTATAATTATTTGGGTTTCTATAATTATTTCTTCCTCGATAGTTGCTATTAAATCTTCCTCTATAATTGTACCTATTATTATTGCCATTATTATTGTTGTTTCTATTCGTATTATTATTATGGTTATTACCATTATTATTCTTTTTTAAAATTTGGTCCCTATACTTTTGGTCTGAGTCCTCCCTTAATATTCTCTTGAAATTATCTAAATTCTTTTCGTTAGGGGGTAGACTTTCATATTGTATTTTGGCAATTTGTTGTTCGTAACATAATGCCAATTGCAAATTTTCTAATTCTTCATTCTCGGTAACCTCCTTACCACTGTCTCTTACATCGGTTACCAATTCATCCCATTTTTTCAAAAATCCTTTCATGTTTCCGCCTGGCTGAAATCTAAATTCTAACCATTTTGCTTTAGCCATATTAGCCGTAACTGAAGTCTTTGTCCCGTAAATATTATCTAATTTTTTAAGCATTAATATAGCGGTATTACAATCTTGTATCTGTTTTGTTATGTCATTTGATACTCTTTCTAAAATAAACGCTTTGGCGTTATCCTGCATTTTGCAGTAATTTAACATATCTTTATTTGGCCGAAAGTTTAGATCATCTATGTTTTCTATATATGACTGTAAAAATTCGTTTTCCCCAAAGATGTCATAATATCCCGCACCTCGGATGGCAGATATTATCATTCTACGCCAATCTAAATAGTATTTTCCGTTAAAAACTTTTCCGAGTGGGGCTTGGATGGGTTTAATTTCGTTCGGGGACGCCATTTTTTCTTTTATTTTTTCAAAACCTAACAAATTTTTCTCTTTATTACAGACAGGTGTGTATTTTTTGTTTTCGTTCGATTCTCTTTCTAATTTTTCTATTAAATTTTTCTCTTCACGATTTTCCTTTTTATCCAGTTTTCCTAAATTTATTTAATTAAAGAATCTGTTCATAAATTTTTCTTTCGATTTAGCAGAACTATAAATTCTGTTCGAAAAATAATTTACTGAAGATTCTGAAATTACAATATATTTAAAGCTACTAATTTCTTCTATTCTCCCGGATATATCTATCACAAAGGATTCTAATATAATTTCACCTGTGAAATATTTAACGTGGGGTAAATTATAAATTTCAGTCTTTAAATCAATTACTCTTTCTTCTTCGAATTTTTTAACTAATTCCTCTAAATCTTCTTTTTTAATATTGTATTCACCAATTTTGCCTTCAGATAAATTTATTATTTGGGACATATAATTTTTTCTTTTATTCTTTATTCCTTGACCTCACTTCAAATACAATTACAAAGTACGAAAAATAAATAATTTCAATAAATATTACCTTTACAATGGTTTCACCTTATAATTTCTGCTGTGCTTACTAACGATTTTATGTTTTCTACGCCGTTAACCTTGGTACTTCCTGCCTTAATTTTGTTGTGGGTTGTCCGAAAAAATTGGGTCTTCGATGTTGGATCTCCGGTGAGTCCTCGATGACGGGAGCAGGTTTCCGTTGGCTGTTCTCTTGATCTCGTTGGCGGTCCCTCTGGATTTAGCATTCGTTGACTTCCAGTATTGGCCGTTATTTGAGTCCGGAACTTCAGCTATTCTTCAAATTTGAATTTTGATTTTTTCAAAATTAATTAAAATTCGAGATACTTTCTCGAAAAACACGATAACTTTTCGTGTATTATTCAATAAAAAACATAAAAAATTTTACGCACAGCAGTAAATTAAATTTCAAAAAAAATAATTATTTCATTAGTTTAAAATTTTCTAAGTCTCTCCTCAAAGTTCTACCGTAGCGATGGCTACCATGATGTGAGGTGTGCAGAACGAGGATCGAAAGAACTTGAGACTTTTGACTTTTAAGAGGTTTATTTCGCAACTAAAATATATTTGACAAACGAAAATGTAAATGGTGAAGCAACAGCGATATACGATTGAAAGTAGTAGGGGAAACACTTCGTGACTAGACTACGTATGACATATATATATATAGAATGTTGTGATGATGATGATGAAGAATGAGATGAGGTGGGATTTCATATCAACAAGTTTTCTTGGCCGAGGATGCGAATTAATTTTCGAGTGAAATTTGAAAAATGAATAAACAAACGAAAATATATAAAACGGAAAAGAATTTGTTTTATTGCACAAACTTCAACAACATAATAACAATATAAAAATTAAGTCAACAATTTAAAGTATTGGACTTTAACTGAGATTGTAACAAAACGGAATAAAAAAGCAAGAAACTAAGATGAGTAATCTCCTTCTAATTTAGTTTGAATAAAAGTGGGAAAAGAATGATTCAGTGTTACTGTGTAGTTAGGTGATGATGTGAGCGAGGTTGTATGACTACCACCACAACCCCCCCTATAGTCTTGCATCCAAAGATCGCATCTAGACTAAGTTCCCATTTTCTAGAATGCCCTATCTAGTTTTACTTATATATTTATGTTTTCGAAGAAAGGTAAATATTTATTACTGAATGAAAACATGATATCACCCAATTTTAACATTTCCCAAAGACGTTTATTAGTTTTTATCGAGATTACTCAAATTATTGCAATAAAAATGAAAGTAAATAACAATGTAAAATAGGAAGTGAATAAAATAAAATAAAATAAATCATCATTGAATACGATGAACTTTTACTTTCAATTTATTTCGAACGCAAGTAAGTAAAGAGTTCTATCAAATATTTTAAAGTGTTTTTCCAAATTCATGCAATCTAACTAATATTTTATTCTCTTTTTCTGTTTCAGATAACAATAACTAAGTGAAGGATTTATTCTCCAACGAATATGAAGCAGAATCAAACAGGTTAATTTCCAAAGTATTTATCTCTACATAGTGTATATCTTTTGTTATAGAAAGAACTTATTCATTTTTCAGGTTCTGGTCAAATAGAAAGAAGAATGGATAATTCAACCAAATTTTACCAGTTTTGATTGAAAATATACAAGTATTTGAAATAATTATCAGATTAAAAGGTTTATTTTTACCAATTTTGACAAGTATTTTTATTCATATTCTATCTACATTGACAATTTACGAGCATGAATTTGGTTTAGTTGTAAGATGAAATAAAATGAAATTAAATGGTATATATCGTAGCTTCTAAAACGATTTGTGAAAGCAATATCTTATTATTCTAAACATAAAAATTTTAAAACTTATGAAAAAAATCAACAATGAAAAAAAAAGGCTAAAATTCTTAAAGTTGAATAATGTTAACATGTTTGGTTTCATCTATCACATTCGAGTAACATATAAAATACAATAAGAAACGAGTATAAAAATGAAAAATAAAGATGAGATTTAGGTTTATTTCACCTTTATATTTTCTCAAATTTAGTGTAATAAATAATAATACTAAATAAAAAATAAAAAATACGTTTTTCACGATAGGAATTATAAGATAATAATGTACTGAATAAATATTTAGCACATTTTCTTGGGTACTAACCCCCCTATGGGTGTAATTAAAACGATTTCCTTTTCTTGAATAATTTCAGAAAATAGAAGTATCAAGGATTTGATTGATTAAATTTAAATAACCAGTTTTATCAAGAGCTTTGGTCATGATATTGGCTAATTGATCCTTTGATCTGACAAATTTAATTTCGATAATTTTTTCATTTATGGCTTCTAAAATCGAGTAGCACTTAATCATCAATGCTCTTGCCCTTTTTTGGCCTCCTCCCAAGCAAATTCTCAAAGCGCTAATATTATCTTCAAAAATTGTTACTGGTTCACTAAGTCCGAAAATAAATTTTTCGAGATACCACATAACTTTTAAGTCTTCTAGAGCATCAAAAATTGCTATTGTTTCTGCTGTTGTAGATGATGTGGCTATAATACTTTGTTTGTGTACATTCCAGTTTAATAAGTCTCCATTATTATATATGAGGTACCCAGTAATGCTTTTGCCTTTATTTAAATCAGTAATTTCAATATTTTTTGAGTTGTCTATTTCTGGAGCATATGAGGCATCGATGTATGAGTGTATTCCTTTTTCATCTGAATTAAACTTTAAAATGTAATTTCTGGTATTTTTAACATATTTAAAGAATCTTCTTGCATAATTTTTAATTTGCTCATTTGAGCATGTTTGATATCTTGATAGAAAATTTACGGTAAATAAAATGTCAGGTCTTGTTATTCGTGCAAGATATAGGAGTGCACCAATCATAGACCTAAATTCGGTATCGTCTTGGCCATTTTCAGGTTTGGAAATTTTTAAATTTGTCACTATCGGGGTATAATGCGGTTTGGACTTATTTGAATTAAATTTTTTTTAAATTTTGTCGATATATTTTGATTGGTTTAATGAAATGGTTTTCTTTTTTAGATCCTTATTTATTTCAAAACCCTCAAAGAACTTTGGATTTTCGGTTATTTTTAGGGTGAATGAGTTTTGAAGTTTTTGTGTTATTTCATCAAGCATCTGATCAGAGTTAGATGCTACGAGAATATCATCTACATAAATAATAAAGAATAAATAATTTCCTTTTTCATTATTTTTGCAATATAAACATCGATCAATTTTCAATTGCGTTAAACCAATTTCTTTACAAGTGCCATCTAATAAGTCAAACCAGCTTCTTGACGAAGTTTTTAAACCATAGATTGATTTATTTAATTTTAGGAGGTGTTTTTCTTTATTTGCAGGACAACCTTCCGGAATTCTAATGTATACTGGTTTGATTATTGGCGAGTTTAAAAAGGCTGTTTTTACATCAAATTGACGGAGTTTTAGTTCATATTTGTTAGCAGTGGATAATAGCCATCTTATTAACCAAGTAGGAATTACAGGTGCAAAAGTTTGGTTTAAATTATATTCATTTCTGTCTTTAAAGCCATGAGCAACTAATCTGGCTTTGGCTTTCATGTCGCCATTTTCGTCATTTTTACAAGTGAAGATCCATCTTGCATCTTCTATGCTTACATCTTTTTCTTTTGGTACAATTTTCCAGACGTTTAATTTGTCCATAGATTCAAATTCGTCTTTTATGGCTTCCAACCATTCATTTTTAAAAGGGTTGTTCTTTATATCGTGGAAATTTTTAGGTATATAGTCCTCTAAAAAATAAATTTTATTTTGACTGGTTACATTTGCAACTAAATTTTCATTTTCAGTAAGGTTTAGATTTTGGACATATTCTGCAGGTTTAACGATTAATTTTTCTTTTTTAAGATGCATGATATTTTTTTCTTCATCAAATTTGACATCACAAGCATTATGTGTGTCAGTGGTGTAAGGGTTTCTTAAGGCATATCCCGTATTAGTATACCCAACAAATAAATTTTTTTCGGCACGAGGAGCTAATTTAGGATCAATTCTTTTTGTTTTTCTTTTAATAGCTTTTGTTGCTGTTTGTTTACAAACTTCTACAGGGATGTGGCGATAAGCAATGCATCCAAATACTTTTAAATTTTGGATATTAGGTTTTCTTCCGAAAAAAAGTTTGTTAGGAGTTTTATTTCCCTCATTTGCTCTAGTTGGTGATCTATTAATTATGTATGCAGCTGTTGGAACAGCATATGACCAAAATTCATTGTGTTTATTTATTTGTGTTTCTATACCTTCTGGTATCTCAAGATATACATCTTCCGACAGAATACCATTTAGAAAGGAACTACATATGTCTATCTGTTCAATATAAAATTTTAATTTGTTGCTAACTGCCAACAGTGTCCTAACAGTCGAAAGTTTCGCCACCGGCGCATAAACTTCATCAAAGTTATATCCTTTCTTCTGCTGACACCCTCTGGCAACTAGTCTGGCCTTATACAGAACTTTATTATTATTATCATATTTTTTATTAAATATCCAGCGATATGTGATGGTGGGGGCACCCTTTGGATGTTTGGTCACCTGCCAAGTCTGATTGGAATCCAGAGCTTTAATTTCATCTGAAATAGCTTCTTTCCACATCATACTGTCAGGTGCAGCTATCGCCTCCTCAAACGTCAAAGGGATGCCATCCTCAGCAACATATATATAATTTGTAATGCCATCACGTTCAGTCGCCTCCTGTGGCAAACAATCCAAATTTAGATCCCCATCTACTTCTATATTTTCCAAGTTGGATTCTGTAACTCCCTAAAAATATCATCATCTTTTGTGTATTTATTATTATTATTTCCTATTTTATTTTCAAAAAACTCAGCATCTCGTGATAGGCGTATTTCTTTTGAATTTATATCTAATAATTTATATCCACAGGGTGAATACCCTACCATAACTAATTTCTCACTTTTGTTTTTAAATTTATTGGAATCATGTTTGAATGACAACATATATGCGTCGCATACAAGCGTCTTTAATTTTGTATAATCATATTTTTCATCAAACCACCTCTCAAAGGGAACAAAATCCTTATTTGTGGGACATCTATTCACTATATAGGCAGAGCACAATATGGCTTCTGACTAATAGATCTTGTCAAGAAAACTCTCGCATAACATTGTTCTTGCTCTCTCACAAAGTGTCCTGTTCATCCCCTCAGCCTTCCCATTCTGCTGGGGACAGCCACCAACTGTAGGTTCAAAAATTATTCCCTTCTCAGCACAATATGACTGGAAGGTTGTATTTGTGTATTCTGTGCCACGATCACAGCAGAGTCTTTTTACATTATATCCAAATTTATTTGAGACCATTTCGTGATATTCCCTAAATTTCGTGAACGCTTCCGTTTTACTCGTCAGTAGGTACACACAACAAAAATTGGAATAATCATCTATAAATGTCATGAAATATTTCGCTCCTTTATATGAAGGAGGATTTATCGGACCACAGAGATCAGTATGCACCAATTCCAGAGGCTTTTTAGTTTTTCTTTCATGCCTCAAGAACGGTTTTCTTCTCTGTTTCCCCATAACACAGGGTTCGCACTACAATCTGCGGTTGGAGTCAACGTTTGGTATTAAACCTCTGTTTGACAACAACTTAACATCATTAACATTCAAATGAGCAAGACGCCTATCCCACACAGTCAGCGGGCTTGATTCATCCTCCAATGTCAGATTGCATGATTGACTTGACATTTTCAAAAAATCAATCGTGTACAAATCTGAGTCCACGCTAACCCCAGTGGTTACAATTTTCCCACTGCAGCGTTGGATGACCTCAACTGATTCCTCTCTAAATAGAGTATCAAAACCCGACTTGCTCATTCGTTTTAACAAAAGCAGATTTTGTGGCAGCTCCCGAGCATACCTTACATTCTTCAATTCAATTACAATTCCATTTAACAATTTCAATTTCACCGTACCCACAAATGTGATGGAAAGCGAGACTCCCTTTTTCGCAACACAAATATTATGAGGTTGAATTAATTCAATATACTCACTGAACAGGTTAATATCATTTATAATATAAATTGTGCATCCACTATCGACAACAAATGTGGTTCGAGGGATTAAACTATCATCTTTATTACTCTCAAAATCATCAATTTTATTACTATTACTACCATTAATTGTGAAACTAAAGCCCATTTCAGAGCATTCATTATTAACATTATTATTACCATTGCACATCTGTGCAGAATTCCTACTAGAATTACTATTACGATCATCAGATCTACTAAAATTATTATTATTGTGATTGTGATTGTGATTTTCGTAGTTATTATTATTCCTATTCTTAACAAAACAATTACGAGCTATATGCCCAATTTTGTTGCAGAAATGACATTTGATCTTAGACTGACCACTATCATTACTACAATTACGACCATTATTATTAACATTACTATTATTTTGTGAACCTAAATTGTGATTATTATTATTAAAATTTCGACCTTCAATATCAGAAGACAAATTGTGAAAATTATTACTATTATTACTGTGAGATCTTCCTCGACTAAAACCACGATTATTGTTTCGATTTTGCGACCAGCCACGATTGAAACGATTATTAAAATTACCAGAATTACGACCGACATTGTTATGGTTACCAAAGAACAGATTCTATTCACCAGCAACAGGTACTGATGAAGGTTTTAGTGACACAGGATTCAGAGAATTACCTCTAACAGTCGATTTGCTATCCGAAGATAGTTCACGCTGGAAATTGTTCAGCCTCATGAACACGCCATCCCAGGTGACGACTTCTGCATGCTCCAGAACAACTTTGATCGGACGAAATTTGGCGGGCAGTGATCACAGTATCTGTGAGAATAATAGCAAATTATATTATACGTTGACTTATTATTCTCACACATCACATGTTGTGGCAACACTGTTTTGTTGTTATTATTAATCTGTGATATTTGTGTTTGTAACTCAACTGTGATTATATGTTTTGTATGCCTTCTCGTCGCTCATCAACCTTTGTAACATCAACATGTCCGCTAACATTATGTGGAATAAAATTCGTGAAATAGTGAATATTTAGTCTTTTTATTTATGTGTTCGTAATGTGTGTTTCTAGTCGTCGTTCAATCTTTTCATCAGTGTAGGTTTTGTCATTGCTTTTCGTGTAGTTCGATCCGTTGGCAGTTCGTATTTTCTCACATGTTATGGGCCCAGTTATTTGGATGTCAACGTGGTCGCCATTGTTTTGAGTCTTCAAAGTTGTGCTGTCGAATTCTGCTCGCCACTCCCAAGTAGTACCATGCTTCTTAATTCATTTTTCAATGTTTGATATGTTCGCTTCTCGATGTTCCTGTGATCTCGTTCGTGTTGAATCGTTGGTCGGCGTATCTGATGGTTGCTGAAATTGCTGTTTTGGGGTGCAACTGATCGTCGTAACCTGTAAACTAGATGGACGAGAGAAAGAAGAATACGATCGAGCCGTTCAATGGGCAGAATGGTTGAACGTGGAAGTTCAGAATGGAGCTACTGCTGGCAAAGGAGTCACTAAGTAATATAATTGTTGATTCTTTGCCTACTGTTCGTAATAGGGGAGATGCCTGGTCCAAGGAGAATGCTAAAGCGATGTTCCTGATAGCCAACAACGTGACAGATGAATATTTGGAGATGCTTCAGACGTACACTACTGCGAAGGAGATGTTCAACGTGCTCACAAACCTGATTGACAACGGAAATGACCAAACACTCATGGATTTACAAGGTGAATTGTACACAAAACGGTATGTTTCTGGTTCTGATTTGCAGAAGTATCTGCTCGATTATCGTGCCCGTTGTAGACGATTAACCGAATTGGGAGACCTGACAACCACAAAACAATTTGTATTGGTATTGCTGCGATCGCTGCCTGCAGAGTTTCGTCCGATCAAAGTGGTGATAGAGGATGCAGAAGTTGTCACCTGGGATGCTGTGTTTATGAAGCTAAACAACTTCCAGCGTGAGCTATCATCTGATAGTAAGTCGACAGTGAGAGGTAACTCTCTGAATTCTGCATCCCAAAAACCTTCATCAGTGGCTGTCACTGGTGAGGAGAATGTGTTTTTCGGTAATTATTACAGTATCGGACGAAATTCAGGTAATAATAATAATAATAGTAATCGTTTTAATCGTGGTAGGTCCCAAAATCGAAATAATAATCGTGGTTTCAATCGAGGTAGAAATAATAATCATAATAATAATAATTTTTATAACTCATCTTCCAATAATAAAGGTCGTAATAGTAATAATAATCACAATTTTAACTCACAAAGCAATAATAATAATAGTTTTAATGGAAATGGTTGTAGTTCTGGTGCTGAAAATGGACATTCAAATATTAAATGTCATTTTTGTAATAAGATTGGACATATAGCACGAAATTGCTATGCTAAAAATCGAAATAATAATAATAATGACGCTTGTAATAGTAATAGTAATAACGGAAATCGTTCTAATGACCATGTTTCCAATAATAATAATAATAATAGGAGTTCTGCACAGATGTGCAATGAAAATTTTAATGGTAATGACGATTGCTCAGATGTGGGTTATAGTTTCACAGTAAATAATAGTAATAATAATAATAACAAAATTGATGAGTTCTGTAATGCAAAGGGAGATGTAAATTTGATGCCTCGAACCACATTTGTAGTAGACAGTGGATGCACAATTCACATAATTAACGATATAAGCTTATTCAGTGACTACATAGATTTGATTAAACCACATAGTATCTGTGTTGCGAAGAAAGGAGTTTCTCTGTCTGTTACATCTGTTGGTACAGTAAAATTAAAATTGTTAAATGGAATAGTAATTGAATTAAAGAATGTTAGATATGCTCGGGAGCTGCCACAGAATCTGCTATCGGTAAAACGAATGAGCAAGTCGGGTTTTGATACCCTGTTCAAAGAGGAATCTGTCGATGACATCCAACGCTGCAGTGGAAAAATAGTGACCACTGGTGTTAGCGTGAATTCAGATCTTTACACCATTGATTTTTTTAAAATGACTAGTCAATCGTGTAATCTGACATTGGGGGATGAGTCGAGCCCACTGACTGTGTGGCATAGGCAACTTGCTCATCTGAACGTGAACGATGTTAAGTTGTTGTCAAACAGAGGTTTAATACAGAACGTTGACTCCAACCGCAGATTGCTGTGTGAGCCCTGTGTGATGGGGAAACAGAGCCAAAAACCGTTCTTGAGGCATGAACGAAAAACTAGTAAGCCTCTGGAATTGGTACATACTGATCTCTGTGGTCCTATAAATCCTTCTGCATATAAAGGAGCGAAATATTTTATGACATTTATAGATGACTATTCAAATTTTTGTTGTGTGTACCTGTTGACAAGTAAGACAGAAGCCTTTTCAAAATTTAAAGAATATCACGAGATGGTCTCGAATAAATTTGGCTATAATGTAAAGAGACTTCGTTGTGATCGCGGCACAGAATACTTGACACTACCTTCCAGTCATATTGTACTGAGAAAGGAATTGTGGTTGAACCTACGGTTGGTGGCTGTCCACAGCAAAATGGAAAAGCTGAAAGGATGAACAGGACGCTATGTGAGAGGGCAAGGACGCTGTTATTCGAGAGTGGTCTTGGTAAGATATTTTGGTCGGAAGCCATATTGTGCTCCGCCTATATCGTGAACAGATGCCCCACAAACAAGGATTTTATTCCGTATGAAAGGTGGTTTAATGAACAATTTGACTATAAGAAATTAAAAACGTTTGGATGCAACGCATATATGTTGTCATTCAAACATGACTCTAATAAGTTTAAAAATAAAAGTGAGAAGTTGATAATGGTAGGATATTCTCCATGTGGTTACAGATTGTTGGATATAAATGCTAGGGAGATACATCTGTCACGAGATGTTGAGTTCTTCGAAAATAAAATAGATAATAATAATATAAATAAATACACTAAGGATGATGATATTTTCACAGAAGTCACAGAATCATACTTAGAAAATATTGAAGTTGATGGTGACTTGAATTTAGACTGTCTTCCACAGGAAACGACTGAACGTGATGAAGTAGCAAGCAATATATACCTTGCTGAGGATGGCGTCCCTTTGATGTTTGAGGAGGCGAATGCTGCACCAGACAGTCTGATGTGGAGGGATGCTATTTCTTCGGAAATAAGTGCCCTGAATTCCAATCAGACTTGGCGGGTGACCAAACGTCCAAAGGAAGCCCCCACCATCACGTGTCGGTGGATTTTTAATAAAAAATATGATATTAATAATGATGTTTTATATAAGGCTAGATTAGTTGCCAGAGGATGCCAACAGAAGAAGGGCTTCAATTTTAATGAAGTGTATGCGCCAGTGGCGAAGCTTTCGACTGTCAGGACCCTCTTGGCTGTGAGCAATAAATTGAAATTTCACATAGAAAAAATTGATATATGTAGTGCCTTCCTGAATGGAATTCTTTCGGAAGATGTGTATCTTGAGATACCCGAAGGGATAGAAACTAAAATTGATAGACATAATAATGTTTTGAAATTGAATAGGTCTATCTATGGTCTAAAGCAGTCGCCCAAGGTTTGGAACAAATTGTTCAACGAGTTCCTTGTTGCTCTTGGCTTTGTGCAGAGTACGGCGGATGACTGTTATATATATATATAAATAAAAGTGATGGGACTGTAGTCTTTTTACTCACATATGTTGACGATGTCCTGATTAGCTCAAATAACAAAACACAATCACATTTTTTAAAAAGGAAATAAATAAAAGGTTTAAGTGTAAGGATCTGGGAAAGGTCAAGAAATATTTAGGTTTGAATATCAATCACAATCGTGAAGATGGCATACTGGAAATTGAGCAGAAGGGTCTCATTGAGTCTGTTGCTAGGCGTTTTGGCGTTGATAACTGCGCACCAACCTACAAACCCATTGACCCCAAACTCCAATTGGACAGGGATCTCAATGCGTGTGATAGTGTACTCAACAACAATTATCAACAGCTCGTGGGATGCCTAATGTATCTGATGCTAGGCTCACGGCCCGATATTTGCTTTGCAATATCGTATTTTAGCCAATTCTCCAGTTATGCCACTGACGAACATTATAAATACTTATTGAGAGTACTTAAATATGTAGTTACCACAAAAGATAAAAAATTAATATTTTCAAATGAACATGATAATAACGGCGATATTTTAGAAACTTTTTCTGATGCTGATTGGGGTAACTGTATCACCACAAGACGGTCTATCTCTGGTTACTGTGTCTTTGTTTATGGATCACTGGTGTCCTGGTCTAGCAAGAAGCAACCAACTGTAGCACTATCTAGCACTGAGAGTGAGTTGATTGCAATATGCGATGCTACCACTGAGTCGATCTGGTTGAAGTATCTGTTAAGTGACTTTTGCATTCAGATTAATAACAGAGCTGTGATTTATGAAGATAACCAGAGTTGTCTGGCTCTTCTGCACTCTGGAAAGTGGAATACTCGCAGATCCAAACATATAGATGTAAAGTACCGTTTTGTGTGCAATCACGTAGATATAGATTTTAAGTATTCGTACGTACCGACTTCGCGACAGTTGGGGGACGTTTTCACGAAGGGCTGCCCGAAGCCCAAATTTGATATGTTTTGTAAACTGTTAAAATTAATGTAACTTTTTGTATATGTTTACCATTTGTGTTGATATTTTTTTATGTTGTAAATTCGTTGTGTTATTGTTGACCTTTGTCATTTGTTGTTTTTAATGACTTTATTAATTTAGAAAATTTGTTTAGTAGTATTTTTGACTTTATCGTATAAATATAATTTGAGGAGGCGTGTGAGAATAATAGCAAATTATATTATACGTTGACTTATTATTCTCACACATCACATGTTGTGGCAACACTGTTTTGTTGTTATTATTAATCTGTGATATTTGTGTTTGTAACTCAACTGTGATTATATGTTTTGTATGCCTTCTCGTCGCTCATCAACCTTTGTAACATCAACATGTCCGCTAACATTATGTGGAATAAAATTCGTGAAATAGTGAATATTTAGTCTTTTTATTTATGTGTTCGTAATGTGTGTTTCTAGTCGTCGTTCAATCTTTTCATCAGTGTAGGTTTTGTCGTTGCTTTTCGTGTAGTTTGATCCGTTGGCAGTTCGTATTTTCTCACAGTATCACCAGGATAAACAGCTTCACGGTTGTCAAGTCTCCCAGTTTGGTCAAACGACGACATTGAGCACGAAAATCAAGAAGATACTTCTGCAAATCAGCACCAGAAACATACAGTTTAGCATACAACTCTCCTCGTAAGTCCATCAGCATCTGGTCATTTCTGTTGTCAATTAAATTAGTCAACACTTGAAACATTTATTTCGCCATCGTGTACGTTTGTATGATCTCCAGGTACTCGTCAGTCACATTATTAGCGATCAGGAACATCACCTTCGCATTTTCGTTTGACCAAGTATCTCCCTATTTCAAACAGTCGGTAAAGAATCAGCTATAATATTACCCAACGATTTCTTTGCCAACAACAGCTCCATCCGGAACTTCCAGGTTTTGCCATTTTACCCATTAAACAGCTCAATATTATTCAGCTTCCTAACGTCTATCTCGATGACAGGTAACGACGATCAGTTGCACCGCAAACAGCAATTTCAGCAACTATCAGATACGCTGACCAACGAATCAACTCGAACGAGATCACAGGAACAGCGAGAAGCGAACGTATTAGAAGATGAAAAATAAATTAGAAGGCATGGTTACTACTTGGAAGAAGCGATCAGGATTCGACAGCACAACATTGACGAATTATAACAATGGCGACCACGTTGACATCCAGGTAACTGGGCCCATAACCTGTGAAGAAATAGGAATTATCAACTGGTCCGGCCAGATGAAAATGACGACGAAAGACTTTAATTGAACGATAACATTGAAAGAAGATCAGACACACATATTACAAACACATAAATAAAACACCAAATATTCACTTTTCACGAACTTTTATTTTCACACAAGATGATGAAGATGTTAATTCATCAACGTTTGATGAGCGACAGGAGGCACACAAAAAATATTATTACAGTTTGGTTTCAAACATAAAATCACAGATTACAAATTATACTAAAAACAGTGTTACCACAACAAATGATATGTGAGAATAATAAGCTAACGTATAATATAATTTGCTATCATTCTCACAAATAGGCTATTTTTCGTGTTATTTATTAACAAAAAGACATGTTATTCCAAACAAAATTTTTTATCAAAATATCATCTTGATATCAGTCACTTAACTTAATATTAGGAATATTTAAAGGAATTAAGGAATAATAAAATTATGGTTCAAGAATAATATTATGAACATTAAATTTATGAAAAGTAGTGTAGTTCGATGTCGAAAATACAACAGAAATTAAAAAAATTGCTTCGGAACTTGGATGGGAGCATTTTTCGTCTTCTCAGTCTGCTGTTTAAGCAAATTTTTTATCTCAATTAGCATCGTTTGTGTTGAAGTGAATGTCGGTTACCAGTGAATTATCGAGTACGGATAGTACATTGTAAATCCTGTTGAAAGTGTCTCTGAAATGGATTCTTAAGAAAGACCATGAATTCTGACGATCTAATTTATCTCCTAACGCTTCTCATTAGCATTGTACTAGGATATGTCTTTCAGAATATAAGAAATCTGAATCATAAGAAATGGTTCGCCACTGTCATTGGTTTTCTGATCACACTTTGTGTCACGCGATTGCATTCTATACACGCGATTGTTTTAACTCTATTAATTGGGATTGTTATCAAATACGTCTCACCAAGGTTCGGCATTTTTGAATGATTATTGACAGACGATTGGTTTATATTTTCTCGTTGTTCTCATCTTTCTGTTGCATTTCAGGTATTGCCATGTTACCAGTTTCGTAATAGGATTCACGTACCTCATTTTTTTCCGAGCAACCGAATATTTTGGTATTCCATGCCCTACAGGGCATGCCAATATGATTCAAATGATATTAACATTGAAAGTATGTAGTCTAGCTGTACTACATTTCTTCATTGTCAATGTCTGGTTAACATATTTTTTTCAATATTAGTTAATAGGATTGGCGTTTGAAGTTCACGATAATGTAGCTATCAGGAAGAAAGTAAAAGACGAAAATATTGAAGTAAGTAATGAAGACCTGTACAGAGAGTTTACAAGTCCAACTATGGTGGATGTATTTCATTACGCATATTGTTACGCGGGCCTTCTGACAGGTACTATTTCACGACTTGGAATTCTAGCTTTGCATTTCAAAACATTTGATAACGTAATACTGTCTTTCAGGTCCGTATTTCACTTATCGCACGTACTGTGATATGTTTTTGTACGGAAAACACGAACTGAAGTTATGTTTCAAAGAAAGTGTAAAAACTTTGGCGTACGTTCCTCTATTTATCGCGTTGTTTTTAGTCACTTCTTGGGCGTTTCCTTTGGAGGTACGAAGGGTAATGTAATTGTTGCATCTGAAGGGCCGTTCTCATTGTATTTCTTCTCTTTGCCTTCGTATTCTAGCGCCTCCACTCCGCCGATTTCTATGCCCACACTTCATTTCTCTACCGTCTGTGGTACATGTACCCGACATTCTTTATTTTTCGCATGCGAATGTACACCGCATTTAAACTGTCTGAGGCAGTCTGCATGATGGCTGGCCTAGGACTGTATCCTGCCGATACAAAACCAAAATTAGGCAGCGGACCATCGACTGATTTTCATAGACTTGAACTGTCGTAAGCTTTTCACTTATCTTGGATGTAGATGAAAATGGTCGCTATGCGTGTTGCAGAAATAAATAATTTCTTGTTAATTGTGTAGAAAACGATCGCCAGCTGAAGCGTACAGCTTTGAAACAATTCACACCATCAATGTCTTTCGCTGTGAATTTTGTTACACTGTGCGAGAGGCGACTCGTCATTGGAATCGTTCAATTCAGTATTGGCTCGCTTCGTACGTTTATCATCGATTTCCATTTAAAAGGCAGAGGTAGAAAAATTTTCTCTATCTAATATAATTTGAACAAAGGAGAATTTTACATTACAAGTTTTGTATCGTTGCAGGACGCTGGCTACGTTTTTCATATCGAGCTTGTGGCATGGAATGCATGCCGGTTATTACTTCAGTCTGTTTTCTGTTCCTGTGTATCTGTTGGTGGAGAATAATTTTCAAAAACGAGTTCTGAAAGACAATACATCTAATATTGTAGGTTTGAACAGTTTTCTTGTGTGATAATGCACAGTGATCGATTTTCAAGAAGTAAACTCTCTGAATTCTGCATTTAAAAACAATGTAAAATATCAGCGTTGTTCCTGGCTCCCCCTTCAAGAAATGAGCGAAAACTTTGAAATTTGATGAGCAGAAGTAGAAGTAGCAATGGATCATAGCTGGTGTGAGGAGAAGAAAATAAGATTTCAAAAATAATTTTTTATTACAAAATTGGTTCAATTCGACCGAACTAAAACACGTGTTTTGGCCAAAAAACTAATGAAATTAATTTAATTTTACGCAAGAATGAAACATGAAACTCACCATTCGCCCCAGAAAGTATTTATGAATCGATAAAATTCTCCGACATAACGGTTGGAACTGTCGAAGTAATTCAAGAAAGTATTTGATTAAATAATCTACATGAAATTTTAACACTACCTCCTTCAAATTTTGTACATGGGCGCGGTATACCGAAATAAAAAATTTTTTATGGGAATTACTTCTTTAAAAAAATTTATCTAAACTTAACACCTGGAGAATCGCGAGCGCTGACGTACTTTTTCGTAGAAATCAAAGCAGATTATTTTTTGGAAACCTGAGCCAATTAGAAACATGTTTTATCGATTCTTTTTAGACCAACCGGAATTTATTGGCAGATTATACACGGTGTTTTCGGAGAAGTCCCTCGAATTTCAATAGTCGACAGTAACACAAAGACGAGGAGATAGGTAAACTAGAAGTATGACGTTGATGAATAAACTATAAAATTGTTATTTGACAACGTTCGATTGCGGTATTTGTCACTAACAACAAAAAATGTTCTCTTTTGTCTAACCTTGTGCTACAAAGGTGGTAGGGATTCCCAAAGTTGAAACAAAAAATCTAAGATATTTGCTTAACCCCTAAGTAGCCACAAAATGGAAAGTGAAGGTAGATGAATTCATTTCACGTATTTAGTTGTACTAATATAACGACCAAACCTTCAATCTTTAAAATCTCATCTGTGTGATGAAACGGGTCTGGAAATACGCAAATTTTCAAAATTTGATGTGATTGAGAACCTAAATTTCCAGAATCATCAGAGGTTGTCAAGGGTTGCCCTTTAAATATTATGTTTATCTTGTGGGTATGTAACACCGTACAAGGAACAAATGAAGTATTACCCAACTCCGTTAACAAAATGTAAGAAATTTTGAAAATAACTTGAAAATCCATTTTTGCTTTTACATAGTCGGTCCAGATTGGACAAAATCCATTTCTAAACTTGTTCCATTCCATCATATACAGTAATTACACTAGAACACACTGTACAGATTGGATTCATGATAAAAGTTTTTATAGATGTGAAATGGCACCTGGATCAAAGTTCCATATTATAAAAATAAAAAGAAGGAAAGCATATTTGTTTTATATTAGTGTTTATAGTCTGAAGTCCAAAAACTAAAACTATGCATTTATTATCATTTTTATCTAAACTAGAAATTATAATGGTCTCTTATTATAAATCAAAATAAAACTTCACTCTTGAATACTGAGAGACCCTTATTACATTTATTGAAATTTATTCCACATAATTGGACAAATTTCTATAATTTAAGAATAATGATTTTCTAAAAAAATTTCAATTTGGTGAAATGGATCCCAAAATAACAAACTTAAAATTCTAAGATTTGTGAAATATAGGCCCATAACAGGAGTTACAAAGCTACTTTCAACAAAATTATCAGTCTCTAATCTTCATATCTCTCACTGTGTGGAATTATTATGAAAAAAAATATCACCATACTATTCGAATTAAAAACCAGAATTATGAAAAATCTAATTTCTTCATTTTGTAATCAGAACAAAATTATCTCATAGATGAGAAAGAAAAAAAGTACATTAACCTTGTTCCACATCATCATATATAGAACCTGTTAAACGAAGAAAAAGTATTAATATATTTCAGATTTAGGAAATTTTGGCTCTGGAAATGCCATGTTTGAAAAATTTTTGTTACCAGACTATGGATTTATTCCATACCAGTGAATAGTGTTTAAATTTTGGAAACAGTAAAACAGTGTGAGACTTCATTATAATTATCAAACTGGAATTAATTGTGAAACATCTATATCCCTGAATGAAGTTTCTTAAACATACATATATGGGGATGATTGCAGAATTTTTCCGGGTTTACAATTGGTAACCATCCAATTTTGTTATCACCAAATATTACAAAATAAGAAAACCACGAATGTACGAAATAAAATCTAAAAAACTATAGTTTATTACTAAAAATCAATGCCAAATTTCACACCTGAATTCTAGATGGAAGTATCAGTGTTTTCAGTATTCTCATTACATTTGAATAATTAGTTCCACATAATTAGTCAGATAAGTATAGTGTGAAAATTAGGATCTTCCATAATCTTCTCAATCAGATGAAATGTATCTGGAAATTACAAATTACAAAAAATGAAACTTTCTCAAATTCAGTTCTGTGAATGTTCTTACTAAATTTTTCATTCCAAGCCCAGGAACATCTGTATCTTAAATCCAATCTGTACGTGTGTTCTACTGTGATTACTGTCTGTGGTGGTACGGAACAAAGTTAAGAAATGAATGTTGTCCAATCTGGCCAGATTACGTAAAAGCAAAAACGGACTTTCAATTTATTTTCATATTTTCTTCCATTTTTTTAATGGAGTTGGGTAATACTTCATTTGTTCCATGTACAGTTTTATATACCCATGAGATAAACATAATATTTCAAAGGGTAACCCTGGAAAACCTCTGATGATTCCCAAAATTTAGGTTTTTATTCACATCAAATTTTAAAAATTTGCGTATTTTCGGGTCTGTTTCATCATATAGATGGGATTTTAAAGGCTGAAGATTTGATTGTTATATCAGTACAACTAAGTATGTAAAATGAATTCATATATCTTTACTTTCCATTTTGTGGCTACCTAGAGGTTGATTCTTCTAATTAATTGTAAAATTAATGAGAAAGTGTAAAAGTATAGAGACAATTTTTTGTTTTTCGTGTTAAGTACAATGTCGAATGACGATTTTAAAGTTCATTTGTTAAGGTTATGCTAAAACAAAACTTTTTAAGGGTTTGATTTACAAATTTTTTAACTCGGCATTTTTATATCACGAAAGACTAGAAAGAGATTAAAAAAAAACGTTTAAAAGTGTTTTAATGTTTTGATCGACAGATTGCATCCTAGTGGGAGGAGGAATGTAAGAAGAAAAGATTGGAAAAAGTTAGTGATCTGTATAATTTACAGTTTTTTGGTATGACAAGTACTTTCTCCTCTTCGAATTTTATTTGCTGAATTTTGAAAAAAATTACTTAAATTTTTGGGATATTACTCCTTAAGGTTGTCTTTCTGGTTGCTATTTGGCAGAATGTTTGTAAGAAGATCAATTAAACAGTTACTTTTTATTGAAAATTATTTATTTTTATATTAGTGCCCAAAATTGAACTGTTTTTAAAAATTCTAAAAAGTAACAACCATGAAGACAACTTTAGTAAAATGAATGCAGAAAATTCCAAACGAATCGGAGCAAAATTGAGCAAGTGAAAAGGGGTGAGAGGAAGTTCTTTTTTTTGCTCGCTGAACTACGTTCTTAACCGCTGAGAATAGGATACGCATTTATTAACAATTTGTTTTTTGTTTCAAAGTGTAATATCTACTTTCAAAGTTCTGGGAGAGGGGCTTCTTAGGATACATTCTTTGGACGATTTTCGATTTTAACCATGAAAAAAGCGAATGAAGTTTCATTTTGAATATTCATATTCAAATTTTAATCAACTGTTAGTAATACTTTCGGTCGATCTAATTGTTAATAGTATTAAGTTCGACTTTAAGAAAAGGAGGAGGTTTTCGTTCGATCCATATATATGATTTTTTTTTTACATTTGTTCTAGTATAATTTCTCAACCTGGGCATCGATTTTGATGAACTATTTTTTAAATTCTAGCGGATTATCCGAGGGTGGTCCCTTTAATTTTTTTTATAGAATTGTTAAAATAATTTTTGAGTTATGTTTAAATAAAAAACTGTTAATTGTAAAGTAATATTGTCGCTAATGCGAGAAATGAAAAATCACTGAAAAAAATGTTTTCATCAAAAAGTCTAATCAACTAAAAAAAAAAAGCTCCAAAAAGAAAAAAATAATTTTTTTTTAATTTCTTCAGTTAGATTCACTGGAATTTAATTGAAACGAGAAAAAAACTGGAGTGTGGAAAATTAATAATTTTTTCAAAAAATAGAACCAACTTTAAAAAAACACGATAAAAATTGCACTGAAAAGATAAAATAAGCCCTTTAAAATTTCTCCAGCAAAATCTAGGTCAAGGGACTGAAATTATTAAATCTGGCGCTAAGTAAAAAGTTCTGTCTTAAAGTTCGATGGAATTGACGTATAAAGCCTTCATGGTAAGGAAAGGAGTTCCGACTTCAATAATTCCAGTCCCTGGACCTAGATCTTGCTGGAGAAATTGTAAAATAATTATTTTTCTCTTTTTAGCGCATTTTTTAGTGTTTTTTTTTGAAGTTGATTCTATTTTTTTGTTGTCACATTTTTGAATACTCTAAGAACATTTTGTTCGGTCGTCATTTTAACATTGGAAACGTTTAACCTGACGTACATAGTAAAAACATGATGTAATGTGCAACGAAAAGTGAAAAATGTAAACAAAACCAAAAAGCAATGATAGTTTTGTTAGTGTGCGTGTGTACTTGATTGTATTCATGATTCAACACACGCACACTAACACAAAACAAAATAAGTTTTTTATCCAGACTTAACGAATTTAGCAGTATTATCTTAATATGAAAACTCTAATGCAGCAGCAGCTCCGTTAAAAAAGTAGGTTTTCGAAAATTATAAAATTAGGTGGTCAGTAAATAGTAGATTACGCGACAGGGTGGAAAGTATGCAATTACCGAGGGCGAAATTTGCGGAGCGAGGCGAAGCCGAGTAACATAATCACCCAAGGTAACGCATACTATCCAATCCTGTCGCGTATACTATTGTAATTTTAGACTTCAATAATTGTTGGCTTTGTAATTCTAATTATTTAATTGTAGGGAAAATTTGTTTACCACATAGGTGCGGTAAACAGTCGTTTTCCACCACTGTTGTTTCTTACATATTGCTGGTCTGCAATTTACTGTTTTTCAACGCAAAAACATCGTCTGTATGACGTATTTTCCACTCGTCTAAAATTCAAATTTATTAATATATTATATTAATTATTTGTTCAGAATTACGTTTTTATTAGTCCAAAATTAGGCATTTTATAGCCAAAATAAAAATGGAAATAGTGTTACCGGATGTATCGTTTGAACGATCCGCACCAAAATTTATAGCAAGTTATAATAAATCTTAATGAATATTTGTTTCATATTTCGTAGCTATTGGTGAAAAATGTTAAATTTGATAGTCAAAACAAAAACAAAAATAGCCGTACGGGAAATACCGTGCGCCCGATCCATACCAAAATTTATTGCAAATTATAATTAATTATAGTGAATATTTGTTATAAATTTCGTAGCCATTGATAGAAAATTGGAATTTTTTATCTAAAACAAAAACAAAAACGAAAATAGTCATAACGTAAGTACCGTTCGGCCGATCCGCGTCAAAATTTATAAAAAATCATTTTAATTTATAGTGAATACATTTTTCAAATTTCGTAGCTATCGAAAATTGAAAATTTTACAGCTAAAACAAAAACGAAAATAGCCATATCGAAAGTACAAAATTTATAGGTCAGGTTCTTTGTTTAGCACTAATTTTGGGTCTAAACTTGGTGACTATCGGATAAAAATTGCAACCTGTACAGTGGTTACAAGAAATTGGCTTGTATATAATATGAATTTGAATTATTAGTGCCAAAATTTTCCTTGAGTTATGAAATGAAAAACGTACCAACCTCCACTCCCAGATCGTTCCATAACACAAAGATTAATAAATAGATTTTCAATATAAAACCTACTTAACAATGAAATGTGTGCGTTTATTTAACGAAATGAAAATTAAATACAAACATCATTTCCAACGTAAACTGGACTGTGCAAGAAATGCAAATCGTGTAAATTTTTATTTGAGTTTTAGTTTTGTTCAAATTTGGTCTTTAATGTGAAAAATTGTTTTTTCTTTCTCCTTGTTTGCTGAAACCGATCACTGTGCAACATGTTTTCATTCGTTTTCATGTCGTGTATGTTTGCAGAAAAATTTCTTCCTGTGGAACGTGAAAATGTTTCAATTCTCATATTGGGGACTAGCATTTCAGCTAAAAAACTATGCGGATGTATGGAAATATGGCACGTCTGTGTTCTTCATGCCGTACATTGTAGCCGCCGTTATGTACGTGTGGGCCATTGTTGCTTAGTTCCAAAACCTCAACGATTTCCTTTTGTTATAGCTACTGTTGTTGAAATATTATGTGATATTGTATTTTTTCGTTATTTTTTCCCCTTATCTTCTTGCCAACCACTAACGTATACAAGACTTGATCGACAAAACAAAAATGTTACCTTGTCGCGTAAGCGACTAGTGCACGGAGACGCGAATTTTGGCTGTTTTTAATTTTTACTGTTTAATTTATAGGATAACTTATAGGATTATTACTTACTCGAGCGTTTAACATTATAGTTGTGTCTGTGTGCAGGGTTGGCAATGTTGGCATGTTTAAAAATGTCCGCCCATCTTTACGTATGTTGTATTAAGAAAATGAAAATTAAGGTGATTTTGAAGTAATATATAGGTTGCTTAATTCTTTTTAATGCCAGTAAAAGGCTCGGCGATTCAATTTCTTGACGAATTCAACCGTTCGAAAGAAGAAAAGAAAAGTAGTATTAAATTTAAGTATTGAATTTCTTGAATGCAATACAAAGAGAGGGAGTTTAACGGTTGTATGTCTAACTGTCAGTCATGAGTCTGTGCGTTGAAAACCAGCCATGCTTGTAAATGTACGTCCCAAGAGGATGGTTATTTTGATTTGGTTTCCTGGTGTTTCCTTATGATATCAAATGATCCTTTGACTTCCGTCGGTGAAAATTCTCAAAGAAGTACGAACTTAAGTAAAACATTGTTCGTTAAAAATAGATTAATGTGGGGTAACCTGTAAATTTTTCTTAAATTAATAAAAAATAAAAAATTACTACCATAATATCTAATATTCAATAACAAAAAATTCCCAAGTATCTAGTCGTTATTTTTCAAATTCTTATTCGATAATTTTTTGTAAGTTCTTTCTTGACGAATAAATGTCTTAAATCCGAAGTCGATGGAGAACCAAAAATTTATTAGTTGTGCCTACAGAACATTCCTATGCAAAAAACGCGCGCTATCTGAACTTTTTTCGTGTTCATAGAACTTTTGACTTTTCTGTTCATTAATATTAAATTCACTTCTTTTATAGGGTATAAGATTTTATCTTTTTCAAATTATACGAGAAAATTAAAAGAAAAAAAAAGAGAAAAAAAGAGCTAACTCTCATTAAATTATAATATATTGTAAATAGTTTTCGTAATCTTTTTCGTTCGTTTATCGCGTGACTCTTATACGTACCTACTTATTGAATATGTTTCACGTGAAAATTACGTTATCTTAATGAAAAGCCAACCCTGCTTGTGTGCTTTTCATTTTTTTTTTCTTATTTAAGAAGAAAAAAAGTGTAATTATTTGGTTGTTGTAAACTCGTATGTTAAATAACTTTGTGTTAACAATTTTTACCTTACTTTTCGAATGTTATTGTTTTTTAATAAATTATAAATTGATTCTAACGTAGATTTTGTGTTTTTCTCTCTTCTTTTTCAAGCATTACTAGGCTGATGGGAGATCATATTGATTGGAACTTATTCAATTAGGTATTCAGACTTAATTGTAGCATAATTACTTTTTTCAATTTGGTATTGATTAAATTATTTCTCATTTAGTATTTCCAAGTATGATGACTTCCGTTCAGGAATGAACGAAGTTCGGTTTAAGGAATTTCGTGGTTGATATTGAAACCCACCATATAATTAAGAAAATGTAGCCGAGCCCGTTCTTACGTCGTTGAGAAAACGAATTACTTTTTGATAAAGTACTTAGGTACCTATCTTGATATTTTCTTCCTATAGAGGAGCCTCAAAATACCTCCTGCCCAAGAGCAGTGTTTGCGAGCCGGAATATTCCCGATTGGTAGAAAGAATTATTTGGCGTTTCATTAACAAGAAAAATAAAAATTCAAAAAACATTTTACAACGACGTCAATGCCAGACAATAATTCGAGGAAATTAATCATATTGACAGATAAACATAATACTTTCTGTTGAATGATGTCAAACTGTTAATAAAAGATAACAATTCTAATACTGCGAGATTATCATTTTTTCGTAACTACATGTAAGTGGTTTTCATCATAATCTATTATGTCAAGTTACACGGGTGTTTTGTGAGAGATTGAGAATACTAATTTGATATATTTTGTTACAGTCGGGTACCAGAAGCATAAAGGTGGTATTAGTTATCACATGTACAATGGGCTGTGGCGCAAGTAGTTGAATCCCAATTGGCGCTTTTACACTTTGTTTTAATTGTAATTCGAGGAGACAGGAAGTTTCGTAATTTATTAGTTAAAACATAAGCCAGAATTTATTTTATAATTATTTTATCGATAAAGGGATAACTTAATTACTTTTTTTTAATAGTTTACTCGTATGTTGATTATATTTTTTTAAATACTTTTGAACAAGCATAATTCTTTAAAGAAATTTTATTTAGCCTATATATTGTGGTAAGATTTACGATTCCAAGATTTTGAATGATGGATGAATTAATTTGTAAATTGAATTTCTAGCGATTCGATGCTGCGCTAGTTTTTTTTTTTTTAATGGTAAAATGCCGCCTCCTTTCTGAAGTTTCCACCCACGCTCCAGCCAAGTGAACCTATTCGGAAATCCATCACTGGAATGGTTAGCAAATCTATACTGGGTTTGCTCATTACCTAAATGGAATGACAATTACGAGTTATATTTCACAGATGTAGGTAATGCCATTGAACATATTATTCACTGGAGAACGATGGTTTTCAAGGCTCGCTGGAGGAAAGGTGATGAGTTGGACAAAAAAATGCATAAAATCGTTTTTGTCGAAAATTTTACGCTGAACAATTTTTTATCGAGATATTTTCGTGACAAAATTGAAATTTGGGGTGAAAAATGTGAAAAACAAAATGTTTGTTGTCAAACACCCCCTCCCCAAAATTATTAGAGGCCTAGAGAGTGCAACCTTCAGTACGTTAATCTAAAAGGGACCCACCAAAAAACCCTATTCAGTTGAATTTTGAGTGTTAATTTTTTTTTTTTTTGTAAATTTTGACTGGACTATTATGCTGAAAATAAGTTTTTTCTTATGTTAGTCGTACTGGGTTGTATTCATATTTTGAATTTAGGGAACCACTCAGGAATTACCATGAATAAATATCGTACATATATTTTCACTTTTTATTTATTTCTGCAATTTTTGGGAGTCTGTGTAACTTCTGCTTTTCGACCCACAGCAATAGTCGAGTTTTGACAAGGCTATTTTTCTACAATTCACAAGCCGATATTTTTACAAGGGCAGATTTTTAGTTTTTCGATTTTTTTGGTTACATGAGAGATTATTTTGAAACCAGCTTTTAACAATCCTGATCATAAAAAACCACGAAAATACAATCTTGACTTGTGATGATTTTATGTGTTTACATACAACTTATTCATAATTAGCATCAAAAATTTTGATTGTAAAAAAGCAGCTTTTGCTTGTTAAAATTCAGATTTTTTACAAGCAGCTTCTAAAAAGTTTGCTTGTATGTAGATTGTAAGAAAAACCTACTGAAAACCTCGCTAATGAAATTTGAGATTATGTGAGACGTTTTCGTGGGCTACATATTGGTGTTAAAATTTTTAAAATTCATGCAGCAGTTGCGGAAAAATAGGGTTTGAAAATATTGGAAGCCCTCCATATTGTCATATCGATAAGGCGATAACTCACGTATTAAGTGCAAAGATCTTTGCCTGAAATTTTTATTTTAGTTACAAACTATTGATGGCTGGTTTAGTGTTGAGTTTTTAGAAAAAATTGGTCGCCTGATTTTTAAATGACGGCAAATACAAAATTTGACGGACTTTTGGAAAATACATTTTCTTTAGTTGATGCGTGGAGGAGGTATATTTCCGTCGGATGCAAAAAATAGTAAGTCTCTGGAGGTTTTAAATCCCTTTTGGACTTTAGCCTCCTCAGGTTTCTTATTTATACGCATATGTCACGAAAAATCTGAACTGAGTCGCAATATGGATGTGAATCTCTCTGGCTAATAAAGTACGATGAGGATGAGATCAATTTTCATGCACAGAACAGAATATAATGTATTAATATCTAATTGCAGCCTCACCTCCAATCATTGGTTTATTTTGTCGCTCTGGAAAATTCTGGTTCAGTCAAGTTGCCTAGAAGATTTTTCACGGAAAACAGTGTAACAAATGTTGCCTAGTGCATAACAGAACGGCATCTTGTTCAAATGATCGAGAAATTAGTGGATCTAATTTTGGCGATGCAAGCCCAAATTCAAAATGAGTTAAAAGGATTTTTTTCTTTTTCAGTTTGATTTTATGTTTATTGGTAGCGAACATGGAAGAATCGCGAGGAGGGAAGAGTGGAGGGATTGAAAAAAAAAAAAATGAAACTAAGTCATCATCATTAGGTGGACTTAGAACCATTCTGGGGACTGAAGAATAATGTCTTTTGTAATACCCACACATTGTAAATTAATGTGTATCTTGAAAAATTTGGTATCTTGATCTGTCAAATGCACATTAGTCTGGGGATTTATGAGTATCGGTCAAGCCGTTTAGCAATGGGGGCTGACGAGAGTTCTTTCAATGGAGATTAACACGTATTTATCATTCAGATAGAGCTGAAATTTAGAAGGTAGTTCATGGTTTTAAACCTAATTAAAGAATTTCTATGCAAACTGTTAAAACCCAAAGAAATATGGGTCTCTCAGTTTTTTTTCAGTTTTTGATTTTAGTTTGTTTCTTTGAGTGCTGGTTGCACAAAATAGTTAAACTTCCGATGGGTAAGGTTCAACTTTATTTAACCATGCAGGGCCGAATTTACAGCTCAAGTGCCTTGGTACAATAAAATTTTTGCGCCCCCTCATTTTTCTAATTTTAGCAACCCATCCCATCCCTAAAAAATTTTTTTATGGATTTTTATCAGGAGTTTTTACTACATTAAAAATTTATAAGTTTAATTAAATATTTTTTCCCTGTCATACAGTCATGCTTAATGTTACTAAAAAAAAAAGGTAAAAATGTGCCGCCCGGTACAGTTGTACCCTTTGCAGCCCCCTAAATCCGGTTCTGTAACCATGCATCTGATCAGTTAAACGTATTTTATCTCACAGGTCTAAGTTGGTACAACCGAGTCCTAATGGTATTAAGGGTTTAGGTATTTAAATCTTGTGTCTTTATTTATATGATGTGCTAATTTCTTTCTTTTGTGGGTAAATAAGAGGGTTGTCCATGTTTTCCACTAGGTTGTGTATTCTCTTTTTGTGGAATTTTGAAATTCAACGAAGAGCTTAAAATGTCAAATTTCAGGGGTTTTTGAGAAACGAATATTAGACTGGCTATCGAAACATGTCCAACTTTTGGCCCTTTCCTGGTGTTAGTTTTCCATTATGTGTTTTTTGGACTTGGTGTTGTAAAACCATAGGATGTTTTGGGATCTGCGAGTTGTTTGAAATTCACAACTTGTGAAAAATGTGTAGCCAACTGGGTTTTTTTTGTGTGGCGTGTTGTAACCATGGTTGGCATACCATATTTATTCATTTATTCATTTATTCATTTATTCATTTATTCATTCATCTATTAAATTATTAATTTTTTTTTCTTATAAAAACTTATATTTTCTGGTGTGGGTTGATGCGCTGAATTTTTTTTTTTTTTGTTTCATTACAAGTTAAGTTGAAGCTAAAAAGAGCCGTACTAAGAGAGAGGCACCCATAATTTTGATTAAAAAGCATTTTAAAAGCATATATAACTTAATTTGTGAATTATTGGAGAGTTCAGAAAAATTAATTTGAAATTCGAACTTGGCATCTATAAGAAATAGGTGTGCATCGACCTATAACGTTGAGAAAAACTTGAAATTAAGAAATGGGTACGCCTTATTTTCGTGTCGCTGCGGGGTGGGAAGGAATTCTCCTAAAAACTCATTACAATTTCGAACTTAGCATTTAAAAAAATCTGTTCTTTGAAATATGAGAAACAAAAAAGTTGAAAATTTGTGGTATTAAAATTTACCTGGGAACCGAAGTGACTATTGAAGAATTTCAGTTTTCACCCAACCGTCGGTTCATCGGACCGATTTTGACGTATGATCTCAATATTTTTTCGGTTTTCTTAAATTCACTCACGCACTTAGTAAGTGCGTTTAATGGTATTGTGATGGAATGAAAAAATTTTGAACGTTATATCGTGCTGGTAAAAATATTACCTATGTGTAGTTTAAACTTATTTGAATGATATCCGTGGTGTAGTTATGGTGACGGTTTTCAAAGAGCCATAGGCGCAAATAGGGTGGTGCAGAGGAGGCTTGGTCCACAAAAAATTTTCAACATTTTTGTTCTTATTATGATGATTTTAAAAATTAACGAGCAAAAAAAAGTCATAAAATATTTTTTGGTTGGAGTCATGGCCCTCCAAATGTCAAACGCTATTTGCACATGTGCAAAGAACATACCTACCCTAGTATCATACGCTTATATCCGTTGATAACTTGATATCCGACTATTATTGCGTATTTAGAATTTACTAAATAAAGTCGGCTGTTTATCAGTTCATAAACGCGATAATTAGATGAACGCCCCTCAACTATAAATATATCCGATTAATCGTGCGCCTACCTCTTTGAATATCTGCTTATTATCACGTTGCAGGCTGAACTTATTTTCTATTTTATTCTCGGCCAATTTTTAAAATATATCTAACTATAGATGCCTATCTACTATGAATGTGAAGTGAATTTTCATGCTTGGAGAAAGTTTCAACATTTAAGTTTTTGAAGTCGTCAGCGTTGATGGTAAGTGTGATTTGACTACATGTGGTTTTACTCATTGGATAAAATTTGAAGGTAGGTATTTTAAAAATTTTTATGAAAATTTTGAATCTTGGTAATCAAGATCTTGTGGCCGGAGGGGAGTGAGAGGGAGAGAAACATGTCGATTTAAAGTTGAAAATTTAATCTGTTAGTGAGACGTATACCAATGCGTAGATGTACTTGTACAGGGTGGGCTAGAAGTCAGCTCAACTATTTTGACATTAGATTGCTGTATAATGTTATATAGGCAACCTAATTAGTGATTCGAAAAAAGTAGTTCGAACTTAATTCTTAGTTTATGAGGCCTGACTGTTGGCTCACCATGTAAGGCACCTATTTGTTGATTTGGGCGTTATACATATAACTACAATGGCTATTATAGGTATAAACTAAATTTAACGTATAGGTACCTATAGCTACCATAGAAATCTTGTTCGTAATAGAACTGGTTAAACTAGGGCTCTGATAGCTACGCATAGCCATACTCATCCGCCATTTTCTTCCCAATCGTATTTTGTCAGTTTTATATCAGTTTGCCATATATTTAGGAGATTCTAAATAATTTTGGATACTTTTGTCTCAACTCATTTATATAAATATTTATTCAAGTTTGAATAATCATCATGAACACCAAAATTTCAAGTTTCTAAGAGATTTCTCCAAAAGAAATGCAAGTTTGTTCCAAGGAAAGGGGCTCAGACCCTTGACAACAGTTGCCGCCAAAAGGCTCGCTAATATTTGTCTCTATGACGTTAAATCAAATGCACAGATTACATTCGATCATAATTACTCGTATGTACTTGCAAGTAATGTACACGTACCAAACTGTGACTGATCAAACAATCATAGTGATGTCACAATTTGGTACACAAACCTGTCTGTCATTTTTTATCTTTACAAGAAATGACGAATCACTCCTATACACAGACGTACATATTTACTAGGTATGTGTGTATGTGTATGTGTATATAAGCCTCTATATAAACCATCCAGACTGGTTTTAAAATTACTAGTGTTTGCCCGGGTTTTAGATTACTCGTATGTTTACATATGAAGTGGCAGAACACTCAAATAATCTGTTGATTACCTTCTTGTGTGAATATTCTTTCACAACTAGGTATTCCACGTAAAATTTAAACAAAAACTAAAACAGTTTTTTCTATTTAGTGTTTCCTTGCATAATTCAATCTTTGATCATAATTATATTTTAATATTTCAGCTTTAATGTATTTTTGTGTAACTTCTAATTGGGAAAAAATAGCAGATGAGCAGGCCCATGTGAAATGTTTAGAGCCTTAGTTAAACTGACAATCGCCTATGGTAGATAGAACTTCCAGTCCCTTGGAGTATATAGGAAATATATAGGGAATCATATTTTATAATAAACATCTATTACAACAGACATATTGGTTATTGTTGACATAATTTTAGGTCCCTAAAAAAGGTATAGCTATCGGTTACTGTGGATAATTCATGTTTTTTCTTTAATAGTGTAGAGGTACTCCAATTGAGTAATATTCTGTACCTTTCATAATTATTCAAGTAGCTACTGAAGTATATATTTCGGTTTGATGTAAAAATTTATATTTACACCAGCTAGGATTAGGCCTTTCTTATTTTAATGATAATAATTTTTTGTTTCAAAATAAAATATATTAGTCATATATGCATGAAGGGAAAACTTTATTTTTTGCAATACCCACCCCAAAAATGGACATTTTCAAGCGTATTAATTATATGCGAAGTAGACAATTTTATCTCACTGTTGAAAAGTAAAATTACCCACTTGAGCAGCTTGGGATTTGCCAGAGACATACAGCTAAAGAGAATTTCAAAAAGCCGATCAAAAACTCATCAGAGATAAAAGGTTTTTGATCAGGACATTGTTACTGTGCATGCACCATGTGGCTCTAATGATGTGAAAATAGACATCCCCAAAACATTCAATGATAAATTTCATGAAATGTGTGCAGCTTTGGCTGATAGTTTTAATTTCATCCTTAACATATTTTTGTACACCAGCAAATATAGGGCATTGGATATATTTTTGGTTGTAGGTCTCTGGGACTTGCTTAGAGTATAATATCACAATTTTGGCTGCACGCGCTCTATTTCTTATCCAATGTGAAATTTCTATGCTTCTGAATTTTGTGAAAAACTGATTGTCAACTTGCTACTTTAACTGAACACAACACTTCAGTTTTGAAACAAATGTCTTTTATTTCATTAAATTATTTCACAGCCTTTATTTAAGCTAGAGAGCTTGGGTTGGTACTGCTGGAAAGAAGAGAAAATTTATTTAAAAATATATTCCATCAAAGTTTTTATTCATCCTTAGCTATTTGGAAACAAACGAACAAAAAAACACAAATTAATGAAAATTTTCCATTATTTGTATTGTTTAAATACATTTTCAAAAAAAGTTTTTCTATTGAAATGTTTTTTTTGGGTGGTGTTGAAAACAACAGTACCTATTTGACATTTAGCCAAAGTAGGTGATTGCTACTAGTGTGATTTTTGTCATACTTGTATCATAATCACTCACTTTACCCACCTCCATCACAAATAACTATCATATCACACAAGTCATCTATCACTGAATGGAAAATTTTGGTAATTAAACCTCAAGGCTTTTTTGTAAAACTATCGATAGTTATCTATGACTAGCATATGTATCTATTTATATATAATTTATTGTATGTTTCAGGTAAAAACATTACAAAAAAATATCGATTGATATCAATATCTTTAATAAAAATATTATAGGCACCAAACTCCAATCAGATCTGGTCCCATATATAGAATACTTTTTGTGAAAATTTCAGCCCTATTCACTTTGTAGTTTTCTCAAAACTATGAATACAAAATTTAGCGTATATGTATAGTGTATATCACTATAATAAACGTATGAGCCATTAATTTGTTAGTTAAAATTATTTCCCGATATTATTTCTCCAATTATTCCCTCATATTCGATGCGCATGTGCCACTAACCACATAGCCACACACAGACACAAAAAAAATTTTCGTTGCTTCTTCCAAAACAACAAATTGTACAGTGTTACATTTAGGCTTTGAGTATATAAATATAATGGAGGAATGACTGTAGTAGTTCCATTCTTCAACTATGGAGTGTTTCCATGAATAAAATTACTTTAAGATGTGTATCTATATATTCGTATATATAGATATAATAACATGTAAAACAGAGTAATTTCATTCTCTGAAAACACTTTCGACGTCTGATAGTAACTACCTATAGAAATTTTGTAGGAATTAGCCCTTCATTACATATATACTCAAAGCCTACAGAAAAACCCAAAGCCAAAGTGCCTTGGAGCGGTGCTTCAGGGTTTATACATACATATAAGTACCTAGGTATACTTACATGAGAAAAAAAATTAGTTGAAAATAAGAAAATGGTACCTACCAATTCTTTTCTTTTTTCATGAAAAGGTTAATTTTCATCATCTTCCCCATTAACTTTTTGTGGCGTTAATTTGAATACCTCATTTGCAAGCAAACTGAGTAAAAAACCAAAATATCAAAAGTACATAGGTACATTATTTGACAGAGTGCTGTCTAAAAATTAGGTATCAGGTACCTACGTTTAAAATGAAATTTCAAGCAAATTCATAATGAATATATTGTATTGCGAAGTTATAAAAAACGTAGATACTCAAATCATTAAATGATTGTTCCACAAATAAAATAACAGCAGGCCTGCTTTCCGACCAGCTTCTTTGGTTCATCTGGAATTTATCTTCTCCTTTAGTAATAGTTTAAGATGTTTTCAAATAATTTTTAATTTTTCAGGTTATACCTCGAACTGAATACGATGAAATTTTGCATATTTCTTCTGGTGGCTCTTTCCTCTACTGCATTCTTACCACTTGCCTTTGTCGAAGGCCTGGAATGCTGTGATCCAGGCGATTTGATTAAAGACCACAAGTCATGCCAAAATAATAAAAAATTGATCCTCCCGTTGTGCGAAAAGTCTAGCTATATGATGGAGAACAGTCTTGGTTCATACGGTCATTACGTTATATTAAATGACAGTAAAGGAGAATATCTGGATGTCCATTCCTTAGGATTCATGGTTCGTTCGCCTAAGTAAGTTTTTCATCCATTGCAGCCATTTCACTGCAGTTACTGCCTTACAATTGTTCGGTATGTTTTGACTAGATGGAGGAAGAAAAATTCGAGCAACTACAACAACTATAACCACTGTGCGATTGACTTATTTCATTAATCCTCACAAGCTTGTGTAAAAAAAAAAAGTATATTGTCTCTTATGACAACTAAGTATTAAAATTTCAACTAATCATGTTTCTTCATACAAAAGTAAAAATATTTAAAGTTAAGGGCTATTATAAACGCTGGAATAAAGGTCGAGTAATTTTTCGGAATAATGCTAAATTAAAGATGTGGGTTATTCCTATTGGAGAGTGGCGAAAATAGTATAATGGATGAAAATAGGTATAATATGTATTGATATTGTAATGCAAAAATTTCTTTTAAAAATGAGTTTTTACGTGTCGTTACAATTGGGTAGGATTTAAAGATTATTCTCTAACGATTAGTGATCATCCGTATTAAAGTCTTTCCCATTCTCATAAAATCAATTCAAACTCTTTTCTTTGACGAATTTTGGCTCTTTGTGGAGCCTCTACTTCTCCATTATAAACCCTGCTTTGTATACCTACCTTTAATTGAAGGTGGAAGAAAATATATTGTAATTAAATGAACGAATTTTAATAATATAAACTTCATTATATTTAAAGCAAGAGGTTCATTTTCATTACTACCTTCTTTGAATTATGAGTGTGATTGGTTGTAACTCAGTTGTGAAGAATAACTGAAAGGTATCCTGAGGCAAAAACTGGACAGACTTTTCACTCAACTAATTTTTTTTGTATTTTCTGTCAACAGGGTCAAAATTTGACAGCTGTGACTCGAGATACCAATTACAGAACTGGTCCAGAACTAAAACTTTTAATGAAAACTTTGAAATTAAAATACAGAACTCAGGTTTTTGAATTTGCATTTCTCAGAACTGATTATAAAAAAAAAATCTATTTCGTAGAACTGAGAACTAACTTTCGATAGAACTGGTATAGAACTAAAACTTTTAGAAAAAACGTTTAAACCGACTTAATTACAGCACATTTTGTGTTATGAGTTTTCACCATTCAAAACAGACATTGAAATAAAACCCCAAAGTAAAACAGAGAACTAACTTCAACAAAAGAGATCCATAATTTGAAACTTTTAGTAAAAACTTTCAAAACTTAATAAAGCTTTCAGTTTTTTGAGTTTTCAGTTCTTAGAACTGGCAGTAGGTATAAAGTAGTGGTCATCAGTCTTTTAGTACCCATGGGCTAAAATAAATTTTTGAAGATGGCCTGGGAGTCATGCAACAATAAAGGCACAAAACATTTTCTGCATCCGTACTTCATGCAAGATTCACCACTGGGGGGTTGCTATTTGAGAAAACAACTTTGTGGGAGGAGTGAGAAAAAAAGTTTTCAAGTGTCCTTTGTGTGTAAGAACAGGTATGTTGTTTTTGGAACATTGTTGGGGATTTTGCACCCAAAAGCTCCACATTGTGGATAAGACCCTAATCAGCAGGTTAAAAAATTTAACTTTGATAGGTATGTAGCTCTTAATTTAAAATTTAAAAATTTTCTAACAATATGACTGTGTAAAAACAATTTATCACTGTAATTATAGGTATAAAAAAAGTAAAAGTTAATATTTTCCATTTATAAATTATTTCTGGGGCCACAAAAAATCATCTTGCAGGCCATAGAAGGCCCGCAGGCCACAATTTGAAGGCCACTGGACTATAAAGCCAAAGTACTTATATTTAATTAAGAATTAACTTTCAAAAGTACCTGCAATTCTGGAACTTAATTAATTAGTGAAAACTGTTTAACATTATTACTGCTAGGTATCAGTTTTTTCAGTTTTCATTTTTCAGAATCGACAGTACCAAATTAAAGTATAACTTAAAACCAACTTTCAGAAGAAGAGGTCAGGAATTAAAACAATCAGTAAAAACTTTCAAACTTTAGTTCAGCTCTTAGTTGTTTTTGTTTTCACTTCTCAGAATTGATGTAAAAACTTTAAAGTTGATCTGAAAACTAACTTTCAAGCAGCTCAGGTCCAGAACTAAAAATTTTAAAACTTTTCATGAAAACATAGGAAATTAATTAAAGTTCTTAGTTGTCAAAGTTTTCACATCTTAGATCGACACAGAAATAAAGCTGAAAAGTCATCAAGTATACAAGTAATAGGGTAAATGTAGGGGTACCCGGGCATGCAACTTAAAAATTATACTTTTCACTGTAAATTAAAAATTACAAAGGAATCAGTATCAACGGTGCTTGTTATTATTGTTTAGAATATTGAAAAGTCGATGGACCCAATTTTTGATTTCTATACTAATTTTTTTGTCCCTTGTGACTCAAAATATAATGATTCCACAAAAGCTTTTCCTAAAATAGGGTAAAATTACCCCACTTTCCTAATATAGGAAAGATAATTATTATATTCCTAATATGCTGCGTATACCTGATATGGGGTAGGTACTTGAAAATCTATGCAAAATATCAAAATTAGAGTTATTAAATTTAATAATTCTTTATAGCTAAGATCACAAATGCTACTTAATTAAAATATTTTGATTCCATCATTGGTTCATTTAAACATAAATAACTGGAACACCATATTAAGTTGATGCTTTTGATTTTAATTTGATGAAAATAAAAAATTCCTAAAATTGAATAAATTAACTTACAGGATTGACAATACCTGCTTGGGGCCAACATAGGTACGTTTGCACAATCAATGGTTAAAAATAAGGGTACATTTGCCCAAAAAAAAAGAAATTTTATAATTTTCTCAAATTTCATGATACGTTTGTACAAAATAATGTATATCTGCAGAATTTGGAATACTCCTGGATTGGGGCATTTTGACGGCGGACAGGACATGAGCATTCAAGTCGAGTCTGCGGCCTTAACGGGCTGAAAACTGTCATCATAGAGATGATGTGATTAAAAATATATATCTAGTACTTAAACCTAATGTAGAGGTTGTGGGCAACATCCCGTAAATTTAAAGAATTTTAGTAAACCGATTTCACCTGTTCTGTAACCCTGATAGAATTCCTGTAACATTTGTTCTTTTTTGATCCTCTTTTTGTCTCTTAAATACTTTTTCTGACGTCATATGAAGCTAATTTTTAGGTATCTTCCCGTTTGTATTTCTATGTTAGAAGTTACGTTGGGGATATGTGGCCGTTGTTACATAAAACGCTCTATAATTTTGTAATTATTTAGTTGAAACATTATATTCCTCGTCTTGTTTCAAACACAGCCTCAATAAGGGCATTCATGATTTGATACTTGCGAATAACAACTTAAATTCTTACAGACTAAAATATTGATATAAATGCAAAAAACTCAAAGCAGAACCTAACGAAAATGACATACCTACCTACGATGCATTCGGATCAATAAAAAGACTTGATACCTACATGCTGTATGTAGTGATAAGAGGAGTACGTGCACAAGGGCAGCATTTATGTAAATTCTACAGATTTATATTTATGCGAAGGTGTTGTCTAATTTGAATTAAATATGAAATGTTATGTGCGCAAACAATTAATCCCATTTTTCTTCAAAAATAAGGTCAATGTTCGTAAACCTTCTTTTTCCCTCTACCTGGAGACAGAAGTCAAAGTTCAAAATTTCTGTTGTTATTGATTGTGCGTTAAAATATCAATGAGTATTTTGTCTAAGAGTTGTTTAAAACATAGGTAGCAACAAATTTATGAGAAGTGTGATGAAAATCAAAAAGAGTGGAAAACTAATTTTAGGCGTGTTTTTTTAACTTTTTTGTGAGAAGAACTGATGAAACCAATTGAGGGCCATTGTACTTTGTTCAAAATAAAAAGTGCCATTTTAGCTAGGCAACCCACAACATAAACTCCCGACAATTATTTGTATTTATGAGTATGTAGGTAAAACCCTTGAGGTGCCACTTCGCGGCGCTTTGGTTTGTCCCAGCTCTGAATTTTTTCTGGCACATAGGTAACACTGTAGAATTCATTGTTTCAGCTTTCGAGGATATATATATGATGGAAACGACATAATAGTGGTTTTAGTGTCACACCTATGGATTGGGTTGCCGACGTTACGTGTTTTGTTTTCTAAGAATTTGACTGTAGAAAAAAATCGCCACCTGCATTTGTTCATAAACATTGGCGTACAAATTACCTCTTTCCGGAGAATCTGTTTATTCTGATTGGTTGATGCTGTTTGATGTGGGGTAATTTGTGTGCCAATGTACACGTGCTCGTTGTAGATATTAACAACCTTTGACTATATAGCTTATGGACTGCTAGAACTGATAAAATCTTGAAGCCAAACACTGCAGGCGTTACTTTTCGAAAAAGGTACTTTGTGTGAAAACTGAATTTGTATCAGGTAGAATATCGTGTATTTTATATTTAGACCTAATTATTTCGTTCCGTAATTCTTACTTTTTTTTATACAGAACGTTTTAATGCAAATGGGATTAAATGTTATTACTGTTGATGGAAAACTCATCAAAGAATTATGTACTTATATACAGGTAGAATAAGGAAAATATTAATAATTTCCTTATTCTTATCTTAATACTATACTATACAGTTAACTATATAATAGTTTATGAGGATGCACCAATTACACCTACAAAATCCAATTTATTACAAGCTTCTTCAAAATCATTAAGAGATTGCAAACAAATCTGTCGGTAAGCTATTGCCATTAGATGCTTCTAGACCATTAGATAGTGAATGTATACTCATCTCTTCTGTTAAGTCAAGTTTTGATACACTTAAAGTATCAGTGGAATGAAGTTTTAGTAAAGTATTACATATTTATGTCATTAATTATTCTGTAAACTTACAAATAATGCCATTTTATCATGTGTCAATGGCAAAGTAGAATAATAATAAAATTAATTATTTTCAAATATAATTTTAATTACTAAATTAACGAAATATAAAAATTAATTTTTTTCTAGCCAGAATTGGAAATTTGGAATCACTATCACTTATCACCAAAGGTTGTTTTTTGTAAAAAGAACGCCTGTTAACAGTGGCTTCAGCGGTCTTCCATTTAACCCTATGTATTTCTTATCAGTTCTAGCAGTCCATAAGCTATATAGTCAAAGTTAACAACAGTCGATCCCTTGTAAAACAGCAGCATGTCTTCTCCATCATATATATATCCTCTAAGGTTTCGGCAGAAGCAGCAAACATTTTTTTTTCATATCTGTTTGTGGCTGTGTGGGTAGTGATGCATCCGCATCGAATATAAGGGAAAATATTGGCAAAATTATTCAATGAAATAATTTTGATAGTTCTATGTATAATTTAATATCGGTGACGTATTTTGCACCTGGCACTTCTTATTTTGAATGAAGTATTGGTTACAACGACTCATTTGAATAATTTTGAATAATAACATTCCCATCAATAGACGTGTAATTTCCTTGGGATAGGTAAATTGTTTCTATGATTTTCACAAGTTTACGAATATGTGATGAGAAATGCAGGCCTAACATTACTATGTACTTATATAATGTGTTTTCTCAATATGGGTTAGCATTTGTCCTAAAGTTTCATTTTTTTCAGTTTCTGTACTGGTGATTGGAAGTCAGAATATTCAAATAAAATATACCATGATGTTGCGATGATATGCAGTTCAAGGAAAATCTACTACAATGAGTTGGCCATAGAGTTCAAAGAACCTTCACTTCAGTTTGATGAGAAGATAGAAAGAATATTTGTGGTGATGGGCTTCATAATTTGTTTCATTTCTGGTCTATTATTGGCATTTACAGCTTTCGTATACTTCATCTTACCCGAAACGCAGGACGTAGAAGGAAAATGCACTTTCCACTTGACGCTTGTGTTGAGCATATGTCATATAATTGCCGTGTACACGTATGTCTCCAGTTGGGGATGGTTGCCCAATTTCTGCATCACTCAGTGTGAGTATGGAGTGTAACTAATGTAGTTCAACATTGTGACTGAAAATTGGAAATGAGAGTCATGCTGCCGTTAAGTAAATTTTTCACAAAAGCATTTAAAAACAATGGAAAACAAGAGTGAGCAGATCTCGTAGGTAAAATTTTGAAGAAATCCTGAATGTTGAAAACCTGAAGTTCATTTCTTGATAATATTTAATTAATCTAAAATTCTTTTCATGAATGAAGTTTACCTCTTTAATCGAATAAATAATGAAAAAAATATCGTACTCAACTAGTTAGTCACTCGTGATAATCAACTTGTTGCACTTACAAGCTTTGTCTGCGGCTCATGCTGCAACTATGAAACTCGTTGACAATCACTCATTTTACTAAATAGTTGAGTAGAATACTATTCATTGCTTCCTCAAAAATAACGAATTCTACAGGATTATCCAAATATACCTGCAAAAATCCAGTTCCAGTACAAGCTAAAGTGCTGCAAAGTGGTGCTTCAAGACTTGTATAAGTACTTATATATAGTTAAAATTGAAACATCATGTTTGTTTACTCTACAAAATGATACTATCATCGTATAACATTGTGCATCCATGCATTTCACTCTCTCTTTAACCAACTGTCACGTCTAAAGGTGATTCTGTCATCATGCACTTTTTAGCATGAACAGAGTATAGTTTCTTCTAATATCATTCTAAATTTAGAGACTGCTTTTAGGTAGGTAACTTGTTTCTATGATTTTAATAAGTTTACAAATATGTTGTGGGTAAACGTATCCTAATATCATTGCTTATCTATATAATGTGAGATTTCCATCTGAATGAGCTGGAGATGAATATCTGTATTAAGTTTTTCAAATAATTCTAATACATATTGTAGGCCTAAAGTAACAAATTGGGATGTCTTTTTAAAACTTTCTTGACACTGAATGGTACTCACAAAGTTAAATTTTACTCGACAAAATGGATTTAATTTAAAAAGATCTGATACAGTTCATATATTTTTTAGCGTCAAATTATTACAAGTATTGTTAAATTAAAAAAGATGGGAGGCCATCCAAAATATTGTTGGTAGCTTAATTTTTCATCAGTGTTAGGCCAGTTTGATTAAGACTATCCTCTGAGTTGTTTTTGAAAATTTCTCCTTAAATTTTAGGTAAAAATAGTCAAAAATATTTATATTTTGTAATTTTTTACGTTTGAATATTTTTTGAATTGTTTAAACACTATTATTAAATTTAAAGTAGGTAAAATTAATAGTCACAAAAAATTTCTATTCATTAAAGAATTTTGTAACTTCATTGTTAAAAATTGGCTGTTTAATTCTGTCTGACACTACGATTACCAGTAGGCTTAACATTGATCATTTAAAAATTTAGAATTGAAACAGATTTATGGAACATTATAATTATTAATAATATTAGTGCAAAATTATTCTTTTTGGTTTGAACACACTGACAAAAAATACCATCATAATCATGTAGTTTGACTGAATGTGAGTAATTCTCTGATATTCAGCAATACTTTTTAATCATATTATTAGGAACTAAAAATTTCTGGTAAATTAGAAATTTTCTGTGAATAAAATATATTTTATAGTTGGTGTGGAATATTTTGTCGTGAGAAAGTATTCTCACCAGAAGGTAAATTCAACAGAATTTAGGCGTGTTCAACCACTTCATATTTAACATATGGGTAAGCCAAAACCAAGGCAAACACTGGCAATTTTAGATCCAGTTTGGACAGTTTTTATACTGGCTTATTTACACACACACAGACACACGTATGTACATATACATATGTATATGTGTTATAGAAATCACGTCATTTCTTATTCATTGCTAAAGCAGCTGATAAAAAATGACATAAGGCGTTGTGTACCAGTTCAAGACATTACCGAGATCCTTATCTATTGTTTTGTCATTGGCCGAACATTGCATCTTACTTGCCTGTGTGTGCAAGTAAGAGCATACGAACAAACAGTGTATATAATATATTGTTGAATATAATACTGATAAAGAATGACGTCTGTACAAGATGTATAGTCCCCACAGTTAGTGTTTTGTTTTTATTAAAAAATAATGCCAATAAAATTGAAAATATTTTACTCAACAGTTATAGTTAATTCTAAGCTTGCTTTTCTTGTAATCAGTCACATTTTCTTGAGATAACCCATTAATTTATAATTAAAAACCAATTTTAAGTGCATCTTCTTGTTCTACAGTGTATGTTGTTGCATATTTCGTTCTGTCTTCATTCACGTGGTCATTCGCTCTAGCATACCATATGTGGAATAGATTTCGGTAATACCAAAAATTTACTATAATTTATCTTATAAATGTGAATTTTTTCCATTACTCTAGCCCTTTGAAGGTCAAAACATGTCTAGACTTAGAGAAAATTGCCTGGTGTTGAAGAATTTGTTTCCAAAAAATTATTTTTATCGATTTCCTAAACCCGAAAAATGAGAAAGTTTTATCGAAATAACCACTGAGCCTCATTTTGGAAGACCGATTAGATTTACTAATTATCTGTTCTCTGTTTTTAACTTATTATACTCATTATATGTGTTTGCACTGCTTAAGTTAAGCAGATACCCACTTGAGTTCCTTCAAATGATAGGTAAGTAGATAGTTGAGTAGGTATTTCTGAAAACATCTCCTAAAAAAAAAAAAAATCTGGAACAATAATAAAGTCACAAAACGGAGGCGAAGTTAGCTTCATTAGTTAAATGTTATAATCATGTAGGTTCCACTGGTATTCTTGAAAGTTTTATTTCATCATTAATGGCTGTAAAACGACTGACCTAAACACGAATGCCTATTTCAAAGTAATAAACTTCTGTCTGGGGGAAAAATGTTGTATTAAAAAGTTGATGACTCGAAGGTTAACGGGACTAATTATTGTGTTTTTTTCAGTTATACGAAAAGTGCGAGGATCCGTTAACGTTATGAATAAAATTTGTGTTATTAAAAAAAAAAAAAATTTAAAACAAGGTGAAATTACAAATAAATGTTATTAAATTTTTATAACTTTAAAATCAAAGCTAAATGCCCTTAGTTGAGCCAATATTTATTGTTTGTTTGTTTCTCATAGCCTATTCTAATTTCAATTATGGTATTTGATTAATTTTCAGTGAAAATATAACTTTGGAAGATTCTAGATTGATGGTGCGATACAGACTCATCGGTTACGGAATTCCAGGACTAATTGTCTTAATTTCAAACATTCACGCTCATTTGAGCAGCTTGTATACTACTTATTCCTTTGAACTGGCTTGCATGAATCATCGTGAGTAATAATCTTAAACATGTTTGTTGATACAGAGAGGTAAAAGACGAGAGGGTGAAGAAGGCGATTGCCCTACCATTTGAAAAAAAGAAGGAAAAAACTGTAGCACAGTAAGCTATGCTAGAAAATGTAGGTTTTTTTTTAAACAAAAAAATCTGTATAAATAAATACAATTAAGAAATGAAAATATCAAAAGAATTAGCCAGAGCTGGAGGGGTGGGTAAAAATTACGTTTAATGACATAACGAATTGTAATACGAGGTTATTTAACGTACGTGATGTTATTTAAAATACATGCGCTAGTTATTGAATGATTGCTTAACAAATTAAATAACAACAGGTGGCCTTCAACTCGGTTTTTTTGTTTCATCTGGAATTAACTATTTTTCTTAGCAACGGTTGCAGATTTTGTACAAATCACTTTTAAGCATGAACCTGTACGCTAACTGAAACCAAATTTTGAAAAATGTTAAAATATAACATATCATTCAATGTCTGCACCAAATTTCGTACTTATTGTTAGAAAATTACGAATTTTAGAACCATTTAAGCTCCGGAAATGTCACATAATAGGGTGTACCTGATGCACCGTTCTGTCGATCTGGACCAAAAACAATAACATTCCTCCTTGATAGGATCAAAATAAGTTCACCACATTTCTAGATTATCAGATAAAAATTGCGACTTGTACTGCCTTTCGTAGAAGTATATATATATATATATATATATATAAGATCCGAAGACCATTACATGAAAGAAGGAAAACGAACTTCGAGAAATGCGATTTATTAAAAAACGAATTTTAAAACGAAGTCGTCACATAGCGCATGGTTTTAGTCGGACAGAATAATCACAACTGAATATACAGAAAAGAACATCGATGCGAAGTATAATGGTACGAGAGTTAAAAGCAGATAAGACAGAGCGGATAAATGTAGGTACATGTACGAGCGAGAGATAACGAGAGAAGAGAGGAATCTTACATCCCCTCCTCCCCTCTCATTTAGGAGCGGAAAGATAATCGAGGAATTAAGAGGAGATTGTCTTATCTGCTGGACAGCGTAGTAATTTGCTTGCATGATACAAACGTTTGCCTGAAGGGCCATGGTTGACAATGATTTCGAAAACGTTGTTGGAGATTACTCTAGAGATCGGGAAAGGTCCGATGCGTAAATTATCAAGTTTATTACGATTGAGCTTATTGCCATTGTCGACGTAAACAGAGTCTCCAATGGCGAAATTGACATCACATTTATTTTTATCGTATAAATGTTTATTGTACATGTGATATTTAAGCGTATTTTTGAATGCGGTTTTCCTATCCTCGTGTACGTCTGCAGGAGAGGATAAAGTTTCAGGGATGATGGAAACAGGTTGACCGGTTAACAGATACGAGGGAGCAAATTTGGTGACCGAATGAGGAGAGTCATTGTATTGTTTCACGCATTCGTTGGCAATAGTCGACCAACTCTTCTTTGGGGGAGTGGATATGTCGTGTTTCGAGCAACGAATGCGATTTACCAATGTTTGATTGAGACACTCATTCAAACCATTTGAAAATGCGCTGTCGAGTGCTGTAAAAACATGGCGAATGCCGGAGCGGGAGCAATACGAAGTAAATTCGTCGGAGGATAAGCCGCCATATTGATCTGTGAGAAGAATCCCAATCTGGTTTTCTTTCTGCACAGAGTCGATAAGCTGAGACATGATTTTGGATGATTGACCTTTGGAAGAGAGGATGTACGCGTATCGCGTGAAGTGGTCGACAAGTAGATGTAGATAACGTAGTGAGGAGTGATAGTGGCCGAAGCCTCCTATTGTATCGAGGGACATGACTTCAAACGGGGCTTTGGCTGGACCAAGGAAACCCATTTGGGCACTGCGGCGAGGACAACGGGATTTGTTCATTATACAGATTGTACACGAGTTACAAAATTTATGAATAGAATTGTACATTTTTGGAAATGTAAAATGTTTCGAGATAATAGCTATTACATGTTTTGGCCCGATGTGGCCGTACTTTGCGTGAACAATGCAGATCAGATATTCACCTGCTTGGCTATCTAATACGATACGAGAATTGCCGTTAATATTGCGAAAGATGATACTTTGTTTGGTCGAGTCCAAACTTGATATTTTTACGTTACGTTGAAGTTGTTTAATTTCGCCGAGGGACAGAAAATTAAACGTGGGTAATATCGGTTCGATATCCGTGGAGTCAGACTGAGGTTTTAGTACAGGGTTTCGGGAGAGGCAATCGGCTTCGTGATTTGATGTTCCAGGACGGTAAAGGATTTTGAAGTCGAACTGAAGGAGTTCATTGGCAAGATCTCCAAGTTCCTCGTCAGTTTGAGCTTTCAGATTCAGACCCTCGAGGGGTTTGTGGTCGGTGATGACAGTGAAGTGGCGTCCTATTAACCAATAGCGCCAATAGCGGATGGCTTCTCGAACAGCAATGCTTTCGATATAAATAGCCTTCTTCTTCTTTTGCGCATCTGACAATTTCTTTGAGAAGTAGGCGACTGGTTTTTGCAAACCATTCGACTGCGTCTGCTTTAGCACCGCACCGATACCTATTCCACTGGCATCAGTGTAAATAAATATTGGTTTGGTGCGATCAAAAATGGCCAGAATGGGTACGGAAGTTAGTAGGTCTTTTATTTTATCAAAACTACTTTGGCATTCGTTTGACCAGGAGAATGGAGTGTTTTTTCGTCGGAGGTTGTGGAAAGGTTCGAGGATAGAGATGGAGTCTGGGATGAATTTTCGATAGAAGTTCACTTTGCCAAGGAACTGACGGATGTTTTTCCTGGAAGAAGGAGTTGGAAAGCTTTTGATAGCTACCAAGTTATCCTGGAGTGGTTTGACAGTATCAGGTCCCAGGATGTGACCTAAGTATTGGATTGAGGAAGCGGCGAAATTACACTTCTTAAAATTAAGGCGGAAGCCGTCTTCAAAAATGGCTGTAATTAAACGTTGAACGTGAACTAAGTGTTCATCAAAGGTACGAGAAAAGATTAATATATCGTCCAAGTAATTTATGACAAAATTGGAAAGTCCGTTACGTTTAATAATGCCAGAAAGTGCATTTTGGAAGACAGCTGGGGCTACTTTTATTCCAAAAGGCATAGAATGCCACTCGTAGTGTCCGTGCTGGGTGATAAAGGCAGACTTGTGTCTATCCTGAGCACGAATAGGTATTGACCAGAATGCCATGTTAATGTCCATCGCCAAAAACCACGAGCAACCTCGCGTTTTAACAAGAATTTCATCGATCAGCGGGAAAGGTTGACTTTCCGGGATGATCAATTTATTCAACTCGCGGAAATCGACGCACATGCGAGTTTTGTTTTTGTGTTGCTCAAGCCATCTTTCTTAAATTGCATCGTTACAGGGGAAGCGAAAGGTGATTTAGATTCAGTGATCATGCCAAATTTTAAAAGTTTGTGGCATTGCCGTTCGATCTCCTCCTGATCATCGAATGTGCAGTGGTAAGGTTTCTTAGCCACGTACGTATCTTTCGAAAGGTTGATTGCACATTCATATTTAGTGACGTTGCCAATGTCAAAAGAGTGTTTAGCAAAAGCGGGGAAATTTTTAAAAATTAGCGAGCTAATATCGTCTTTTTCTTCAGCTGCTAGATGCGATATTTTTTTTTTTGAATAACTCTTCAGATAAGTAGTCGTTCCAGATATCTACGTTGCTTATGGAAATTTCAGGAGGAGTGATTTTACGTTGCTTTAGTATTAAGTTATGATCAAGTGCGAGGCGAAACTCCGGAATTAAATCGAGGGCGATAATAAAATCAAAACAAAAGGTGCTCGAGTCGAGAACGTATAACAGTACTCTCTTTTTGATTTCGAAAATTTTGATGTCAAGCATTGTGACACCTAATATGGAGCCCGGGCCGCTCGTGGTGTTATATGTTGATTTGATAGGTATAAACGGACAATTCTTTATTTTTTTGAGCGCGTTGAGCGAGACGACTGACGCATTTGCACCAGGGTCGTAAAGACCTTTACCCATTACAGAACCATATTCAACATTAACGACCACGAACGCGGGCATCACGCATTTTTTTGTATGGAGTCGATTTCCTGTTGTAAGCTTTCGAGTTCGAAGGAGTGGATCGCCTTGTTTACGTTGCTAGAGTTTACATTAGGGTAATTAGGATTATTGTTACCTGGGTTTGCGGAATTATTACGGTACTTGGTATCTCTGATTTTTGTAAGGCAATCCTTTTCAAAGTGGTAGCGTTCGTATCCTTTCCTCTTGCAATAGGGACAAGGGTTTTGCGAGCGTGGAGACAAGAATGGTGCAGGCTTGGCCGGGTTTGGAGCAATAGTAGAAGAAGATTGCAGGGGGTGGGTAGGATCGAAAGAGTTGATTGTCAAAAGCATCTTTCCAAGTGTCGTTGTTTCGGCAAGATTAATTCGGTCTTGGAGGTGGCGGGGAAGTCCAAGAGCAAGCTGTGTGATTCGGTCAAGCTCATGCATTTTTGGATTGTAGGATGCTAACAGGTTCAGCTTCTGTTGAGCATAGTCGGAGATCGATCCGGAAGTGTATTTGAAGTAGAAAGCTGAACGGGCTGTGGCGAGACTTTTAGTTCCAAAATTTTCAAGGAATGACTGTCGCCAGAAATTCCAAGTAGTGGAGGTGGACGATAGACGTGTGGTGTTATACCACTTCTCAGCACTTTCTTCTAAAAACAGGCGAACAGCTTCCCAGTATCAGTCCTCATCGATGAATAAACGTTGGCATTCTGATTCAAATGTATCTATCCAAGCGTCTGCATTGGATAAGTAGGTTTTGGAGCCAAATTTCGGTATTATTGCATCCTTAACGATTGAGGCGAGAGATTTAATGGGGGTGGGGGTAGTAGTATGCGAGCGGCGGGTAGAGGTGGACACAATCGAATCAACCTCGTCGAGTTCATCTAGGAGGACTCCATTGAAAAATGCATTTTCAAATTCATCAAAATACAATTTAGCAAGGTCGTCATCCAGGGTGCATTTAAACAATCGTCGGGTCCATCTTGGGGCTAGGTCCTTCTTTGCTGCCTTTGCAATAGGCAGAAGCGTCAGCTTATCGTGTAGATTGAGAGAACGTAATTCAGGTGGAAAGATATGTATGGACTCTTCGTCGAGGCGTTGAATGGAAATTACGTGTGTTACGGTGGTGGCAGCATTTGTGAGTGATGGCTCAGCACAAAAAGTGAACTTTACCTTGACCGGCATGGCGGAGGCGCGTGAAAGCGAGAGAAACGACGAGTTTTAAAATTTATAAGATCCGAAGACCATTACATGAAAGAAGGAAAACGAACTTCGAGAAATGCAATTTATTAAAAAACAAATTTTAAAACGAAGTCGTCACATAGCGCATGGTTTTAGTCGGACAGAATAATCACAACTGAATATACAGAAAAGAACATCGATGGGAAGTATAATGGTACGAGAGTTAAAAGCAGATAAGACAGAGCGGATAAATGTAGGTACATGTACGAGCGAGAGATAACGAGAGAAGAGAGGAATCTTACATATATATATATATATATATATATCACTATAATAAACATACAAGTGTAGTGGGTAGAAGCTTATAGTTAAATGGTTTAAGGTCCAGCGGACCATATAAAGTTGGATGGAGTCACACACCTGCATTGCACGCCTTGTAACTCACAACTGCCTAGCCTCAACACCAGTATCCCCATGTAACTCTGTTAGGAGTGTAGTGGGAGAACCAGCGCACAGGCTATGCGTTGGGACCTGTGGGCGGAGCCATGACACTGGGGGCGGTGGACACGGGAAGCCTTAGGAGGCTCCCCATGAGATTCACCTTTAATCTGAAATAGAAAAATACATGACAAGTACAAATTTTATTTAAAAAATATAAAGTACAAAATTGTGGAAATGTTTTTACAAATGCAAAAAGGTATATTTATATACATATATATATACATTTTCGAGAAACATCGTTTCTGGCAATTGCTGGACGCCTTAGCAAGAGGAATAGAGGATTTTTATTGGCCATAGAGAACAGATTCTGTAAAAGGAATAGTCAGGAAATTAGCATATTGCGAACATTGTTAATGTTTTATATGAGTATACTCTGTCGCCTATTGTCCATGATCCTTTGTGAGGTAACTTGACAACAATAGTGGGTGCCAAAAAATCAAAAGTATACCTTTTTTACCAGCATAGTATTCAATTATGGCGGACCCCAGGGACATTTAGGAGATTATTAAATCTAGGTCTACAAGTGTCAAGTCAGAGGTTCATCTAAATTAAGAATAAAGGTTTAATTATTTCTAATCGTTATTATTCCTTGATTTGAGCTCGAGGGGAGCTAGAAATTTCAGCGGTCGTGAAGACTGTTTTTTGCTAGAAAATTCAATTTTTGCATGTCTGATGTTTCCATCATGCAATTTTTCTAGATTGGTGATCCGAGCGAGTTTGTAAACTCCAGGTTTAGACGTGTAATCTAACACATGTACTATATCATTTACCTGTGGTTTGTAAGATACCGTTTGATATGCGTTGGGTAAGGCTGTAGGTGGCCTGTCCCTAAGATAGAGTAAGTACTCCCTTTTCCAAGATAACCACAGTTTTGTGAGGTAATCTTGGTCAAGTTTCCACATATCGAGTAGCTGTCTAGCTGTAGGAGTTGAATCCTGTGACATCTTTTCAGGAGGGACTGTTAAGTGTCCTAAGTTCGCATGGAGAATATGCGCTGGTGTCAAGGTATGTTGACCTAGATCATCAGATGATGGGCACAGAGGTCTTTGATTGACCATAGTCTGTATGTCTTTTATATTAGACTGAAAGGTATGAATATAAATGGAAGTATGACCATGTACATGGTAAAAGACTTGCTTTATTATTCCGATAATGCGTTCATACACTCCACCATACCATGGTGCCTTTGCTGGTATGAAATGCCATTTAATGCCTTTCATAACCATACTGTCCTTTATCTCCGAGTTTTCGAAGAAAGTGGTCCAGTAGTGAGGTAGATATACCGAAATCAATTGGAATTGAGCTGCATTATCAGAGAGAATTGCCTTAGGGGTTCCTTTATTGGCAAAAAAGGTCTTAAATGCAGCCCAAATTTCTTTCGTTGTTAAAGACGAAACAGAAAAGAGATATACAGCCCTCGTAGAGAGGCATGTAAATATCAATACCCATTTCTTATAAATAGGAGTGGTTTGTGTCACCAATTGGTTTTTCCTTTTAGGTAAGTATTTGTCAAATACAGGAAAAGGTCCAAATATATGTAAACCCGTATAGGTAAAAGGGTGAGTGAAGGGTATTAACCTTAAATCTGGCAAAGATGCATGCATTGGTTGCTTAAACGGTCTCGTTTCAGATTTTTTGCACAAAATACATGATCTTTTCAAGATTTGTGGGAGCAGTTTTAATGCTTTAGGAACAAAATAATGCCTACGGAAGTCAGCTAAAGTAAACTTAATACCTATATGAACATTGGTTAGATGTGTATGCATTAGGATAAGTTCTGTCAAATATGACTTAGGATGCAGTAATATGGGGTTAAGCATATCTTTTGCATATGGTATTTCTGGTAAGTAATTTACTATACGCAGAATCCCAGAAGGATCTAAACAAATATGAAATTTTTCATATGAAACATGTTTAGGTGGTATATAATTCAAGAGCATTTCAAATATCTTGGAAAAATATTTTTTCTGCTCACCATAAACGAAAGTTACAGTCCATGATTGCATATGGCTCCAACAAACGTTTCCTTTTGATCCTCTGATGGTTAAATCGTCGGATAGCTTTGAGACATTGGTAAAATGTATTAATAAGCTTACGAAGTGAATTGAAGTTTTCAATTTTAATCCCAAAAGGAGTGTTGGTTGGCGAGTGGATGAAACTCGAATATGGTACTAGAGACTTTTTAATGTCTTGATGACTTTTTGACAAGTTCAACGGTTGTGAAAATTGACCTATTTCGTTGTCCGTTTCCTGTACAGGATTTGGAGTAGAATTAGGCAATATTAATTCACATTCGGAAGTTTCTAAATTCAAAAAGAAATGAGGGATATTTCTTTTCGAGGATTTTTGGATCCTGAGCAATTTTGCTGATCGGTGTTTATTGAAAATATTGTCCGACTTAACAGGTAAAGAAGTGGTAAACTTAGGTGAGATGCTTAAACATTCTCTGAGTGTACAGTACACTGGTGTGGAATCTTCTTCAGGTTGGTCAGGTAAAGTTTCAAGAATATGAAGGTCTGTTTTAGGCCAAAAACTGGAGTCTTGGGATAACCAAGATGGTCCAGTCCACCATGAAGATTGAATTAAATTTTCCATAGTGGATCCTCTGGATCCTATGTCCGCGGGATTTGCATCCGAAGGTACATAACGATATTCAACAGCTTTATTGCTTTTGATTTCGTTTAACCTATTTGAAACAAATTGAGGTAATATGTTGCGTTCTAATAGCCACGTAAGTACACACTTACTATCTGACGATAGAAATGCAGGGAGATTTGTTAGATCCATAGGTTTTCGAGCAGTACGTAGACCTCTAGCGCCGATTAGGGCTGCTATTAATTCCAATTTCGGAATGGTTATGGGTCGCATAGGTGTTACATGAGATTTTCCTATAAGAAAACGTACTGAGTAGGAATTTGACTCCTGATTATGGAAACGTAAGTAGATTGCCATAGAAAATGCTGTTTTGGATGCATTGGTAAATGCATGCAATTGACAGACATTGGGATTGTAGATCCCTACATAAAGTTGTCTCAGAAGACAGTAGCTAGTAGTTTGCATCAAATCATTTAAAATGTCTGTAGCTACAGGTTGCAATTTTGCGGGGATTGGTTGGTCCCATTTTAGCCCTTCAGACCAAAGTATTTTCATAAATGATCTAGAAGGTACTAAGGACGGAGCAAACCATCCAAGTGGATTATAAAAGGATGACATTATTTTTAAAAATAACCTTTTTGTCCAACAAGCTCTCATAGCATTAGGGGTAGGGATGTACATAACATCATTTTCCATGTCCCAAACTAGACCTGAGACCTTGACTAGAGATTTATCTAGAGCATACAAAGGATCAAATTCCTGTCTCATTGGTTTACAGTTAGTTCCCCATAGAGCAAGTTGCATGGAAATGTCATTGAATAATTTGTTAGATTTGACATACAATTCCTTTACTTTTTCATAAGTAGGCAACGATGTTGCTAAATTATCACCTTAGAATTGTTGTAAAAATTTGTCGTAAAACTCCTTATCAACCATTTGAAAATGGTACAGCAAAATTGCTGCTAGAAGAAAAGGGGCGGTAACTATGCCAAAAGGTACATGACAAAAACGAACAACAGGAGATTGGTTAATCTGAAGGTTTTGCAGGATTTTTAATCCAAAAGAAACGGGTTACGTCCCTATCCTCTGGATGTAGTCCTATCTGATAAAAGACTTTCTTTATATCAGCTACAATACCATAAGGATCTTTCCGGAAACTTAGCAAAATAGAGATTAAATCCGCTAAGATAATTTTCCCTTTATACATACAGTCATTCAGCGAATGATTCGACTTTTTAGTTTTTGTGGAACCGTCGAATACAATACGAAGAGAAGTGCTTTTACATGGGTCATAGATACCTTTATGGGGTAAATAATGAGCCAATTTAGCAGGCCTCTCGTGATCTATCTGTTCAATCATTTCCAAATCTATTAAAGAATGAAAATATTGATCTTTTGAGGGATTGCAATATCCTTACATTTATTTACATATGCGTTAAAACCATTAATGAAACCAGGATATCGTAAAATATCCCCGTTCCACTTCTCTAAATAAAATTTAGGTGGCTTGAGGTTGGTGAAATCAGTTTCTACATTATCTTGAGGTTGTTGTTCCCAACATTTAGGAATATAGCCAAAAGAAAGTGGATTTGTAGAAAGTGAAATGTTAATTCCAGAAGATGATTCTTGTGGGATTTGAAGTCCCTCATTATCTAATACAGGATGGTTAATCATAGATAAATTATGTAGTGATGTCGATGAATTTCCTTTTGGAATTTGAGATGACTCACCTCTATATTTTTTAGAAGTGGTCACATGCTCATTTTCCTCAGAATCATCATTGGTCATCATAGCATGAGTACATTTAATAGTATTGGATGTTTGATTACCCTTTACAAGACGCGGGATTTTGGATCCTTGAGCCGATGTGGGATCAAGATCTACATCGTCCTCTTCTGATGGTGGTAAGTTTGGCGAACCTGCAGGAGCTTCCTGGATTGCTTTGAGATATTTGGTCTCGAATTCCACAACGTTGAGATGAAATTCTTTACGAATTGTCTTCTCTAACTTGGTAATGGTTTTTTCCCATTTTTTGTACTGACGAAAGGTGTAGTAGATCTCAGTACGAGCCTAGGTGAGAGACTTGCCAATTTCTTTGGCACGAGCAAGCTGTTTGGCTTCTTGTTCCTCTTTCTTTTTACGCTGCTCCTCCTCCTGTAGTTGAAGGGAGGTTAAATCCCAGAGGGGAACAGGTTGCGGTGCAACTGCAGGCGAGAATTTCCTAATTAAGCGTGAACGCTTAACTAACAAATCTCGTCTGCAGTTGCGTGCACGGATGATGATATCCTTATCCGTTTTAGGGGAGAGATTTTTGAGATCTTCAATACATGAGTCAATCGCATCTTTTTTAGATAGGATTGCCTCATAAACAAAGCCTTGTAAGACTGGCGTTTGAAGGATTTCTTCAATACGCCATGTGTAGGATTCACAATCTTACACAACGGTGGTGGCTATGTAGGTGTCATCTGAGGATGTTGAGTCCAATGATTCCCTACTGGGACTGCATCTCCGTTGAGATCCCTGAGTATCCGAGATCGCTCTCGAATGTTTAAGGAGTTCAGCATCCTCTTCTTTTTTCCGACGTTCTTCACGTTGTTGAAGGAGTTTTTGCTCCTTTTCCTGTTTTTCAGCCGTGATTTTATGGGCCCTTTCCTCTTCTACACGGATTTGGGCAGCTTCCTCAGCTTTTTCTCGAGCGGCTAGTTCAGCCTTTTTCTTGGTGGCGAAGTCCGCTTTGGCTTTTTTGGCTGCAGCAGCCGCTTTTTTCTTTTCAGCTTTTTTAGCGTCTTCTAATTTTTTGGCTTCAGAAGCCTTGTCAGCTTCAGCAGCTTTTTTAGCTTCCTCAGCTTTAGCTTCATTAGCTTTCTTGGCTTCAGAAGCATATTCCTTGTCCACTTCATCGGACCATGGAAGATTGTTCAGATCTAGTAGGTCATCTTTTTGGGAAGAGATGGGGGAATCTTGAGTTCCTTTTTCTGACATTTTTATGTGTTACTGAGAACAGAAAAATAAGAAAGAAATTGTTTAGATTTCATCAGCATATTAATTGCTGTTTAATTACTATGACGTGTGTTTAACATTTTATTTATTAAGGAAAGGTGCAGATAAAAATTAAATTTTTGAAGTATTAGTGTCAGCGACACAAACTTCTTCTCACTAGTGTGAAATTATTGTTTTACCATGTATTAAATGATAAGCATCAATATTATGTTAAGTGGATTTTTAGTACGATTTTTTGAGTATTTTTAGTACTGAATTTTCAAAATTTTTCTAAGTATTTACAACTAAAGAAAAATTGGGCGTGACCCTAGGACAAAATTCGTTTTTTAGTTACATGAATGTTTAATTCATAGAATAAGAAAATTATTTCTAAGTCTTAAGGAGCTGTTAAAAAATCGGGCGTGACCCTACGACAAAAAGTCGTATTTTGAATACAAGAATGATAAATTCTAAAAAGTGCAAAAAAGTTAAAATTTTTGACAAGTCCTAAGGAGCCGGAAAAAAATCGGGCATGACCCTAGGACGATAATACGTGTCATTAGTACGAGAATGGTAAATTCAAATAAATGAAAAAATAATAAAAATTTCTACAAGTCCTAAGGAGCCGTTAAAAAATTGGGCATGACCTTAGGACGCAAATTCATAATTTATGCACAAGAATGATAAGTTCTAATTTAATAAAATTTTCTGTGTCAGGGTGCCAATAAAAAATCAGGCATGACCCTGAGGCAAAAGAATAAATTCTTTTCGCGACACTATTTGAAAAATATGCACAAAAAAAAAATATATATATATATATAGGCTAAAGATTATTTAGATCTGAGACCTATAATATTTTTTCGTGAGTAGGATGATGAATCCATAAAAAATTTCAGATGAAAATAAAGATGCTAAAGTCTAATTAAGACGTGAGAAATTAATATTCTAAAAAATTACATAATTATTTAAGAATGTAAGGATATGGTCCTTTAAGAAAACTTACCAAAATTCGGGTAGAATTAAGGATGAAAGTTGATTTCTTAAGATGAGTAGAAGATTCTATCCACTACTTCGCTGACGTAAAAAATACGCGTAATTATAGATGAAATTACGTAAAATTTCACAAATAACGAGTGAAGAATAAAAAGGCGTATGATATTACGTAATAATATACACGAAAAGACAACAAAAAACAGTAAAGGCGTATGATATTACGTAATAATATACGCAAAAAGACAACAAAAAACAGTAAAAATTAATTAAAAAGGTAATTAATTACGGGAAGGCGCAACAACGTTAAAAATTCGTACAAGTAACTGGTGAAGATCCTTGTACAAATTCACGGACGTTGGCAAAAAAACCATGTGATGCGCATGTGGGCGAGTCAACGTGGTTGATTTGGTTCTTCCCTTACTGTTGTTGCTGACGCATCCTTGAACGTATTTTTACGTTTGTATTGGTAGGGTGCGTAATACTTACACGTATTTATGTATGTATTGGTAAGATGATGAATCTTGATGTGAGGCAAGTCGATGCTTGCATCGCTAAGTTAGGTGATTTTGACCTTGATTCAGCAAATAAATACAATGACACGAATTTTTGTCTGAATTTAGACGAAATTCGGCCATTTATAATTCTTATTTTTTAGACGTATGAGTGTAAGAGAGAAAAATATAGGATTTTTTTGTCCATTTTCGTCTTTTTTATGCGCTCGTATTTACGTCAATAGAAATATAATAGCATTTATTTGCGGAGTTTTTTATACTCTTTCTTTTTAGATGTAGCATGATTAGTGCCGTGTATTGTTAAATAATTTATTTATTAGACAATATGGAAGATATTACTCTTGTCTTAAATTCATTGTTAATGAAAAAGAGGGAAAAAAATATGTAATATTTTTGAGCAGATAAATGCTAGGGGCGGTGGAAAAATTAATTTTATTAATTTTTTCGTCGGCATTAACCATAATACGTGAATAAATATTCGTGTATAGTAGAATGATGAGTTCTTTGTAGGAATCCATTAATAATAAGGGCGCTAAATTTTTATTTTGCCGCTAAGTGGAGAATTGTTAGTTCTAATTTTTTCATGAGAAGATGATTAGTCTTTATTAAATTATTTTTCTTTGTTTGTTAGACAAAAAATAAAATAATACGAATTAATAATTCGATTAACCCTTTTAACTAAAAAAGTTAAAGTTCAAATGAGGATGTTTAGTCCACAAAATTACGAAGTATTTTTGTTCAGAGTTTGAATAGTAAAAGCGTTTTAGGCTAAGAATTTTTAATTCAGGGAATTGTTAATTCCAAACCACCAGACCATATTGCTCCTGCTACCATGTAGTGGGTAGAAGCTTATAGTTAAATGGTTTAAGGTCCAGCAAACCATATAAAGTTGGTTGGAGTCACACACCTGCATCGCACGCCTTGTAACTCACAACTGCCTAGCCTCAACACCAGTATCCCCACGTAACTCTGTTAGGAGTGTAGTGGGAGAACCAGCGCACAGGCTATGCGTTGGGACCTGTGGGCGGAGCCACGACAACAAGTTGTTAATTTTTTCAAGAAATTATTTCCCCAATTATTCCCTTGATCCGCATGTGCTACTACCTACACAGACACATACAGACCCAAAAAAAAATGTTCGTTGTCTCTTCTGAAGAAACAAATTTTACAGTGTTGCCAGAAATTCAGGGTCGGCACAAGCCAAAGCATGTATTATATATGAATTTTAGCAAATTGTGCCAAAAATTTCCTTGGGTCTTGAGATGAAAAACAAACATACCCCCGACCTTAGGTCTTAATTCCAGATAAATTTTAATGAATCGAAAACGTACATAAATAAGAGAAAATCTAACTGAAGAGCGCTTTTCACTCTTTGACACCACGCCCACTACCTTTCCTCTTACTGAACTCAAATTTACTCCCTCCGTTTATAAAGGCTGTATTCGCCGATGAACTAAAAAAAATAATGCTCCACAAATCTAATTTACTTTAAATTTTAAAGTGGGGAGGTAAAATGATTATTTCTGGTTCTGGCTGTAAAGAGACAATTGAGGCAAACTTCTATTCAAAATACTGATTGGAGTACCCATTTTCGTACAATCAGAACTACCAGATTTACAAACTGTGAATTATATCGGGTGTCTGTTGAGAAGTTGAGATAAATACTGACATTCCGATATAAACACACACGAAAACATAGTAGCAGCATAACATATTCCTGGTGTTGAAATTTCAAGGCAAAGAGTGGGCAAAACGTGCATCAAAAGCGTTAAATGTTTAAATTTGAAAACTAAGTCTGAAAAAAAAAAAAACTCAGTGAGACAATGACAATAACTAAAGTTGGAAGTTAGCTAATTCGTTGATTTAAAATATTGTCGGTCTTTTACAAAGTATAGGTAGGACAAGAGTACACAGGGTGCTCTCTGAGTGGTCCGCTATACTGCACCAGTGGATAGTACACTGAGAAAAGATAAAAATGTTGCGTCAATAAATGGTCTTTATTCAAAATTGAACGGGCTGCAGAGAATTAAAATTACTAAAACATTTTTTTTTGAATGGACCAGAATCTCTTATCAACCAAAACGGTCATATATGTAGAATTCGTCAAGAGAAGCAAAAAACTTTATCTCCCCATATGGCCAATCTTTAAATTTAAAAAAGTTATGGAAGTTTGAAAATTCAAAAAAAAAATTTCCCTCAAAAACTGCTTTTTTAGCTCTGTCATCAATCGGAAATTGTAACCCTCATTTTAACTCAATAGATGAAAGGAGATAGTTATAGGCGTGTGTTTCTAATTTTTCTCTGTAACAACTTATACACACATGTGTACAAGTGATTCATGACAACAAGTTGCGAGGTAAAATTTTACATAACTTTTTTTTTTCTCAATTTACTATCCACTGATTCAGTATGACGGTCTACTTAGAGAACACCCTGTATTTTAGTAGATTCATCACTTACCGCACTGGGTATGTTATGATTTAACAGCCATTTTAATAAAAATATGATAAGAATAAAGAGAAAATTCTGGATATCTAAGTATCTTCTTGAAGTTTTGGATTAATCGATAAGCTTGAGATTGTTGTTGTGGATCAGCCCACAGGGTGCCACACATAGCTTGTACCTACTGGACTCCCTCATTGTGCACCTAATAGGGTAATGTGGAGATACTGGTGTTGAGACAAGGCAGTTATGAGTTACAAGATGTTTGACTGAAACCAACTTTATATGGTCTGCTGGAGCTTAAACCACAAATTGTAAGCTTCTACCCATTACATGTTAGCACGAGCAATAATGATTTTGTGGTTTGTAATTGATAATTCCTAGAATTAAACAAATTCTCATGTATAAATCTCTTCCATTATTAAAACTCTCCATCAAAAATACGATGTATTTTTGAGGAATAAAAATCCCTCTCAACTATAACTTTTTACAGTCAAGTAGTTCATCGAATTAACACTTCATATTATTTTATTCCTGTTTCAAAAACAGAAAATAATTTATTAAAAATTAACAATTTTTGTTCAAAAAAACAAAATTAATAATTCTTCACATAATGGCAAAAGTTAAATTTATTACTAAAAATAATTTCCTACAGAATTCATCATTCTACTTTCATATGTATTCCTCTTCATACTTCATGTAACACAGGCAAAAAAATTAATAATTTAATTTTTCCACCACCCCTCAAAAAATATTACGTGTTTGTTACCTTCTTCATTAACAATGAACTTAGGCTAAGGAATAATTTTCTCTATATTGTCTAACAAATATAATATTTTGGGAATATTAAGCAGTAAAAATGCTACGTCTAAAAAGACTGGGTCTAAAAAACCAAGCAAATAATTTGTTACCTATATTTCTATATATTCGAGTATAAATATAATAAAGGATATAAATGATAAATAATCCTATACCTTTCTCACTCACATTTATACATTCTAAAAATAGAAACCTAAAAGCGTAGAAATTCGCTTAAAATTAGATAAAAATTTGTGTCAATGCAATCAATAGCCATATCAAGGTCGAAGTCACCTAAAACATTGTCAAAATGTGAAACGTATACATTGTATATTATATATGACAAATCTCACTAACACATACACAAATTTGTGTAAATACATTGTACTCTACCAGTAAAAACACAAATGGCCATTGTAAGATGTGGCAGAAACAACAGCATCAGAAGCAACTGATTCACCACATTATTATACGCATATGCTCTTTAGACATTTTTGCAAAAGTATATACATTTTACAGATGGTTCCTCAGTATTTATGCATAAAAATTCTAATGTTGTTAAGGCTTCTTATTGTGATTAATTGGCAAATTGTAATTAATTTATGCTGTTATTGCTTGTTTTTTACGTGTTTTTTTTGTGTATTACAATCTGTTGTACAATTTTATAAAAAAAATTTGTAATTCTTCTAAATACTTGCATTTTGCGTATTTTATGCATCTTTTATCTGTTTGCACTCGAAAATCATATTGATTTATTGAGACATTTGGCTAAATTTTGCAATTTCTTGCGTGTTTAAGCTTTTCCTAAAAGCCTGTTTTTTGAAAAAGCTTTTAATTAACGTAATTTGCTATTACGTAGGAGTTAAGCTTTACCTTCAAAAGCCAGTTTTTTTGTAAATTTTTACGTGCTTTTTATCAAATATTCGCGCTTTTTTTAAAATAAGGTAGTGATCCGAACCTTCTACTCTCACCAACTTGATACCAGATTTAATTTGCTAATAATCAGTAAGTTAATAAAGAATCTTATACTCTTATTCTCAAATAACTATGTTATAATTGTAGAATTTTATTCCTTAGATAATGCTCAGACTTTAGCATCTCTATTTTTTTAAGAAATTTCAATGGTTTTTGCATCCAAATTATGAAAAATACTCATAGGTCTTTGATCTAAATAATCTATAGCCTACACTTCAAAAATATTTTTCAGTTTACGCAAATAAACTATATTTTAGGAATCTAATTTCAAGTTATATTTAATAATATTCGTAGTCTTTTGTAAATTTATTTACTTTACCTGTGTTGTGAATAGAAATATCTTTTTTTTGCCCCAGGGTCACATCCGATTTTTTTTTGGGTCCCAGATGCTTAGGAATTTTATCCTCTTTTTAGAATTTACCATTCTTGTTTATAAAATTGGTACTCTTGTCCAAGGGACAGACCCAATTTTTTTAGGCTCCCTAGGATTGGAAAAAAATTTTTTTTTTTCAGAATTAATCATTCGTGTGACTAAAAAACGTGTTTTAGTCCTAAGGTCACATCTGATTTTTTTTCAATATTGTAAATACTTAGTAAATTTTTGACTAAAGGAATACGTTTTATTATTTTTTCTACACTTCAGTATTAAAATACTTTGATCAAATTAGATCTAAAATCCGTGCTATTGAATCATTTTAGGATAATAACCATCTAATACATGGTAGAATTATATCCGTATTTAAGAAATAATTTGCTCTCTTTCATAATACTTAGCAAATTACAAACCTTATACCAAGAGCTTAGTGTATGCAGCCCTACATTTTGTCATTTGCTAAAATTACATTCATTCTCACTAGTGAGTTGAGATTCGTGTCATTGACACTTATAAAAATTAGGTCAATAGGTTCGCATCTTATACAACACTATTGATAGGTTCTCACATCAAAAATTTTTTTTCGCTCACTTTCTTCCTACACGTTTGACATGCGTTACAATAATCCATATAATCCATAATTTGTTCTTAAAAATCTAAACAATTTTTCTCTTGTTTTTCTGTTCTCAGAAATAAAAAAAAAGCTGAAAACATAAAATAACTCGAATCACCAATCAACCCTCAGAAAGAAGATAATCTGCAGAGTCCTAACAACTTATTTTGGGTCGAAGAAGTCAAGAAGTAGAAGGCTGAAGAAGCAAAAAAGAAGGATGAGGAAGTTAAATGTCAGCATTTAGCTGAAGAATCAGCTAAAAAAGTTAAAAAGAAGAAATAAGCTGCTGCAGCCAAGAAAGCAAGAGCTGAAGAAGCTGTATGATTGAAAGCTGAAGAAACTGCCTGCATAAAAGTGGAAGAAGAAAAATCTTGTAAAATTATAACTGAAAAAGTTGAAAAAGAATATCAGCTTCAATGTGAAGCTTTTGCAAAGTGGCAGAAAAGGAGGAATTCCTCAAGAAATCTAGGGTAATTTCTGATACACTCAGAAATAGTTTTACCTATGATTCATCCTCATCGGATTCAACATTGTCAGATGATAGTTTCATCATAACTACTGTTGTGGAGGATTGTAAATCCTAAGCTTGGTACATCAAAGAACTTCTCCAGACACCTTTAATCAAAGGTTTTAATTATGATGCCATTCTTTCTGAACAAGAGGTGCTAGATTCTTGCATCAAAGATTTAAAAAATCTCTCTATTAATATCGAAAAAGATATTAAGGTTTGAGCTTGCAACTGTAAATGAGACTTGATTGCTAAGCATTCTCACCTAATTAAAAAATTCTGGCCAATACATATGACACCCACAACCCCTCCTAGGGATCCACTCTCCCTCAACTGTAATGCGGAGTAGAATGAAGTAAAAAAAGAAAAGATAAATCTAATCCTAATAAGAAAGTTCCCTCAACTAAATGTGTGAAAATGTCCGAAAGTAAAGATTCTGTTTCACCTTTATTTACACCTTCTGATGGAATGGTGTTCTTTAAACTGTTGAAAGGAAAGAAAATTCCAGTCAACATTTTACACACTCCTTTAATTCCTTCACAGGGAAAATGCATCTTCTGTGATAAACCACATCATAGTTTTCTATACTGCAATGTCAACACACTCAAAGAGCGTATAGAATTTTATGATAAACATAATTTGTGTCAATGTTGGGCACATTGACACTCCATCGATGAAGAATTCTCCCAATACCTTCTACCTGCATATTGAGGATGGCTCAAATGTATGGGCAGAGATTATTATACAAACCTGTGCCCTAATGCACCCTACCCATTACCATGGGAAAATGTGATGCATGCATGGAGCTTCTTATGGTGTATAAGGGATACTTGCCTGAAAAAAGTATGTTCGACAAGCATTTAATTTCTAAAGAAAATAATAATTCTTTGATTAATCATAATTCTTTATAGTGATGTGTCGTTCCATCTGGAAGTACTTCCAACAAACGACTCTTCAAGAGGAACAACTCCGAGTCATTCCACTTGATGAAAGGAACTAGTTCCACCAATTTTTTTTTCTCTTCCCATTTCATTTTTCATTCTCCTTCTTGTTCAGACATTCACTCATATAAATTCATTTTATTCTGTTTACTTATCTATGTATGGTTTTACACTTTTACTTCTAGTTCTAGTTCAGTGAGTGTTATGTTGTTATTATTTACCATATCAAATAAAAATAATTAGTACATCACAGCAATTACTCAGTTATAGTAAAATAAACGAAATAATCCTAAAGAAAATGAGATTATTTGATTCTGGATTTGTATACTGTACTGAAAATTTTCATTGAATTGCCATTGCCTATAAGTTACATTGTAATTTCGATAAAATGATAATTCAACTTGTCCATTTCCCATTTTTCAAACTTCAAGAATCAAGAATAATGATGATAATCAGCTTAAAGCTTACTTCAGCATGTATCAACAATCTTTAATTAACACTATACAGTACACTTCCTTCCATTCATTTTTTTATTTTCTTTCCTTCCATTCCAACATTCATTCAAGGACAACTGATGCATTTCATTCTAATGAACTACTTCCAAGAACTACTTCCATTCACGAAGTCAGAGTTGTGGAAGTAGATCCATAAAAGGAACTAAAATTCCCATCATTAATTTTATAACTTTACAGCCAGACATCAAGGACAGTGGATCTTAAAAATCTGATAAAATCAACGAAGTACCTGGTGTATCAAATGTGGTCACCTCCAGAGGATTGCCAACCCTAAATGAGTCGTATTCATTTTTTTTAATAATAAAGATACTTCCGCGCACTTTCTTATATTTCAGTCGTATGTTCATGTGTCAAATACAATAGAATGTATCAAAATTAATAGATTTTTTGACTCAGGTAGTAAGGAAACTTAATCACCAAACCTTCTTGAAATTACATTTAGAAACAAATTTTCTAAACAAATCTTAAACCTTATGATTTAAAGCTGCTACAAATTCAAAATTGAATAACTTTAAGTCTCATAAGGCAAAATATAACATCTGAAAACCTGATGGAATGAAAGTTTCAATTTTATCAAAATTCTCTATCTAAAATATGTTTATACAGAGTTTTCCAAGTTGGACTGTGAACATATGATACATTTGTCATTTACTTATTGGAAATGACTATATGTGGTCCTTTGTGAAAAATGTTAGACAACTTTCTCAGAACTTAACCTTTATAAATACGGATTTTGGCCATATGCTTGGTGGATCAATAGATCCTTTAGCAGAAAGTGGTGTTTTTTACTACAGTGCTCTTTACATCATCTTAGAGTGTCCACAACTCATGGAAATTAGATACCCCATGGGTTAATCCAATAATTTGGTTGAAGCTGAAGCTGAGGCACTCTGATTATTTTACAAGGATGATGGCTTTACAGGTTTAACCCACCTCTATTATATGATAATTATCGTCTAGCAATTAAGGGTTTAGACCAACAATTGCCAAAAATAATTAAGAATCCACAATTCTTTCGTCTGTACAATAAATATTTTTACTCATTAGTAGATTTGGAAATGATCAAACCAATAGAACATGATATGCCTACTGAGTTGGCATATTATTTGCCCCATAAACGTATATATGATCCAACAAAAAGCACCCCTCTTCATGTTGTATTTGATGGTTACACAAAAACTAAAAAGTTGAATCATTCTTTGAGTGACTTCATTTACAAATGTAAAATTATCTTAGTGGACTTTGTCTTTATTTTCTTAAGTTTCCACAAAGTTCTTATGGCATAATAGCTGACATTAAGAAAGCTTTTCATCAGACTGGACTTCATCCAGCTGATAGAAATGTAACTCATTTCTTCTGGATCAAAGATCCCCCAAAACCATCAAATTTAAACAATCTAATACTGTTTCATTTTTGTTGTGTTCCTTTTGGATTCTTTTCTTCTAGCAGCAATTTTGTTGTACCATTTTCAAATGGTTGATAAGGAGTTTCACAACAAATTCTTGCAATAATTTTATGTTGAAAATCTTGTAACATCGTTACTACTTATCAAGCAGTCAGAGACCTATATGTCAAATCAAACGAATTGTTTAACGACATTTCCATACAACTCTATGGGGAACAAATGGTATACCCAGGAAAAGAGAATTTGATCCTTCTTACTCATTGGATAAACTTCTAGTAAAGGTCTTGGGTCTGGTATGGGACATGGAAAATTATGTTATGTACATCCCTACTCTTAACTCTATGACAACTTATTAATTTATTGGACAAAATTATTAATTTTGAAAACAATGTCTACTTTCTATAATCCACTAAGATGGTTTGCTCCATCTTTTGTACCCTCAAGATCATTTATGAAAATACTTTGGTCTGAAGGACTAAAATGGGATTAACCAATCTTCAAAAAACTACAATCTAGAGCAACAGACATTTTAAATGATTTAATGTAATCTAATAGCTACTGTCTTCTTAGACAACTTTATATAGGGACTTATAATCCCAATGCTTGCCAATTATATGTATTTACAGATGCATCCAAAATAGCACTCTCTGTGACAATCTATAAATGTTTCCTTATGGGCAAATCTCGCATAACTTCTATGCAACCCATAACCATTTCAAAATTAGAAATAATAGCTGCTCTAATTGGTGCTAGAGGTCTACATACTGCACAAAAACCTATGGATCTCATCCATTTTCCTACATTTTTATGGTTCAATAGTAAATGTGTTCTTATATGGTTACTGGAATGTAAAATTTTACCTCAGTTTGTTGCAAACAGAGTTAGAAAAATCAAAAGCATTATTCCTGCTGTTGAATATTGTTATGTTCCATCGAATGAAAACCTTGCTAACATAGGATACAAAGGATCCACAGTGGAAAATTTAATTCCCTCTTTATGATGGACCAGATCTTCTTAGCTCAGTCATGAATCAATTTCTCAACCTAAAATAGACTTTCACATAATTGAATCTCTACCTGATCTAACTGAAGAAGAATATTCTGTACTCACCAGTGTTTTGTACATTTAGAGATTTCTTAAGTATCTCCCAAAAGTTATTAACTTCTTTATCTGTTGAATCGGATGATATTTTTGATAATCAAAGGATCAAAAAATCTTCTAAGAAAAATATTAATTTCTTTTTAAATTTGGAAACCTTTGAATGTGAATTAACATTGCCTAATTTTAGTCCCAATCCTGTATGGGAAGAGGAAACAGAAATAGATCAATCTTCACAATCAATAATAAGTTTGTTAAAAAGTAATAAGAACCTTAAAAAGTCTTGTACTTCACTTATGAGCTTTATTCATCCTCCAATAAAAATTTCTTTTGGGATGTAAATTGAAAAATTCAATTGATCCCTTTGAAAGCTGATAAAAACATTTTACCAGTGTCTTAGAGCTATCTGTAGGTTTAAGAATCAAAGGATTGAAAGGAAAAGTTTGTTAAAACTATATGCAATTTTGGACTGCAACTTTCATTTTGCAGTTTTATGCTTTATTTATGCAGAGCAGAAAAAGTATTTTTCTAAAATATTTGAAAAGCTCTTAAAGGATAACGCACCTAAACATGTTTCTTATGAAAAATTTTATAGTGTTGTTTAGATCTTTCAGGAATTTTGGGTACAGTAGACTACTTACTAAAAATCCCTTATGCAAAAGATATACTTTTACTCTTATTATTGCATCCTAAATCAGACTTGACTGAACTTCTTTTAAAGCATACATATCTAACCAATGTACACACAGGTACTAAGTTCACCTTAGCGGACTTCTATAGATATTATTTTGTTCCTAAAGTGCTTAAAGTGCTCCGACAAATCTTGAATAAATCATGTATTTTTTATAAAAAATCTGAAACAAAACTATTGAAGCAGCTGATGGATGCATCTTTGCCAGATTTAAGGTTAATACCATTCACCCACCCTTTTACTTAAACGGGTGTAGATATATTTGGACATTTTCCTGTATTTAATAAGTACTTACCTAAGTGGAAAAACCAGTTACTTTTCATATTTATAAAAATGAGTACTGATATTCTCATGTCTCTCAACCAGAGCTGTACATTTCTTCGCATGATGGAAACATCAGGCATGTGAAAATAGAATTTTGGAGCAGAAAGGAGTCTTCCTGACTGCTGAAATTTCTAGCTTTTCTGGAGCTCCAATCAATGCATACCTAATACTGATTAAAAATAATTTACCCTCATCCTTGTTTAAGATGAATCTCTAATATGATACTTGTAGCCCCACATTTATTACCTCTTATTGTCCTTAGGGCACATCTTAATTGAATACTATGCTGATAAAAAGGTATAGTTTTGATTCTTTTGCACCCACTATTGTTGTCAACAAACCTCATGAAGGATAACGGAAAATAAGCAACAGAGTATACTTACATAAAACATCAAGAATGTTTGCAATATGCAAATTTTCTAACTCCTCCTTCACAGAATCTATTATCTACAGCCACTAAAACTCCTACCAACCTCTTACTACAGCATCCAGCAATTGACAGAAACAATGTTTCTCAAAAATGTATATATATTTATGTAAATATTATACTATACCTTTTTGTGTTGTAAAAAACGTTGTTACATTTTTGTACTTTCTTATTTTTTTAATAAAATATCATATGTACCTACTTGTCATGTCTACTCTATTTTCAGATTTCAGGTGTATCTCGAGGGTAGCCTCCAAAGGCTTCCCGCAACCACCGCCCCCAATGTCGTGGCTTTACCCACAGGGTCCCAAGCATAGCCTGTGCGCTGGACTTCCCAATGTGCACCTAGGAGGGCAATGTGAGGATACTAGTGTGGTGTTGAGGCAAGGCAGTTGTGAGTTATAAGGCGTGTGACTCCAGCCAACTTTATATGGTCCGATGGACCTTTAACCACTAATTATAGGCTTCCACCCACTACAATTGTATACTAAACTTGTACTTCCAACCTCTGAGGAAGTTATACTTTTTTATGAAATTTTTATCGTTTGATTTGATCCATCGTCTAATCGTTTTATTTGCATACTTTTGTGCAAAATTTAACATAATTTATTTCCAGTTAACGGTTGCTTATATCTTTTGCAGAAACTTTTATAATTACGTTATATGGAGCGTTGCCAGTGTTTGTTATTGAATTAGCAAATGCATACTTCTTTTTCAGTCTTCTGCGACGTCTTTGGAATGTGCAGCCTTTAAATTTAAGAGGAGAAACAACGACACCAAAAAAAATAATCAAATTCAAGTAAGCGTAATGCGCTGCTGACGTGAGTGCATACCTACCCAGCAGGCATAAAAATCCATAGATTTTATTTTTTTACATTTCTTCACGTCATACCTTGATTCCAGATTGAAACTGAATGGAAAATTATTCGTTATAATGGGATTACCATGGTTATTACTCTTCTTGTGTGTCGCTGTCTCAGCTGTCTACCCGACTAGCAAAATCGTGCTGGGCCTGTAAGTTTTGCCGACCATTTTTTTTTCATTTATTTATTTGGTTTTGAAGAAAAAATTAAAAATTCTAGCGCAGCAATACTTTGCTAGAAAACCCAGTTTGCCAATTTACATCTACTTGCAATTAAACAAACAATCCTGAATTCCAAGTGGGTGAAAAAATTGAAAAAAACCTATTAATAGTGAACGATAGCTAACAAACATAAGTATCGACTTATCCAAATTATTGTTAAAAGTTTTAAGTAAAATGAGTAAAATAACCTCTTGCGCCGTAAATACGGAAAAAATACCTTAATCTGCCCAGACGACTTGCCTTTCTCCTGCAATTTTTTTTCCTACATTTTTCTGGAAAAATACTAAATCAGTAGGTATCAAATTCCGATCAGACCCGGTCCTAAACGAGAATTACATTTCGTGAAAATTTTAGCCCTTCATCCTTTTTGTTGTTTCTTCAAAATCGTGGAAAAACCACTTTTCCAGCAATTTTCGATCGAGTTCAGACTTTGGAGAGAAAAATATTGGATATAATTTTGTAGTGTAATTTTGTTCTTTTGTTCCCTACAGGATTTTTTGCAAAATATACAAGAAATTTGTAGGTTCATTTGGTCTTTGCCTTGTGTGTGTGTGTGTGTGTGTGTCTGTGTCTGTGTGTGTCTGTGGTATACGGAATAGGGTTAATTGTTTCATTTGTATCTGTATTTTGCTGACGACAACACCTTATCGTACCATTCCTTCTCTGTTTTATTTCGCACCTTTTTTCTCATGCATACCTACTCTTCTCTCCCATCTTTTCATTCAGTTTATAATTTTTCAGATTTTATTCTTATTTTTCTTCTGTCTGGGTGTCAATGTAGAAAAGTTTCTTTGATGGTGGCCCAGTTGATAGTAATATGTGAATTTACATAATTTTCAAATTAAGGTATAACAATTCATGAAAATAAGACAGTTGATCGCACCTTTCTGAATTTTTGTGTTAATTGGTCTCTTTGAAATTAAACTATTACTGTCCAGTACCCTCCTCCAATCCATCATATCTACGCTCCATAATTATTTTTGGTGCAGTTAAAGATAAGCAATTTCAATAATTCACTTTGTCAGCAAATTTGAATTTACTCTTCTTTCCTCATCCCATCCTAAATCAAGTCTTATTAGGTCATTTTCCATACAAAATCTTTGTTGTTCCACTTTTTTTTCTCACTGCTTCTTCTTCTGTTATTTGTTTTTCATTGCTTTTATTGCATCTGATGCTTTACTTCATGCATGTTGGCCTAGGTCATCATCGTAAATTTGGTGCTTTTTTGTCAAATTTTGTGTTCGTGTCAGTATAGTTATGACTGTTATGAGTAATGGAATTACTGTGTATAAGCTGGTGTCAGTAATTTTTGAGTGAAATTAGAGTTTTCTGAAATTTCTCATTGGTGAAATTTGTTTATCATCCAGGAGTTTTTGATTGTGGAGCCAAGCAGATCGATGATTTACTAGCTATCAAAATCCTAGCTTGTTTTTTTTGGTAAAAATCAAAGAACAGAGTTAATTTGTCACCACAAAATTTTAGTGATAAAATGTCTACTCACCTGATACTTACCTAATTTTTGATTATTTCCTTCCGTGAATTTTTGAATCTGAAACAGAAGAAAATCGAACAGTTAAATTTTTTGATGTAAAAGTGTTTTTACCTAAAAGAAAATTTATTTTGTATTAAAAGTGCTCCAAAAGGAAATTTAATTTACCTGAAATTTGCTAATTCAGAAATATATTGTGTTAGTGCAAATTCTGTAAAACCGACATAGATAAAACTTTTGGCTGAAATCACAGTTGAATTTTCTCAAAATTTTATTTGTTTTGATGCTAATTTTTGCCATTTACAAAATCTATTTCCATTCCACTCAATTTTTGGTTCAAAACTGTTTTGTCAAACCGGTCGAATGGTCAACAAATTTCTGTCAGTGTTGCGAATCTTCATGGGTCCAGTTGCTGTCTCAAGAAAATCACTTAATCCAATCGAATTGGTCAAAATTGACGGAGAAAGTATTGTTAAGCTTTACTTATTCATAGACATACATTTTTCTGGTTATTAAGATATACGTATATCCATTTATTGCGGTATAATACTTAACGAATGAAAATTATCATGATTAGGTTCTTCTACGTTTCAGTGTAATTTTGTAAGCGTGTTTTAATTCTTTTCTCACTTCGAGTTTAAATGATGGAAATTTTGGTTCCACTCTGGGAGTGGGTTAAGGTTAAGGATGAGAATTCAATGTTGTTAAAAATGTGATACCTATTAAAAGGTGCATTTGTTGGACGAGATCGGAGTCCTGTGTCCAGAATTCCTGAGTTATATAGAATATAAATTAATTTTTCGTTCAAACTTTTCTGTTAGTTGGAAGTTGATGAGAGTGAAAAGTGTAAGGCGGGTGGTATGTTAATAATTTTATCTTCGAGTGGTATGTACCCTCGTCGCATACCACAACTGTGATACTAATTACAACGTATGTGAAGCAAATTCATAACATAACGCCTAAATACCTTCATTAACAGATGTATCGAAGCTATAGAATCTTTTTAAAATTCAGACTTTTTGTTTTTCATTAATGAGTCACCTACAACTTATCAAACTTTTATCAATTTTTGTTCTCTTGAAAAAGTTTTGACTCGGGTGAATATCTCCCCCTATCTCACAGTGCCATCTCTTGGTTGAAAAATAAACCTATAGTTATCTATTAATTTGTATTGTACCTCGACCTGGGTACAGTGACAAAAATATTTTAATCTGGTGACATTTCTGTTGCAGTTTATGGTTGCTGTTAATTCTCATAAGTGCTCAAGGATTTTTCATATTTTTAATTACGGTTATTTTTCGCAAACGCGTATGTCGAGGTTTGCTCAATAAATTGGAAATAAATATACTGCCGCAACGCTGGATACCGGACAAGGATTCGGAGGAATCTATTGAAAGTCATTTCGAACCCACTAACGAAGGCGAAGGAACGTTAACCGATGCTCCAGTGCTGAAGCAACAAAACGGTTTCCCGTTGAAAAATAATGATCTGGTGTAGAAAGAAAAAATATTTCAATTCATTTCAAAGGGTCGTTCACACCATGGATAGATCACTTGCCGAAATTCCTCAACTTCAAGGGTAAAATTATCAATGAAGATTTTCAATCAATAATTTTAGTCTATTGTGCCAAAAAATTATGAATTTTCTCACACAGAATTGTTTTTTGTGATGTCTAATTTGTTGTGTTTTTATTATTAACCTATCCTCTAGAATTTTTCGAAAAATGTCAGCATTAATTTTATTTCGTAATATTATTATCACAGCTGATTCAGTTTGCCGTTCTATATGTAATTTATTAACAGGGGCTGTTTAAGTGGTGAGTGGGGTCATAGCACTCCACTGGCTCGATGTTGCGGTTTGTAAAATTGAACTAATAAATTTATTATTTGTAACGGCCAAAAGAGGTTGGGTTGTACCTGGTAACGACCTCTTTTGGGAGTACACCATACACGAAATATCACGTACTTTAAAAGCAGTAATACTTCTAAAATAATTTCAAGTTTATTATCCACGTACTATTGTGGACCTTAACATTACTCTGAGACTCAATAATATTTCAAACACATGAGTGAGTTTACACATTTAATAAAATAATATTCTGTACATCACAGTTAATATTTCTACGTTAATAGTAATACATATTCAATCACAATTCAACAAGCAAGACTATCTGTTCACCAGAGACTTCTACAAGAGAGGTTCCAGGTACTTAGAAGTAGCTGTTGGAAGACTGCACTAAACTGAACAAGACTGAACAACTATACAACTGAATCGAGGGATTATATACTCGTTCAGGGTATGAGAACGTACGTGTCGGATAGGTAAAGTGAGGTAGGGTGTTGTTATTATAGGGTTGTGCTGACTCGTCGAGTACTCGAGGGACAGGTACAACTAGGTCAGAAATATACAGAAGGTATATTTGTTTATGTAAAATTAAATACGAATAGTTTTGTGGTTGTTTATGAAGAGTTATAGGAAGGTAATTTGTTGACAAATATCTACATTTTTGGTGTTCGAAAATGAGTGAACGAATATGTTCGTCATTTCTTAAAATAGACGAAAATATACGTTACACAATTCTCCGGGGGGAACAAAAAAAATAAGGAAAAAAAATTTTCCAAAGTCTATCCAACACATACATATGTCCAGATAATTCTGCATAGTTAAAATTACGTCATATAATGCGAGTATGAGTATATATACTTAGAATAACATTTTTACGAATATTAATTATGAGTAACAAATTTTTCTTACGTATATATGAATGATTAGTATATCGTATTATTTTGCGTAATTTTTACAATGCTGTGCTTTTTGTTAGGTTCACACAGTTTTGGTGGCAGGTTAATTCTAAATATACAATAATAATTATTAAAATAAGTGAGATTGCACTTAACCATATTAGGAACATTTCATTAATGAAAGTTATATAATCATTGAAATTTTGATCGGGTATTTGTAGTTTGATGGATTTAATTTTGTTCTCCAGATTGTTCATGGGAACAGTGTGAGGAACAAAGTTTTTCCAATTTGGGTTGTAGACCTTTGTCGTTGCCAGATCAATAGCAAGATCAAAAGGTTCTATCGAATCAGAAAAATATGTCCACAAGAGTGGTAAGTGATTTTCGATTTTAATAGTCTCTTCTAATGATTCAGAGAGACAAGGGATTTCTATGGGAATGATTACAGTATTTTTGTTATTTTTATCAATATCTTCAATTTGGATGTGACAAGGTACGTCCAGAATGAAGGTTCCAGGGGAATCATTGTTTATTTTTAGTTTTTCAGATTTTTTCGTAACGGAATTAGTTGCTACGAGGGAGTTAAAATTTACAATAGCAAACTTGGTGTGACCAATAGGGTGCACCAATGTTTGATTATTATTAGGATTGCATTTAAATGAGCAAGATTGTAGTAGATTATGGTTTAGGTCTTGGAAGAATAAATTCTTTGCACAAGACGATAATTTTTCACTTCCTCTATTAGAAGGAAGGAAGCATAATGGTTTATCTGAGTTACAGTAGTGGAGGTTGGTTCCACTAATATAACGTACAGAGTTTGTTCTGATTTCATGAATTATCAAAGATGGTTCTTGATCCCAGCTACACAGTTCATTAGAATGACTTTTGAATGTGAGCGGAATAAAGTCGTAAATTTCGTATTTTGAATCTAATTGTTTTAGGGGAATTTTAATTTCTAGTTCTAACGTGTTTTTGAAGAAATTGCAGTTTACAAGTTCAGCATGATAATAATTTTGAATGTCCTTAATGGGTATTGCTAGGTCGAGTCCTAGATTTTTCGTGATTTTCGAAAGTTTTACTAAATCTTTTTCTAATATTTCCTTTGAGATAATTGAAGATGGGATCATATGAGATTTACACGACGTTAGGATATTTGATAGTCTTAACGTGTTTATTAGGTAATTATCATAGAATCCTTGTATGTAGTTTAGCGAGATTAGAAGTTCGTGTTCTTCTAGCGAATTTTCCATAAAAGAATTTGTATGCGAGATAAATCTTGTCATAAAATTATTTGTATGGTCAATGAAGCTATGCAGGTTAGTCGACGTATTCACTAAGGCTGCATGCTCGATTAGTAGCTGATTTTTAATAATATCGTATTCTTCTTTCAACGAGATTTCATTCGCCAAGAAGTTTCGTCCATCTCTAAAGTTTAGTACTCGACAGCAAAATCGTAGCGCATCTCCGAAGAAAGATCTGATCGGGGTGAATACGCTTCGTTTGCTTCGAATAGACGATGGTGTCGAATAGAAATCTTGTATCATCGCAATGTTTTGTTCTTTCAGATTTTTTATGGTATTTTTTAGTCGTTTTGCCATTTCTGCATATTTGCAATTTTTCCATGTTGTTTCATTACACAACCGGTGTTTGAAATTCGTTTCTAGTAATTTGTCTGCTGATTCATGCAAGTCTAGCTTAATGGAGTAAATTATTGGGGCAGATTTAGAATATACGAAAATATTGCTTATTTCTTGAAAATAAGCGCCAGTTGACGCCGTCGTAATCCTATATGGGTCAGACGATGTTCTTTGCGCAATACTAGTCGAAGAAATAATTATTGCGAAATAGAAAAGTAGATTCGTATACATTTTCTGAAACAGAAAGAATGCAACGTCTAAGTTATTTACGAGAAAATGGCTTATGCAAATTACTGGTTTGTTTTGATTTTCGTAGGTTGGGGTGAAGGGGGAGACAAATTTTTCCGATATCCGAATTATGAATCTCGGTCAAATTGTTAATATAAAATTACTAATTTTATTTTTTTCGTCAGTTTTCCGTCTTTGCTTTTATCGTTTTACGCTATTTTACGTGTTCTTTTCCCATTTTTTCGTATAAAAATTTTTATATTTTTCCGACTCTCTTTTTCGTGTTCAAAAAAAAAATTTTCTAACTTCCTATTTTTTATCAAGTTTTTCTAAGTGTCAGTGACGTGTTGGTGCAGTTCGGTAAGAGAAAAGAAAAAAAAATTTGTTCGCGGGTTAAATTTTGTCAGAAACAACAGCATGTCGATCGTATATCAGAATGATAGGATGTTCACGTCGCACGGAAGGGTGGATGTAAATGAGACCTGGTTTATAGGTAATCAGGTTCTCAGTAAAATTCACCCTTTTCAAGGATGTCCGTGCGAGGCACGTCTCTATTATACGTTGCATCGCCTGTTTTCTCTGTTCTATCGGGTCTCCGGGGAGTCGAACAGAGAGATGTTCCTGACAGAGTTTGAGCCGCACCGTGTGCCTGAGGAGACCATTGACGAAGAACTGAGCTATTGGAGTCATTCGGTGAGGTTCATATGCTGCCCCAAATGTGAGGTTTTCGCGCAACAACTTCTTTTCTCCCTTCGTGTATTCTACCCTCATTCCATGACGGTTGAGATAGGATACTCAGGGATCAAATTAGAGTTCCGCGGGAACCTCGACACTCCAGGGGTAGTCGGCTTAGGTATACTCTCCGGCCTGCTGGTTGGTCTGCTCTGCGTTTCGCAGCAGACAAACACAGAGGTTACGGTTGAGTATATTCATCTCGAGCGTATTTACCTCACCGATTTCTTAATAGGTCCGGGCGGAGTCAGTACTGCTCGGTTTTTAAACCAACATTACAAGCCCCGCCTGGACATCTCGGTCTCTGTCTCCGGTTTCCACATGATCCGACACTATGACGCCGTCGAAGGAAATCGTGCAATGTCGCTCCGTGGCGGATGGCTGCTCTCGGATCCCATTGTACATTCGTTCACATGGGATACACCGTCAATAGAAGATAGTGTCTCAACGGTTGACTCCAATTCCAGTGGAGAAGGAGGCCAACCTGATGATTCTTCTTCTACGTCGAGCAGTAGCACCACCAGCGGTGAGCATCTCGCCGAGTTCCTCGAGGGTTATGCCGACACCTGGGCCATTGGTAAGTTTTTTTACATTTTTTTTATAAAATTAAGTTGTTCAGAAAAAAAATTTTCCAAAGATAATTTTGAAGTGACGAGACATAATCAACTAAAAATGGGGAAGGGAGGTATCGTGTTTGAAAAAGCCAAGTAACCACGGGTAATAAACTTTACACACGGTTACTTTGGTTTTTTCCGAGGGCGACCCCTTGGTTTAGGTACGATTTGGGTTGGGATGGGATTTTCGGTGTTTTCGTCTATTTTTTCTATTTTTATTTCGTTACTTAATTCGTCTGTTTTACGAGATTTATACGGAATTAATCGTCGTACGTGAACTGTTTCGTCGTACGCAGTTTTATCGTCTGTTTTAATCCGAATTGCGTAATTTAAATCCGTGACCTTTCTAACAATTTTATATGGTCCGGTATATTTCATTTTACTTTTCGCGACGTTTTTTGATTGACGCAGCAAAACAAGGTCATTAGGTTTGAAGTCAATGATCTTGTGGTGTGCGTTATAATGTTTCGCGTTTTTTTCCGATGCTTTTTTTGCTAAGCTCGGCGTTTTTTCTCTCGTTTGAAGAAGATTTTCAATTTCTTCTTCACGAGTTGTTTTGTTATTATTATTTTCTGGTATTTCTGGTATATGTACTTCTGGGTTAAATCCATGAAGTAGGTAAAATGGAGATTTATTATTTAAGTGTTCAATTGGGCTTATATTGTATGCGAAAATAATTTTATTAATTGTTTCGATCCATTCTTTTTCGTTTGAATGGTCGTATTTTGATAATGATTTTTTTATTACTCCGTTGATTTTTTCAACGAGTCCTTGCGATTGGGGGGAATAAAATGAAGAATAAATAATTTTAATATTATTCTCTTCGCAAAATTTACGGACGGTTTCATTTGCAAAATGACCTCCGTTATCGCAGGAAATTTTTCCTGGGGTGCCATACGTGTAACAAATAAATTTCAAATACTCAATTACGCATTGAGCATTTGGGTTTTTTGTTGGACGTATGGTGCAGAAATTTGTGCTTTTGTCTACACCGACAAGCACGTACGAGTGTTCATACTCGGTATTAAATTTTCCGATGAAATCGATCTCTAAATGTGAAAACGGTTTAGGGTTTTCGATTTCAATATGTTTGAGGTAGCCAGCCTCTTTCGGGGAATTTTGTGCCATTTGACATTCATGACACGATAATACGTATTCCGTAATTTTTTGTACCATGTTTTTAAAGAAAAACTGATTTTTTATTTTATTTTTTGTTTTCTTTATTCCGAAATGACCTCCATACAACGGATCGTCATGTAGTTTTTTTAGAACTACCGGAATTAATTTTTCGGGAATTACTGTAACCGCTTCATCATACGATGAGGTTGGGTTAGGTAATTTCTTTAATACATTATTTTCGTCAAGAAAATATAATTGTATAGTACGATTCAATTTTCGTATTTTATTTTTATCTTTTTTTATTTCGTTATAATTTAATAATGAAATTACATTTTTCCAATGCGGGTCATTTTCCTGCATTGTTTTAAATTTTCGGGCAATTCAATTTTTTGGGGGGATTCAGAAGTTTGACCTTCTGATTGGGGGGTAATGTGATGTCGGGAATTGACATTTGTGTGACAACTGGGGTCACAGGAGGGGTTGGGATGATCTGATTATCGAGGTTTGCCTCTTTAAGAGCAGATCTTGTAACTACGTTAGTAGTTTTGTTGGGACAATTTTCAGAATGATTTAACTCATTCTGTGGGATTGTGGTTTGTACCACAGGGTAATATGGGAAGGTTGATGCAAGGGAAGGGGGAAAATAATATGTTTGGGGCGTTGTACTTGGGTAGTACCACGCATTTTGATTCTGAAAGAATACAGGGTTTAATGGGACAGAATTGTCATTGTGAATTCTACACACAGTATTCACATTTTTTTCTTCGTCCTGAAGAGCATATTTTTTATCTACTAAAAATTCACCTTTTTCAAATGTGATTTCGTCCGGTTCATCATGCGGACGAGATAACATATCAGCCATACAATTATTTTTTCCGGCGATATGTTTAATTTGGAAACTATATTCGTTTAATTTCGATATTAATCGGATTAATCTTGGGCTTGGAGTATTAAATTTCTGATGATAAATCAGAGGTTTATGGTCCGTGTATACTACAAAGCGTAATGCAAGTAAGTATCCACGGAAATGAGCTAATGCATTCGTAATAGCTAACATTTCCAAGTCAAATGAACACAATTTTGACTGGGCAGGTTGGACTCTCTCAGAGAAATATCCAACTGGATGTTTATGCTTCGTAACGGGATTAGTTTGCAGCAGCACTGCACCTAATGCGATTTTCGAAGCATCAACTTCTACACAGGTTTCCAATTTCGGATCATATATTGCTAATACAGGTTTGGAAATCATAATTTCTTTTAATTTTTCAAATATTTCAAGATGTTCTTGATTTAATTTTATTTTTGCATTTGATTTGCTATCTGTACCTCTTAGTAAATCAGTAAGAGGAGCAGTAATTTTAGCTAAATTAGGAATTAATTTCCTATGATAATTTATTGATCCTAAAAATGATCGTAATTGTTTTAACGTATTAGGGGGATTTAAATTTTTTATTGCCTCTATATTTTTATTTAATGGACGTAATTCGTTATATCGGACCGTATGTCCTAATATTTCGATTTCGTTCATTGCAAATTGGCATTTTTTTGTTTTTATTTTTAAATTTACTTTATTTAATCTTTTTAATACTTCCCTTGTATTTTCAAGACACTCTTCGAAAGTTTCTCCGAAAATACAAATGTCGTCCAAATAACATACCATTTTTTTCCAGAATATATCATGGAATATGTCATCCATGATAGTTTGGAAGATGGACGGGGATATACTTAAACCTATTGGAGTGGAATTAAATACATATCCAATTCCATCCACATTTATTCCAGTGTATTGTTTAGATTCTTCCGTGAGAGGAATCTGTAAATATCCACTGTTTAAATCAATTGTCGTAAACCATTTTTTATTTCTTAAATATGGCCAAATAATATCAATTGTTGGCACACGATTATTATCCATAATTATTCTTTGGTTCATTCTTCGGTAGTCTACTAATACTCGATAGACTCCGTCTGGTTTCTTTTTTACAAATATTGGCGATTCAAATTTCGATTTTTGTTTTTTTAGGACACCTACTTTTACTAAGTCATCGACTAGTTTGTGTAGGGCCTCATGTTCTGCGTGTGAGAATTTAAATTTCTACACCGCAGTGGAGTTTCGTCGTCTACTCGGACAACTTGTTCGGGAACTTTACAAATGGAAACTTCATCTGTTTTTCCCGTAAAAATATTATTATATTCATTAATTATTTCGTACATTTTTATTTTTTGTTCAAGCGACAATTTTGGATTAATCGGGATGGGATTTCCTCGATTATCCTTAAAAATAGTATTTTCTTTTATTTTTTCTATTTGGCAGGTATTAATTTCTACTGCACTACTTAATTCAAATTTTCCTAAATATTCGCCTTTATAGATCACGTGGGGTCTGTTATTATTATTAACAGCCGCTATCGTGTCTTCTGATACGATTACAAAGAAATTATTTTTTTCTTCCATGGATGTTTCGCATAGAAACTCCAGGTGTTCAGGCAACGTTGCTAATATTAGCACCGAATTTGCCTCTATTTTAAAAGATTGGGGAGCATAATATTTAAAGGGCTTAATATAACCTAACTTATTTTCCTTTTCAATAGGGAAATTGTGACATTCAGGCATGTCAAAACATCGCTCTTCATCACCACACGGTAGAGTGAATTTGTTTTTCGAAAAGTCCATTTTGGCTTTATGGGTTGATAAGAAGTCGTAACCCAGTATGACCGGTTCTACTAAATTTCGAACAACGTAGGTGGGATGTGGGTAAATACAATGATCAATGGAAAAAATCACATTGGTTACTCCTATGACCTCAAGAGGTTGACTATCCGCACCACGAAATCTTACTTTTGTTGGTAGAATTGGTTCCGTAAAATTGACTTTCTTTAAAACTTTTTCATCGATAAGTGTCTGTTCTGAACCTGGGTCGACTAAGCTAAGTATTTGTTTACCATAAATGGCAAATGGAAGGTGAAATTTACATTGGGTTCTGCAGTACCCTTTGCTTTGAAACTTCTCCTTACTCACATTGTTAACTAGTTTCGACTCTTTGTTCATGACATCCCTTACAGCTGACAGATCACCTGTAAGGGGGACACTTAGTTTTTTGAGCAATTATTCTGGCAAGCCTGGGGGTTTGATGTTGGGAGATAATTTTGTTGTGGAGCTGCCATTAATGGTGCCGGAGGGGCAATCATTTGAGTATTAGCAGCCACATAGGGGAGATTTTGGGGAGTATTAAATGATATTCCAGACCATGCTGGAGCATTATTCCAATTTGGGAGAGCCATTTGGTTCCAATTTGGAGTCCTATTGGGATAATATCCATTATTATTTCTCGGAAATTATTTCTCCGGAAATTTGGATTAAAATTTCTTCCTTTATAATTAGGATTGAAATTTTGGTTATTATTCCAATTTCTGTTTTGGTTATTTTGGTTCCAGTTTTGATTCTGGTTCCAATTACCATTACCATTATTATTATTATTATAATTATTATTATTATTCCTATTTTGATTTTGGTTTTGGTTTTGATTTTGATTTTGATTATTATTATTATTCATATTATTATTATTATTATAGTTATTATTATTATTATTATTACCATTTTGGTTATTATTGTTTTGTTCATTATTATTATTTTTATTTTGGGGATTTTTATTATTTTTTCTGGATTCCTGAAATTTTGAAATGTTCGCTATTGCAGCGCTCATTTTCTCCATTTCAGCTTTCCAGATCGGGTCGGACGATATTGTATTTACGTTTTTTTCAGTTTTCTTTTCTGTTTTCCCGGATTTCAATTCTTCTATCGTTTTTTCTAATTGGTCAATTTTTTTACGTAAAAGGGGATCTATATGTCCGAATGCTTTATCTTTAAATTCGAGATATTTAGAGAAAGCTTTATCAAGTTCCTGAATTGTTTTAGGTTCTTTTTTTATTAGAAATACTCTTTCTTTTTCGGGGAGGTTAGGCATAATTTTTTCAATAATTTTTTCTTCCGTAATATCGGGTTCAATTTGTTTTAGAATCCTTTTCACGAACATAATATACGCAGAGAAATCAGCTTCACCGTTGTAATTTCTTTCGTATAATATTTCGCGTAATTGGGGTTTAGTCCTCGTAAAGACTTCCAAAATTTTTTGTTTAGTGTTTTGCCAATTATTACATTCGGGATTAGTTTGAATTCTATCCTCAAATATTTGCTTGGCAAGACCTGAAAATGCAATTTTAATTTTTTTAAATTTCATATTTGCATCCCAATTGAAAGATTCCGCCTCATTTTCAAATCCGTTTAAAAATGATACGATGTCTTCCGTTGGGGTGTGTGCATATAAGGAAGGTCTGATATTTACTGCAGCCTTTCCTGACATTTTATTTTCTATAGGGGGAATTAAATTTTCTAAGAGTCTAGTTTCAATTTCTGGGCTGAGAAAATCTTCGTCAGATTTTTCTAAACACTCAGTAATATCTACTAGATTAATAGCAGTTTTAACTCTTGGAAACGGTGTGGGATTATCCAAATTTTCCAAGAATGGAGTTGAAGTAGAAGGGGGATTAAAATATTTTCTTATTATAGATTTTCTAGTTCGGGAATTTGTTCACGAGTTTTTCGTGTTGTTTGTAAAATTATTTTTATATTTTCAGGGGTTAATAATTTTTGTATTTCCTTACTGGATTTAATTTTTACTAGGATATCCTCTTGGGTTTTTATTCGAGAAAAATATTTTTTATCGACTTCGATATTCAAATTTTGACATACATTAATTAATTCAAAATTTTTAGCATCGATTAGCCAATTTAAATTAGTTTTAGTAGTATTGGGTTCGGATAAGTTTTCCCAAGTTTCACTCATAAAAATAAATTTTTTCGCGACTTATAATTATTTAACACTTCTTATATTTAAGGGAGGGACGCGAATTATAATTAATATTAATTGTTACTTTATTTTCTTCTTTTGTTTGCACAGGAGCTTGAAAAATCCGTCGCCGTACTTCGCCGAACCTCGTTCGCCAACCTTTCTGTATATACGTTTTGTTTTTTCCACTTTTGTACAATAGAATATCCTTTGTTGACTTTGGAGTTCGGGTTTCTTTTCACGACTAGTTCTTTTCCACTCGCAGCTAACCTCTACTTCCTTTCCTCAAGAGCGTGCCTTACGCGTTTCTCTTTGAGTACTTGACTAGAGTTTTCAAGGTTAGAGCAAAGTACTTCGAGCCAGAGGAATTGAAACAGCCCAGTTCCGTTGAGCAGGTACTAGAGCGAGAGTTCGATTCGCAATAGCAGACCAGTTGGGCGCCAATAATGTAACGGCCAAAAGAGGTTGGGTTGTACCTGGTAACGACCTCTTTTGGGAGTACACCATACACGAAATATCACGTACTTTAAAAGCAGTAATACTTCTAAAATAATTTCAAGTTTATTATCCACGTACTATTGTGGACCTTAACATTACTCTGAGACTCAATAATATTTCAAACACATGAGTGAGTTTACACATTTAATAAAATAATATTCTGTACATCACAGTTAATATTTCTACGTTAATAGTAATACATATTAAATCACAATTCAACAAGCAAGACTATCTGTTCACCAGAGACTTCTACAAGAGAGGTTCCAGGTACTTAGAAGTAGCTGTTGGAGACTGCACTAAAGACTGAACAACTATACAACTGAATCGAGGGATTATATACTCGTTCAGGGTATGAAAACGTACGTGTCGGATAGGTAAAGTGAGGTAGGGTGTTGTTATTATAGGGTTGTGCTGACTCGTCGAGTACTCGAGGGACAGGTACAACTAGGTCAGAAATATACAGAAGGTATATTTGTTTATGTAAAATTAAATACGAATAGTTTTGTGGTTGTTTATGAAGAGTTATAGGAAGGTAATTTGTTGACAAATATCTACATTTTTGGTGTTCGAAAATGAGTGAACAAATATGTTCGTCATTTCTTAAAATAGACGAAAATATACGTTACATTATTTATGTTTTTATTTTTTTTTCTTCTTAAATTTTTCCATTTTCCGAAAATTAAAAATTTTGTTGTGAAAAAGTTGGCTAAACTAGGAATTTTACCCTCTTGGCCAAACTGTTTCGAAGAAACGTTGTTTATCAGTATTATCAAAAAACAAAAAAACTGCAATCATAGGTGCCAGCTGAAAAAGTTCAGAAATTTTTACTCTACTGGTTCACTATTTTGCTGGCTTATAGCTAGCTAGTAAACTATGAATATTAAATTATAGCCTGGTATTCATTCGTATGAAGCTCGTTGGGCAGGTAGCCGCTGCTGGGTAGTCACTATAATTTGAAAACTAGCATATGGTGTAAAACGACTCTTTTAGGAATGATTTTTTGGCTTAATATATGTGATCATCGAATGCAGATTTATAAAATTTCTGAAGTATATTCTTTCAAAAAATTAATCAAAACAGGTCGATCGATGTTGGATATTAATAGGAGCGTTTCGAGATTTCCTTATTTGAAATATTCTACTTCTCGCATAGGTGCAAATAGAGTTTGAAATTTGGTATAGTGGTAGATCCGGAAAGAAAATAGTAAAATTTTCTCCAAATGCCAAAAAAAAAAAGAAAAAAAAAGAAAATGAAAGTAAAAAAACTATAGAGCAGCAATACTTCTCTAGAAAACCCAGTTCGCCAGTTTTCATCTACGATATTAAAATAATAATAATAAAAAAAAAAAACTAAATAAAGTTAATGAAACGCATAAAAGACTTGAATAACCATTCGCGTCGTAATTAAGAAAACGATACTTCAAGTAATATAGACTTGCTCTTCTCGCCCAATTTTTTATTTTTGTGTTGAGTAGGTGTATTTTTCTCCGAAACTACGAAACAAAAAGTCAAAAAATGAATAAATTTCAATCTGACCTGGGTTCTATGTCCTTCCTTGAAGATTTCAGGTATTTAAGCCCTATTCCTTTTGTTGTTTTTTGAAAACCATGTCTCCAGTGATTGTTTCTTTTACAGTTTGGTCAGCAAACAACTGAACTAATAGGATCTAAACTTCTATTATATTTGCATGTGAATGGGAAGAATGTATCGTGAATATTCCAGCCCCATCCCTTTTGTAGTTTCATCAGAATTTTAGAAACGCCAATTTTCCAGGAATTTTTGGTTCTCCAGTTTTCTCGGAAACTACTGAACCAATAGGCATCAAACTTCTCTCAAACTATGTCCTATTTAATAACTACGTGAAAATTTCAGCCCTATCCTTTACGTAGTTTTCACAAAACAGTTAATTAAAAATTTTCTCCAAAAATTTGTTTTTCTAGTATTCTCAGAAACTATCACAGGAATAAGCACCAAACTTTCATCAAATTTTCGAAAACGTAAGAAATATCCATCGTGAAAATTTCAGCCCGATTTTCTTTAAAATCTGGGTAAAATCACTTTTCCAGGAATTTTTTGTACTCAAGTTTTCTCGAAAACTACTGAACCACTATGCACCAAACATCTTTCAGAACTGGTCCAAAATAAGGACTATCTTCTGTGAAAATCTCAAATCTAGTTTTCTCAAAACTGTGAACCAAAAATTTAGGCGATACATGCATGCATATATATATATATATATATATATACACATGCATGTATATATATATATGTAAAAACAAATTAGGTCAAAATGGGGAAATGATATCAATAGTTTTCTTTTGTTGTGAAATGGAAAATTTTCATCACCTCACCCCTAAGCTCTTCACGAAGTCAATTTTAATACCCTGTTTACAAGGAAACTGGGTAAAAATGGAAGTATGGACACAGTATACAGATAAAAACTGTCAAAATTTGTGTTCAAGAGCAAAAAAAAAAAAGAAAGAAAAAGTTCACATCTGAAAATTATTGGGATTTCTTCCCCAAAATGACATTCTTGATATGTCACTATTTACCATCACTATAATAAATGTACAAGCTGTTAATTATTTCATTAAATTATTTCCCCGATATTATTTCGCCAAACATTTCCTTGATGCCCATGCGCCACTATCCATACAGCCACACATAGACAAAAAAAAATGTTCGTTGTCTCCTCTGAAACAACAAACATTGTTATCAGAAATTCAGGATCAGCACAAGCCAAAGTACCGTAGAGTGGTGCTTCAGGGCTTGCACCTACCTAAAGATAAAATGGATGATTTCAACTTTTTGATATCGTTTGTATTCTCCAAACGTGAAATAAAAATTGACTAGAGTCTTAGTTCAAATTGTCTCCACGATATAAATTTCGAATCCCACAAACAGGAGGTTTTTTATTCTTCGAATGCTTACTTCAAAAGTCCTGATTAATTGAATAAGAAAACTTACTTACTTTTTCAAGTTTTCATAATTTTGGAGAAATGTATACCGGTGGTTATTAAGAAACAACATCGAAATTTATTTTCAATTTCATAGCCTGTCTAAAGAATAGGTGCAAATGACTAACAAAAACTTTTCCTTTACAGACTTATTATACTTTTTCTCATCTTCTCTGAAGGAATTTTCATATTTTTACTCTTAGTCGTTAAGTTTAAGCTTGTTTTTCGAGATCTTACATATAAATATGGAATCACAGGATGCAAGCAACAAATGGATTCGGAAGAATTAGTTACCTACCTAATGTTCTTCCTTAGGATGGTAGCGAAATATGCATGTAAATCCATAAAGATGCTTAAAGTAGACAATAATCTTGATTTATATTAGAATTAAGGTTTCATTTTGTATTTTTATAAGAAGTTTGAATATCCGAATTACATTTAATTGTGTTATGACTTACGAAATGCTGCGATCCGTCAGAATCACCTATTGATGTGGTGGTTGGTTGGGGAGAGAGGAAAATCTATCGATGTACATTATATTATACAATAATGAGCATAATTTTGCAGAGTAAGCAAACTTTGTGTTTCGAGCAGACAAGTGTGGATATGGTTTATAATATCTGCACTTCTGAGCATGTACAGAGTGTACTGGTGCAAAGTACATCAAAAGGTACGCAGTGCTTGTCTAGTCATAAATCATCATTTGGTACTGGTCTAATACTATATAGGTAGTCAAAGTGTAAAATAGATAAAATTTAATGGTGGAGAAAGAAAATCTAGGCCTAGGAGATCGTGCAAGTAGCGGTGTTCCGAATGAATTTTTGAGTAGGAAATTTATGTACCGTAGTTTAAAAGCATGTACCAGTATAGTGCATCAATTAACTGCATCCAAATCAATAAAAAACATATTAATTCCAAATCTGAAAATTTAGGCCTGATAATCACTATAATAAACGTACAAGCCGCTAATTCGATTGTTAAAATTATTTCACAAAATTATTTCCTCCATATTATTTTACCAATTATTCCCTTATATTTGATCCGCATGCGCCATTACCCACAAAGACATGAAAAAAAAAAAAAAAAAATCAATATCTTCTTCCAAAACAATGAATTCTACAAAGTTACCTATAGGTATGGCATAAAAAATCCAGCATCAGCATATGCCAAAGCGTTCCTTCAGGGCTTGTAAAATATAATTTTCAAGTTAATCAATTGTGCGCAGGATCCAAACCCCCAATAATCGATAGCGCATGAATTTCTACTAATGGTGGACATAAAATTGGAGCGATACATACATAAACATATAATTATATATGTTTTTATGAAAAAAAATCATGTCAAAATGGGAAAATGTTACCAATCGTTCTCTTTTCTCACGAAACTGATATAATTTTGATCATCCTCACCATTCATCTTTTTGTGAGATTAATTTTAAAACCCTGTTTGTAAGCAAAGTGGGTAACAAGATTCAAATTAAATTAATAATAGCTTATGAACCTATGTTACAAAAGGATATACAGCAGTGTGGAGTAAAATTTGACTAATTTAGTTACAATTATTTAGTTATTCAGCAGTTTAGTCAAGACGGAGTTAGTCATGACCTTTGACTATATACTTAGTACTGGACCAGTAAAGAAAGATGATTCCGGGCTAGACATGTCGGCTCTAAATAGGCAATCAGAGTGTACATTTTGACGTGCTTTGCTTTGTGTTTATGTATACTATCGTTGTGAATTTAAGGGATGTCTTTATCAGATGTATTCTAAATTGGTGAACTCAAGCAAAACGTCGAAAATACGCAGAAGGTACGCTAGGGTTGCCTATTTTTTCGCCGGCATGTCTTGATATTAAAAAGTACATTGATCTTATGGAGCTTTACTGGTCCAGTACTACATAGTCAAAGGTCACGACGGATTAATCATTACAGAATTAGTCATGAAAAATTTAGTTATCACTGAATTAGTCACAACAAATTTAGTCATTACTGAATTAGGTAGTCATTCATCCGGTTAAATCATAGCTTAAGATTGGTTCAGTTATATACAGTAAAAAAAAATTTAATTTTGTCCGTATCACTGCCTGTACAATGTATACGTACATGAACCCAAATGATAACATTTCAAGTTTCTTAATCAGTTTCATCTTAATTCAAGACAACTGACATCATATCTCCTGTTTGCGCACAATCGAAGATCTCCCTCATTATAATATTTCAAAACTATAAAAACGTATAATATTATCATATCATTTTGATAAGAAAGTGTTGCTTCCTCTTTCTGCCAATCCACCAACGCAGCGAATATCATTTTTCTATATATATGAAAAGTTGTTGCATCACACTGGTTTTTCCTTATCTAATTTAACTTTTTTTGTCACAACTACAGTTCACGAAGGTGGCCAAGTATTTTGCTTTGTTTTCGTGTTTTCCGTAAATTTTGTTTTGATTGAACTATTTACTTTGGCTAAAGTAGGTAAGTACCTAAATCACATTTGTTTGATGTGAAATTTTTCAACCTATGGTAGGCTATCAACTTGAGCATGTATCTACATACAGTAAGTAAATATTTTATTTACGTTAACGTAGGTACGATAATTCTAGTGAGATTGGACGAGTATGAAATTTTTAACTATGCAATCGAAACAAATCTGAGGGTCAATCTTGATCATATTCGAACTGCAGCAATGGGTCTAACTCAGGGTTGGGCACGAATCCACACTTTATTGGGTATTCGAATATAATTTGTTTCATTATCACTTTTTTTGGATTCGAGTCGGATTCGAATACAGCAGGTGGATTCGTGAATTCGAATCCACGAATCCGATTGCTCAGTTCATTGGGTATTTTTTTATTGTAATGATCGAAAATAGAAACTAAAAATCGAATTTCATTGATCTCGCATTCAAAATTGATCACACGTTTTGTTTTTTCACAAAGTTTTAAAATTTAAACGAGTCGAAATTATTTTCAATTCCGATTCTTTAAAGCGAAAACCAAATTGAATCCTTGATCCTTTGAAAATCATTCAAAAATTTCGATTCCGTCGAATCGGTCAAACGGATTCGAATAGGTAAGTTCACGAATCAAGCGCCTATCTTTTTTGGATTCGAATTACTGATGAGAATACAATTTATCAAAGTGAATTCGAATGGATTCGGCAAATCATAAAAACTGATTCGAATCCCATCAGATTCGAACAATGCTCAACCCTGGTCTAACTGTAGGATTTTTCATTTAAGTACCTACCAAATTTATAAACCAAGCAAGTTTTTTCACGTATTTACATTGACTATATAGTACAAAGGGTATTTAGTATAAATTGCCGACATTCAGAGGGGAGTCAGGCGGGGGAAATAGAGATTTCGTAGGGATTAAATAATTTCGCAGGCATGAAAGTATGTTAGATGGGGACCTGGGGGTCTGGACCCCTCTTAGACGAGAAAGAAAGGCTTGACCACTGGCAGTTTTGTATTTTTATCAGTTTTGTAAACATTCTTGCTCTCTAGTCTATTTTTTGTCTAACAAACAAAGAAAAATAATTTAATAAAGACTAATCATCTTCTCACGTAAAAAATAAGAACTAACAATTCTCCACTTAGCGGCAAAAATGAAAATTTAGCGCCCCCATTAATAATGGATTCCTATCTAGAACTCATCATTCTAATATTTACGAATATTTATTCACGTATTACGGGTAATGTCGACGAAAAAATTAATAAAATTAATTTTTCCGCCGCCCCTAGCATTTATCTGCTCAAAAATATTACGTATTTTTTTCCCTCTTTTTCATTAATAATGAATTTAGGACAAGAGTAAAATCTTCCATATTGTCAAATAATTAAATTATTTAACAATACAGCACTAATCATGCTACGTCTAAATAAAAAGAGTCTGAAAAACTCCGCAGATAAATGCTATAATATTTCTGTCGACGTAAAATACGAGAGCGTAAAAAAGACGAAAATGGACGATAAAATCCTATATCTATCTCACTCGCACTCGTACATCTAAAAAATAGAAATTAATATCGGCCGAATTTCGTCTAATTTTAGACGAAAATTCGTGTCATTGCATCAATTTGCCGATCCAAGGTCAAAATCACCTAACATAATAGCGATGCAAGTATCGACTTGCATCGCGAAAGATTCACCATCTTACCACTACACACGTAAAATACGTATAAAAATACGTCAACAACAGCAACGGGGAAGAACCATATCAACCACGTTGACTCGCGCGCATGCGCAAATTATGGTTTTTACGTCAACGTCCGCGAATTTGTACAGCAACCCTTAACAGTTTCTTGTACGAATTTAACACGTTGTCGCGCTTTCCCGTAATTAATTACGTAATTAATTAATTTTTGCTGTTTTTTTTTGTTGTTTTTACGTATATTAATTTATGGAATAATTCTTTACGTAATTTCGTAAATATATACGTATTTTTCGTGTGTAAATAAGTAAATTTTGACATCAAGAAGTAGCAGTTAGAATCTTCTTCTTCAACAACTTCAATTACCATACTCATCCTTAATTCTACTCGAATTTCGGTAAGTGTAATTAAAGGACCATATCCTTACATTCTCAAATAATTTTATAATTGTTTAGAATAATATTTTCTTTCGTAATAATCTGACTTAGCGTCTTTATTTTTGTCTGAAAAATACATGGACTCATCATCCTATTCACGAAAAAATTATAGGTCTCAGATCTAAATAATCTTTAGCCTATAAATTATATTTTTTGTGTATATTTTTTCAAATAGTGTCGTGAATAGAATTTTATTCTTTCGCCCCAGGGTCATGCCCGATTTTTCATTGGCACCCTGACACTTAGAAAAATTTTATTAATAAGAACTTATCATTCTCATGCATAATTTTCGTAATTTCGTCCTGGGGTCACGCCCGAATTTTTTTGGCTCCTTAAGACTTATAAATTTTTTATGCATTTTACAGAACTTAACATTCTTGTATCAAAAAATACGTTTTTTGCTCTAAGGTCATGTCCAATTTTCTTTTGGCTCCTTAGGACTTGTAGAAATTTTTACTATTTTTACAAATTTTTTAGAACTTCACATTCTTGTACTAAAAATATGTAATTTTGTCCTAGGGTCACGCCCGATTTTTTAACGGCACCCTAGGACTTGTCAAAAATTTTAAATTTTATTATTTTGACAACAAATGAATTTACCATTCTCGTACCAACAATATGTAATTTCGTCCTAGGGTCACGCCCGATTTTTTAACGGCACCCTAGGACTTGTCAAAAATTTTTAATTTCATTTTTGACAATTTTTAGAATTCACATTCTTGTATTAAAAATACGAAATTTCGTCCTAGGGTCACGCCCGATTTTTTAACGGCTCCTTAGGACATAGAAATAATTTTATTATTCTAGGAATTCATCATTCTTGTAATTAAAATACGAATTTTCGTCCTAGGGTCACGCCCAATTTTTCTTTAGTCGTAAATACTTAGAAAAATTACGAAAATTAAGTACTAAAAATACTCAAAATGGACTAAAAATCCACTTAACGTAATATTGATAAATATCATTTGATACATGGTAAATCAATTATTTCACTCTAGTGAGAAGAAGTTTGTGTCGCTGACACTAATACTTTAAAAATTTAATTTTTCTCTGCACCTTTCCTCATTAAATAAACGTTTAACACACGTCATAGTAAATAAACAGCAATAATATGCTGATAAAATCTAAACAATTTTTTATTATTTTTCTGTTCTCAGTACTAATTATACATGGCAGAAAAAGGAATTCACGATTCCCCGATCTCTTCCCAAAAAGAAGATGATCTTTTAGATCCAAACAATCTCCCATGGTCCGAACAAGTGGACATGCAACAAGCGGCTGCTGAAGCTAAAAAAGCCTCTGAAGCAAAAGCTGTTGAGCCTAAGGCTGATAAACAAAAAGCTGTTGAAGCTAACGCTGATGAAGCAAATAAAGCGGCTGAAGCTCAAAAAGCTCTTGAGGCTAAAAAAGCCGAAAAGAAAAAAGCGGCTGCTGCAGCCAAGAAAGCCAAAGCGGACCTTATCGCTAAAGAAAAAGCTGAAGAAGCTGCCCGAATCCGAGCCAAAGAGGATAGGGTCCGTAAAATTACGGCCGAAAAACAAGAAAAGGAGCGAAAACTCCTCCAACAACGTGAAGAACGTCGTAAAAAAGAAGAGGAAGAAGAACTCCTTAAAAGATCGAGAGCAATCTCTGACACATCTGGATCTCGTCAACGACATAGTCCCAGCGTAGAATCATCGGACTCAATATCCTCAGATGATACCTATGTTGCCACCACAGTTGTGGAGGATTGCGAATCCTATGCGTGGCGTATTCACGAACTTTTACAAACGCCAATCATTAAAGGCTTTGATTACGAAGCAATCTTATCCGAAAAGGATGCGATTGACTCGTGCATCGAAGATCTAAAAAATCTCTCCACGAAAACAGATAAAGATATTATCATCCGTGCACGTAACTGCAGACGAGATTTGTTGGTTAAGCGTTCACGCTTAATTAAGAAATTCACGCCTGCAGTTGCACCAGAACCTGTTCCCCTTCTGGATTTAACCTCCTTTCAACAAAAGGAGGAGGAACAGCGTTTGAAACAACAAGCTGAACTAGAAGCCAAACAGCTTGCTCGTGCCAAAGAAATTGGCAAGTCTCTCACCAAGACTCGTACTGAGATCGATAATACTTATCGCCAGTACAAAAAATTGGATCAAACCATTACCGAAATTGAGAAAACAATTTGGCAAGAATTTAATCTTAACATATTAGAATTCGAGATGAAATATCTCCAATCTACACAGGAAGTTCCTGCAGGTTCTCCAAACCTACCACCATCTGAAGAGGACGATGTAGATCTCAATCCCACATCGGCTCAAGGATCAGAAATCCCGCATCTAGTAAAGGGTAATCAAACATCCAATACTATTAAACGTACGCATGCTATGATGACCAATGATAATTCTGAGGAAAATGAGCATGTGACCACTTCTAAAAAACATAGAGGTGAGTCGTCTCAAATTCCACCAGAAAATTCATCGACATCATTAATTAATTTATCTACGATTAACCATCCTGTATTAGATAATCAGGGACTTCAAATCCCACAAGAATCATCTTCTGGAATTAACGTTTCACTTTCTACAAACCCACTTTCTTTTGGCTATATTCCTAAATGTTGGGAACAACAACCTCAAGATATTGTAGAAACCGGTTTCACCAACCTTAAACCACCTAAATTTTATTTAGAGAAATGGAATGGGGATATTTTACGATATCCTGGTTTCATTAATGGTTTTAACGAATACGTAAATAAACGTAAGGATATTGCAATCCCTCAAAAGATTAATCTCTTACAAGGTGCCTTACCTAAATTTATTAATGATAAAATAAGTCACTTTTCGCCTGATATTGTTGGTTATCATCAACGTCTTAAATTTTTAGACAGTAGGTTTGGTGATGAATCAAAAATCAGAGCAGCTCTATGGGAAAGCCTAACAGCAATCCCTACCACAACAAACGAAATTTCTTCTATTTTGGACAGTTTAGATACTATTTCCGTTTTAATAGAAAGATATCGTTCGGTCTGCTCAACCGTTGACGAAGAACAACTTTATAATATAGTTATTAAAAAGTTTCCTCCTCGTTCATATCAAAACATTCTTAAGTCTAACGAACGTCATGTCAAACATTTGTTTGAGGCTATTAGAAATTTTATAAAAATAAGGGAACTTTCTGACCCTATTAGCACGTTCGGACCTAAGAAAGGTGAAAAACCTCAAAGACAAAACAAAGGTACTAACCAACCTAAAGGCAGGAAAAATTTTGCTATCACTTCAAATGAGTCTAAAAAAGGAAAAGATAAATCTAATCCTAATAAAAAAGGCCCTCCTGCTAAACGTGTCAAAACGTCTGAAACTAAAGATTTTGAATCTTCTCTGTTTACAGCTTCGGATGGAACAGTATTCCTTAAATTACCGAAAGGGAAGAAAATCCCCGTCAGCATTTTACGCACTCCCCTTGTTCCACAACAAGGGAAGTGCATATTCTGCGACAAGCTGCACCACAGCTTCCTTTGTTGCATCGTCAACACGCTCGATGAGCGTAAGTCTTTCTATGAAGAGCACAATCTTTGCATAAAATGCGGTTTCCGTCATGCTGATGATGAGGAGTTCTGCAGGCACATCCCACCTGGGTACTGCAGATGGATGGACTGCATGGGCAAAGGACATCATCCTAATTTATGCCCAAAGGCTCCTTACCCCATCACCATGGGGAAATGCGACGCATGGATGGCAGTCATGAAGGACTATAAGGCGTACCTGCCTGAAAAAAGTATGTCTGACAAACATTTAATTTTTAAAGAAATTAATACTTCTTTAAATGACCATCAAACTTTCATCCCACAGTTGGACAACAAGGTCAAGGATGGCGGATCTAAAAAATCCCAAGGAGCAGCTCCAAAGGCGCCTACACCATCAACAGTGGTTACAACATCAGGACTTCCAATCCTCAGTGAGTCTTGTTCATTTTTTAATAATAATGATACTTCTGCGCACTTTCTTACGTTTTTATCGTATGTTTATGTGTCGAATACTTCAGAACCTATTGAAATTAATGGATTTTTTGACTCCGGTAGTAAGGAAACTTACATTACCGATACTTTTGCAAATATGCACCTTAAGGAAAATTTTTTGAATAAATCTCAAATTTTACGATTTAAAGGTGCTGCAAATTCAAAATCAAGTGAATTTCGATCTCACAAGGTGAAATTTAACCTCCAGAAACCTAATGAAACCAAAATTCCTCTTTTGGCAAATACTGTACCGTATTTGGCTAAAAATCTTAGTCAACAAAATTTCACAGAATTCAAACTTCTCTACCCACAATATGATCATATTGAGTTTTCTGAGTTAGACCGTGAACATACGATACACTTACTCATAGGAAATGATTATATGTGGTCCTTCGTGAAAAATGTTAGACAACTTTCTCAAAATCTGACTCTTATTAATACAGATTTTGGCCATATGCTTGGCGGATCTTTAAATCCCTTGGTGGAAAGTGATGTTTTTACTACTATGTTCTTTACGTCACCCCAAAGTGTAGAAAACTTATGGAAATTAGATACTCTAGGTATTGAAACCACTAACTTGGTTGAAGCTGAAGCCGAGGCTGAAGCACTTCGATTATTTTACAAAGATATAACGCTTGTTAATAACCGATACCAAATTAGATAGCTATATAGGTTTGACCCACCTCCATTGCTTGATAATTATCGTTTAGCAATTAAACGTTTAGATCAACAATTACCTAGAATGGTTAAGAACCCACAATTCTTTCATCTGTATGATCAATATTTTCATTCTTTAATAGATTTGGAAATGATTGAACAGATCGATCACGAGAGACCCGCTAAATTGGCTCATTATTTACCCCACAAAGGTATCTATGACCCATATAAAAGCACCCCTCTTCGTGTTGTATTCGACGGTTCCGCAAAAACTAAAAAGTCGAATCATTCGCTGAATGACTGTATGTATAAAGGAAAAATTATCCTAGCGGATTTAATCTCCATTTTGCTAAGTTTCCGCAAAGATCCTTATGGTATTGTAGCTGATATAAAGAAAGCTTTTCATCAGATTGGACTACATCCAGAGGATAGGGACGTAACCCGTTTCTTTTGGATTAAAGATCCTGCAAAACCTTCAGATTTAACCAATCTCATGTTGTTTCGTTTTTGTCGTGTACCTTTTGGCATAGTAACCGCCCCTTTTCTTTTAGCAGCAATTTTGCTGTACCATTTTCAAATGGTTGACAAGGAGTTTCACGACAAATTTCTACAACAATTTTATGTTGATAATTTAGCAACATCGTTGCCTACTTATGAAAAAGTAAAGGAATTATATGTCAAATCTAACAAATTATTCAATGACATTTCCATGCAACTTGCTCTATGGGGAACTAACTGTAAACCAATGAGACAGGAATTTGATCCTTCGTATGCTTTAGATAAACCTCTAGTCAAGGTATTAGGTCTAGTCTGGGACATGGAGAAAGATGTTATGTACATCCCTACCCCTAATGCTATGACAGCTTGTTGGACAAAAAGGTTATTTTTAAAAATAATGTCATCCTTTTATGATCCACTCGGATGGTTTGCTCCGTCCTTAGTACCTTCCAGATCATTTATGAAAATACTTTGGTCTGAAGGGCTAAAATGGGACCAACCAATCCCCGCAAAATTGCAACCTGTAGCTACAGACATTTTAAATGATCTGATGCAAACTACTAGCTACTGTCTTCCGAGACAACTTTATGTAGGGATCTACAATCCCAATGTCTGTCAATTGCATGCATTTACCGATGCATCCAAAACAGCATTTTCTATGGCAATCTACGTACGTTTCCATAATCAGGAGTCAAATTCCTACTCAGTACGTTTTCTTATGGGAAAATCTCGCGTAACACCTATGCGACCCATAACCATTCCAAAATTGGAATTGATAGCTGCCCTAATCGGCGCTAGAGGTCTACGTACTGCTCGAAAACCTATGGATCTAACAAATCTCCCTGCATTTCTATGGTCAGATAGTAAGTGTGTACTTACGTGGCTACTAGAACGCAAAATATTACCCCAATTTGTTTCAAATAGGGTAAACGAAATCAAAAGCATTAAAGCTGTTGAATATCGTTATGTACCTTCGGATGAAAATCCCGCGGACATAGGATCCAGAGGATCCACAGTGGAAAATTTAATTCAATCTTCATGGTGGACTGGACATTTTGGTTATCCCAAGATTCCAGTTTTTGGCCTAAAACAGACCTTCATATTATTGAAACTTTACCTGACCAACCTGAAAAAGATTCCACACCAGTGTACTGTACACTCAGAGAATGTTTAAGCATCTCACCGAAGCTTACCACTTCCTTACCTGTTGAGTCGGACAATATTTTCAATAAACACAGATCAGCAAAATTGCTGAGGATCCAAAAATCCTCGAAAAGAAATATCCCTCATTTCTTTTTGAATTCGGAAACTTCCGAATGTGAATTAATATTGCCTAATTCTACTCCAAATCCTGTACAGGAAACGGACACCGAAATAGGTCAATTTTCACAACCGTTGAACTTGTCAAAAAGTCATCAAGACATTAAAAAGTCTCAAGTACCATATTCGAGTTTCATCCACTCCCCAACCAACACTCCTTTTGGGATTAAAATTGAAAACCACAATTCCCTTCGTAAGCTTATTAGTACATTTTACCAATGTCTAAAAGCTATCCGACGATTTAGCCATCAGAGGATCAAAAGGAAACGTTCGTTGGAGCCATATGCGATCATGGACTGTAACTTTCATTTTGCAGTTCTATGTTTCGTTTTTGGTGAGCAGAAAAAATATTTTTCCAAAATATTTGAAATGCTTTTGAAGGATATACCACCTAAACCTGTTTCATATGAAAAATTTCATATTTGTTTAGATCCTTCTGGGATTCTGCGTATAGTAAATTACTTACCAGAAATACCATATGCAAAAGATATGCTTAACCCCATATTACTGCATCCTAAGTCATATTTGACAGAGCTTATTTTAATGCATACACATCTAACCAATGTACACACGGGCATCAAGTTCACTCTGGCTGACTTCCGTAGGCATTATTTTGTTCCTAAAGCATTAAAACTGCTCCCACAAATCTTGAAAAAATCATGTATTTTGTGCAAAAAATCTGAAACGAGACCGTTTAAGCAACCAATGCATGCATCTTTGCCAGATTTAAGGTTAATACCTTTCACTCACCCCTTTACCTATACGGGTGTAGATATATTTGGACCTTTTCCTGTATTCGACAAATACTTACCTAAAAGGAAAAACCAATTGGTGACACAAACCACTCCTGTTTATAAGAAATGGGTATTGATATTTACATGCCTCTCTACGAGGGCTGTATATCTCTTTTCTGTTTCGTCTTTAACAACGACAGAAATTTGGGCTGCATTTAAGACCTTTTTTGCCGATAAAGGAACCCCTAAGGCAATTCTATCTGATAATGCAGCTCAATTCCAATTGATTTCGGTGTATCTACCTCACTACTGGACCACTTTCTCCGAAAACTCGGAGATAAAGGACAGTATGGTTATGAAAGGCATTAAATAGCATTTCATACCAGCAAAGGCACCATGGTATGGTGGAGTGTATGAACGCATTATCGGAATAATAAAGCAAGTCTTTTACCGTGTACATGGTCATACCTCCATTTATATCCATACCTTTCAGTCTAGTATAAAAGACATACAGACTATGGTCAATCAAAGACCTCTGTGCCCTTCATCTAATGATCTTGGTCAACATACCTTGACACCAGCGCATTTTCTCCATGCGAACTTAGGACACTTAACAGTCCCTCCTGACAAGATGTCACAGGATTCAACTCCTACAGCTAGACAGCTACTCGATATGTGGAAACTTGACCAAGATTATCTCACAAAATTGTGGTTATCTTGGAAAAGGGAGTACTTACTCTATCTTAGGGACAGGCCTCCAACAGCCTTACCTAACGCATATCGAACGGTATCTTACAAGCCACAGGTAAATGACATAGTACATGTGTTAGATTACACGTCTAAACCTGGAGTTTACAAACTCGCCCGGATCACCAATCTGGAAAAATGGCATGATGGAAACATCAGACATGCGAAAATTGAATTTTCTAGCAAAAAACAGTCTTCTAGACCGCTGAAATTTCTAGCTCCCCTCGAGCTCAAATCAAAGAATAATAACGATTAGAAATAATTAAACCTTTATTCTTGATTTAGATAAACCTCTGACTTGACACTTGTAGACCTAGATTTAACAATCTCTTGGATGTCCCTGGGGTCCGCCATAATTGAATACTATGCTGGTAAAAAGGTATACTTTTGATTTTTTGGCACCCACTATTGTTGTCAAGTTACCTCACGAAGGATCACGGACAATAGGCGACAGAGTACTCATATAAAACACTAACCATGTTCGCAATATGCTAATTCCCTGACTATTCCTTTTACAGAATCCGTTCTCTATGGCCATTAAAACTTCTCTATTCCTCTTGCTAAGGCGTCCAGCAATTGCCAGAAACGATGTTTCTCGAAAATGTATATATATATGTATATAAATATACCTTTTTGCGTTTGTAAATACATTCCTACAATTTTGTACTTTATATTTTTTAAATAAAATTTGTACTTGTCATGTCTTTTTCTATTTCAGATTAAAGGTGAATCTCATGGGGAGCCTCCGAAGGCTTCCCGTGTCCACCGCCCCCAGTGTTGTGGCTCCGCCCACAGGTCCCAGCGCATAGCCTGTGCGCTGGTTCTCCTACTACACTCCTAACAGAGTTACGTAGGGATACTGGTGTTGAGGCGAGGCAGTTGTGAGTTACAAGGCGTGCGATGCAGGTGTGTGACTCCAACCAACTTTATACGGTCCGTTGGACCTTAAACCATTTATATATAAGCTTCTACCCACTACACACCTCCCTTTACAGCACTTGTTCGCAGCACTCATAGAGAAATTGTTAAGGAATTAGTGAATTCCCACTTTTTGTGAGGCAGTATTCGAAAAATGAATGAGAATTATTGGACAAAATGTTGATAATGGATGGTTCATAGGTTGGTAAAATTGTTATTCCCGGTGTTGCGCCCGTCTCTCACAAACTGCGAGTAGAAAACTAAGTGAAGCCTATCCAGTATTTAATTTGCTGTAGAACTGCAATAATACGATGGGTAAAGAAATCGGCAAATACGAATATTATATACCTAGAAAATAGGCCTGTGCATAGGGTGTTATGATTACGTGCGCATAACACATTAAATACCTACTTTAATCTTGCAGATTTTCACGAACATGAAATGTGCTGCGCTTCGACTGGTGTACATTTCGTGGTCTCTACTCTTCTTCTTTGTACAATTTGCACAAGTTGTAGCCGAGGCCTTATGCTGCAATCGTTCAGTTTTCGTTGTTAATGGAGATAATTGCGCGAATGGCCAAGAAATACTTCCATGGTGCGACGGCGACCGTCTATTATTGCATCTCATAGATAATGACCGCACATTTTTCGTCGTTAAGAACGATGAAAAAGGAAAATATTTGGAGTTTCCCATTTTTGGCCGGATAGTTCGTCAGCCCTAGTGAGTACCTACGTCCTACGTTGCCATATTAATTTAATTCACGTCAAAAATTTTATGCACATATCTTGTGAATAGGAACCAGCTATCCACAAAACAAAAAAAAAAGTAACGAAATACATTTAAAAAACATTTTATTTCAGTTTTTGCATTGGTGCGGACAAATACGAATTTAGGCTGTCTAAGAAGAATAATACGGTGGCCGTCGTTTGTTTGACGGACCGAATCAACGAGAGCAAAACTTCAGACAAGCCGACAGAAACGAATAGGCGCCGGCCAGAAGGCATCTTAAAAGCGTTCTCCGTCGTGTCGACCGCCTCGAATTTGGTCTCCGGTCTATTTTTGGCCGCTACGTCCTTCGTTTATTTCCTACTCCCTCAAACGAAAGATGTCGAAGGACAGTGTACTTGCCATCTGACGCTGACACTGAGCTTACTTCACACGTGTTTGGCATATAAAGTGATTTTCAACGGTGGCGGGACGTTGTCAGCCTCGTGCATCATCCAGCGTGAGTATGAAATTAAGTTAAAGTCACTCATCTCTGAGGTATCTACCTAATACGACGATGCGGGAGGTAAATATCTCAAGATCTCGCTGTTGAAATCCAACCAGGATCGAGTTGGAAGATGCCGAAGGGAGACCGGGGCTGGTTGTTACAATTTTTTAATTTTCACTCATCTATCTTGAGAACTAAGATTGGTACGTCAACCAAATCTGGCTCAAAAATAGTCGAAATTTTCTTCTATATAAGTTGATGTAATTAATTCAAAATACTGCGTAGTACAAAATTAATTTTCTTCTATATAAGTTGATGTAATTAATTCTAATTAATTCAAAATACTGCGTTGTACAAAATTTTTTTAACGAATGTACTGTTTTTGAGACAACGTACCCCAAGTCGGGGTTGGTTGTCTCAGCGTGTGGGGTTGGTTGTCTCAATGTATTCAAAATGGTGAAAATGAAAAAATTATTCTGAATCGTCAGAATACTCGCTTTTACAGTTATCGTAAATATAATAAACTTGGGAATTATCTTTGATGTGAGCAACATGAGCACATCCATTTACAAATTTTTGAATCTACAATTCACTCTTTTCATTAGGCGTACTACCTCTAATACGTAATTATTGTCGACTGCTCTGTCCTCTTTTCGTAGTTCGTACCCAATTCGGAATCATTTTTCTGTAGAATAAAAATGAATAAAAATTCACTTCCATCTACTGATTATGGCTTGTGACAACCTATTATACTTAATTCGCTTTGAGACATCCAGCCTCACGGTGTTATTTCAGACAAATTCATTAAAGAAGAAAAATAGAAATAGTTAGATGAATTTCTGTCAGTATAATAACCAAGCTAAAGGTTAGTAACTCACCTAAAATTACTTAGTCAGTTCTCAATCAACCACCATTTGAAGTAAGTACAGGATCAATAATCTTCAAAATTTTTTGTTTTGTAGGTATCAAAAAAATTTGACTATAAATATCTTGAAATGGGAATGATACTTTTAAGTAGGTATGGAGTAAATGAAAAATGTGAGTATCATGCTGGTTACAATTCTACCTTATCACAGGTCATGAAACATGTTCATTCTCAGGATTATATCAGTTGAGACAACAAACAGCCCCAGTCTCCCCTACTCTAACCATTATTAGGTCGTGACCTTCTATCCAATTTGGTGTTGGATATTAATGCAGTAGAAACCGCTTATAAGGGACACTGGATAAAGGGAACAACCTTTTAATTGGGATAAATATGGAAAGGGCCATAAAAAATGATGTATAACTATAGGAAATCAGATTGCTTATTGGGGACAATGCATCGGTTTTTTGGGATAAAAGAAGTTTATATACAAAGAAAACTTGCCCTTGAATTGTTATTGAAAGAGATGATAATCTTGTTTCAGTTCATTAGCAATAATACATACCTATGTTAGTCTGCGTAATTATCCTTCCTACCTTTAATAATTTTATTTTGTTTTGAGCCTACTAGTTTCAGTTTAGGTTGTGAAGAAGTACCTCCTACCTCATCTTTTTCTAACCAAAATCCTCAGTTATAAATATTTTTTTTTTCATAAATGTAATTATGTAGGTATGTGTAATATAATTATTTAATAATTTAACTGTTTTTAATGCAAATCCTGAAATTTACCATTAATTTTATTTTTTTAAATTCGATCTCTCGACATCTTTTAATTGGGATACCACTTGAAAAGACAAAAAGAATACCCCAAATATGATACTATTAATAGGTTTCTACTGTATTTCTGATTAATAAGAGCGCATTATTTTCATGTTGGCTACAGATTGTCTTTTTTCAATGTATAGTCTTCCTATGGATGTGAACTCTAATGCAAATTTTAGGCTGGATATTATTAAATATATTCTCTACCAGAACAAAATTTGGAAGCCCTGACATATTATAAATATGCACGATGTTGCGGCAGAATATGCCATTCAATTATTTTTCTTTCAATTCATCACTATAAAAAATTATAAAATCACTCACTGGAAGAATAGTCCGCCTTGAAATTATAAAATTCATCTGAGATTATAGTAATAGTTTTTTTTTTCAATGCTGATAAAAAGTAATTGGCCTTTGCTTGCAACAATTGCAGCTATAATTAGGAGCACGCTCATCGAATTATTGTCTCAAAATTCCTTTGGAATTTGTAGGGTGAGATTAAAGGCTTCAGCACACTGGCGTGATATTGAAGCGATGTGGTATAGGTGATACTGAGGTAGTAAAAAATATCACATGCGATATTTTAGAGCGTTCCTCAGGTAGTCTAATATACCTTCACGGACTAAAACAATTCTGGTGAACCAAACCATTAGGAGGTGTAACTTAGGTACCTCCACCGAAGCATCCCTAAAATTAATGTGGTATGTTGTGTTTTATAGTATACGTGACAGTGTACCCGATTTTCTTATCTGTGTTCTCATGGTCTTCTGTGCTTTCGCATCACATGTGGAATAGATTCAGGTAAGATTTTTGCCTGTACCTTAGATTTTGCTTTTAAATTTCATAGCTAAATATGTCACATACTGAGGTGTCCGGACCAACCCGACATATACCAAAGATAAAGTCTGTGTATAATTATGATGTCAGTACTATATTATTTAGAATGTCATTTTCGGATATTTAACTGCCAAAATAAGCACTTGAATAATTGGAACTGAGAACTTGAAATGTGTAAATGGAACAATTTGAGAACTCATTTTATTTTAAATGTGATGAAGGCCTAATTTCTTACTGTAAGTTCTTTCAGTTGAATTTGATGTCTTTATTATAACACCATCAATCTTTCTTTTAATAGAAGGCAATTTTTTAATGATTCATATAGTTTATTTTTATTGAAGAAGTTTGAAAGCAGAAGCATAAGCAGAGTTAAAGTAAAAAAAAGTGAAATAAAAGCATGTATAGTTACAGTAATATGAAATGTGTATTCTAGCAATATCCATTACAAGCTACTAATGGACTAGAAATAATTACACTAGCAAATTGAAATAAAAAACAATAAAATATACAAAAAGGACAATTACAGATTCATTCAAGAATTCTTAGGATAGGTCCGGAAATAATTGTCATAATCAAATGCTCATCTATTGAAACGTTTTATGATAAAAAGTTCGTTTTAATTTTATAAAAACAACTAGAACACATTTTAAAAGTTTGAGTTATGGAATTGTGGGTGAAGAATAATAAAAAATAAATAAATAAAAGTAATAGAATCTATTACGTGTATTGAAATTGGGCATCCTTGTTAGGGACGCGTTCAGAAAGGTTACCGAGGAGGGAAAAAAGTTACCCTATGTAATCAGAAAGGTAATTTTGTACTGGGGAGAGTAATTTTTTTCCCCAACTCTGGAGACAGGGAAAATAATTATCCGAGGTAACTTCATATAATTCATTGTACTAAAATGAAATCTCTTCAAGGTCATTCTGATTGTGCTTACCGAGTAGGGTAAATATGAGGTCAGGTGATCTGAAACTTTTACCTTCCCTGGTAAGGTGTCTAAACACTCCCCTGTAAAGAACACAATTCTTAATGAAATTAAGAACTTCTCATATTTTCAGTGTATCGGAACTACATTGATGTTAGCCTGCAGGTGGAAGGTTGTTAGTCAATTCTAATTACGTTTTTTGGGTCATGAAGATTTTCAGAAAACGTATTTCACCACGAAGGTTCTCTTGATTTCCAAAATTACCACTCTTAATACTAATCTTTGGGGGAAGTAAAGTTGTCGTCAAGGTTTTTGATTCAAACATATTTTAATAAATTACTTATCCTTCATTCTTTTAAAATTGTCATCGTCTTTTAAAGTTTTTTATATAAAACATACTGAATCTGTATAATATTGCCTTGCCTAGAGGACTTGAACTTACACACAACCATTATCGGGCTTGAATGGACTTTGGAGAGAAGACAACCTAGTACTGGGCGGCTCTAAACCAAGAGTGACCAGAGTAAAAGATATTGTTACGAAGAAAACCATCTGTCTGGCTCTGTAATTTCCCACTTTTCAAGAAAAAGTAGTGGGGTACAAAAAGAAATACGTCTCATAATAAAACATTCAATAAGATAAAGAAAAATAAAAACCAGTCTGTTGGCTCCACCATACATAAGCATGTAAAAGTAACAAAAGCAACAGAAAAGCAGGCAATACAACAGCACTAAGATAAAGCAGAAACACATTATAATTAAGTAAAGGCCGGTAAGAAGATTGTGACAACCAGTAAGAAAGAAAACATAAGAAAAGTTAAAAAAAGTTGATAATTGAGATATAGAGTGTTGGAGGGGATCAACTGATAACAGAGAGAAATGAATTTTGTGAATACGGGAAATATTTGGGACAACGGGCTACCGAACACTGCGATAAAATTAGCAGAAATCAGGGGAGTGAAAAAAAATTAAAAATAATAAAAAACATAATTTACCTGTCTGGTATCTCAATACATAAATTAATGACAGATTAGGAAGAATAAATGGGCCTAAGTGTAAATATGTTTTTGCCAGAAAAAAGTCGTAACCAAATGTAGGAACATCAACAGAATTTTTGTATGGTACCTAACTTTTAGAAATTAGAATGTAATATTTCCTGTTCTTTTTCAGAGATAATAAGATCTTGGAAGAATCAAAACTGATGGTTCGATATCTACTCGTTGGTTACGGAATTCCATCTCTATTAGGGGTATTTTCAAGTATTCATGTCCCTGAGATGAGTCTACACCCCACAAATGCTTTTGAACAAGAGTGCATGGCTCATCGTAAGTATACGTAGAATTAGATATCTTTTGAAATATATTGAACCAGATGCGATGACTATTGTCGAATTTAATATGAGGCAAAAGAGGAACATTATAAAGGAAAGGTAGACAAAATGGATTGATATCAACCTCGGTATATTAACAGGTTCAAGTTGATATTGCCTAAAGAGATTCTCTGTATCATTCCTTCAGTGAGCACTTATTTACATATTGAACCTATCTATGGGGGCCGATTTCTGCGTAGATTACTTGATGAGTGAATTGGTAAAACTTCATCTCGACACTGACCAAACTCAATAATTAATTAAATCTCATAAAATACTGAAAAATGGGTTACTTCTTTCAGAATAAGTATGTTAAATGATTGATGAAATTTTAATTCCTCTAATTATGATTGCGTCTGCAGATTCGCATTTCCCAGTTGCGTCTGTGTGTACGTAGGTGTCATATTTAGTTTGGGTTAAGGTATCAACCGAGTCTGATGTATTTGTTTTTGGAGCAGTAGGTACAGTGGAGGCTGCTTAAGAGATGAGACTCATTGGGTGAAGCCGATTTGTCTCATTAAAGAGCAACTCCGTCAACATTTCTCACCTTGTCTAAGCAAACTGAGAGTAGTGTTAGGACAAGTTTGTTTTTCCTTTTATGATTTGTTGGCTTTCTCCTTTGGTCGGCACTTCTTATACAAGCAGCTTCTACAGCATATTATGATTTATGTATTTTTATGGATAGGTAAAAGTAAATTAATTCAGGCAAATAAGGTTTGAAAAAGGAAAAAAAATAGTACAAAGCTGAAATTCGTTATATGGGCCCATCTTCACCTTCTTGATCAACACAGGTACTGGAAGTTTTAATGCAACTGGTGTGCACTTCGTCCTCTAAAAGGCAAAAACTGTGGTGCAAAACAGTTTTTTGCTTCTATCTCCCTCAATTTTTATTTTAAGGAAAAAAGTGAAAACAAAATCAAAATAAGAATTAAAATCTGGAAAAACTGGCCCATACTTTTTGAGTAAATGAACATCAGTGATATGTCCTACTCCTAATTATAAATAGGCTTACCATAATTATCAAATTCCAAAACTGAACAGGGGAATAGGATGAGTATAGTTTTACCAGAAAAATTTTGGATGAAAATTTTTCAAGTTGGTACCCAATTACCTTCGTTTTCTATGGAAACCTAACTATTAAAATTGATCTCAAGAAACAAATTGCTAGCGGGTGTGAGTACATCTAGTCGTAAACTTTGGGACAGACGTTGATTTTGTTCTATTTTAAAATTCTACCAATATTTCATTGCCACTGGATTTCCAGTTTATGTTCTAGAATAGCTTAGCCATTTAAAGAGAATTCTCCAATTTTATTTTGATAGAAAACGTCTTTCAAAAAGGGATACCTGAAAAAAAAATGTAACAAAAAAGTGTGACAGAGAAAATGTAACGGCCAAAATTATAATGTCATCAGTTTCTTCTCCTGCCGAAGTTCTGAAGTTCAAAATTGTGAATTTCAGCTGCTAAAATTTCCAATGCTAAAATTTTCTCAAAATCAGCCCAAAATTATGACATCATCAGCCCCTCCTCCTGCCAAAGTTTCGAAGTTCAAAATTATGATATTGTCATCTCTTCCAACTGCTAAAATTTTCAAGTCCAAAATGATGACCAGTGTATTGTATTTATTTTTCCCGACAAGCCCCGCAATATCCTCAAACTGCCCTCTAAATATAAAAAGATCAATAAATTAATTAGTGAAGTTAATAAATAGATAGGTACGTATCTAAATAAAATAAATATAAACAAGTTTATGTTAAAAACGAGTTTTTAAAAGATGAGCTTTCGTTTTATTTTTTAGCTTTATAGCTTCATGCGAAATAAACATTATTTCGTTGCGGAAGGTTAGTAGCAGCATTGGTACATTTCATAAATCGCAGTAGCGAATAGAAGTTTATAATAAATAGATAAATAGATAAATAAATAGTTATTGCATATTGATTTGAATATGTTAAAATGTATGGTGATGGGCACTATCTTAGGAGCAGCTGAAGGGGCTGATGACGTTATGATTCTGGACTTGGAAATTCGGAGATATTGTCCGTGATTTAAGGGGCGCCCTGTTGACGTTTTAGGTATCTATTTGTTGCAAATTAATATGGATACATCAAAGATGTTTTCCGGAAACATCTTTAATACTACCACATTTTTTTTTGGACAAATTGTCGGTAAAACTTGAAACCGGGGCATGAAGCTCAACCGATCGGGACACCGGGACCGGTACCTCAAACGTGGATGTTTGGTAAGCCTACCTATGAATGATATTGGTACCACATAATATTACGTGTGGCTTTTCGTTCATGCTAGTGAAAATTGTTTCCAATATCTTATAAATATTATACAGCTAAATACAGAATCGGAAAATCTTCCCTTAGATACTCACCTTAAACTATACTCACAACTTATGTAACGCAAGAATGCAAACAACACAATACAACTGTTTCAAACATACTCATACAGCAGTAAAACCGTCTTTTATCAAATTGAATAGGTACTATATAATTTCTGCTCGTACTAGTACAGTTAAGACACCCGTACCTAACCCCGTGCATTCTAATCTAATTTTTCAACAATTACACCTTTCCCTGCCAGCCCCTTTCAACCGTATGCAAGATGTGGCACCAATTTTGTTCAAGTATTAGAGGGATGTAGGTATCTTTGAGGTTCATTTACCAACTTAAAAACTATGCATTGATGTGAAAAAATATCTCTCTCTCTCTCTCTCTCTCTCTTTCTCTTTCATCAGCAAACTGGATTTTCTAGCGAAGCATTGCTGCGCTAGAGTTTTTTCTCTCTAAACTGAAAATTGAGAGAAGCAAAAAATTTTTTATGTTTTACATCACTGTTTTTGACTCCTAGAGTATGGAGTGCACACCAGTTGCGTTGGGACTTCATTATGTTGATCAGGAAGGCGAAAATGATCTATATACACCAGATTTCAACTTTATGTGAATTTTTCCTTTTCTGGATCGTTTTCTAGGTCGATTTCCCTGGACTAAGTAGACTTTGGGAATATTAGGTAGGCCCACAGAGCATAAACCATTTGGCCCTTTAGTCATTGAGCCTACATTCAAATGTAGTGGGACTATAATATGCACTTTTCTTTTGCAGAAACGTTGGTTATTGTCCTATACACAAGTTTAATAATAAGTCTTCTCGTACTGGCTAATGGGTTTTTCTTCATCGATCTTCAAAGACGACTGTGGAATGTGCTACCTTCGAATTTACGAGGACAAAAATCATCACAATTGAAGAAAGCTCAGTACAGGTGAATATCTTATTCAAAATAAGGCTACCGCTAATTTTTATAATTTGATCGATTATACCTAATATGTACCTAAGTTTATTTGCATCTTATTGGGTTGTCATGCATGTACCTTGTATGAATGACATTTCTGTATTCTGTCAGTGGAATTTTTTTAGGTAATCATGTTACATAGTCAATTATTGTAGATTGTTGAAATGTAATGTCACTTTTCATTAAAAACTTCGTAAGTTGAAAAAATGAAATTTTACAGAAACAATAAAAAATTGATTCAAAAATGAGAAAAATTTTGCCAGGGTAATAATTAATGTCATTATATTGTAGAAGTGAGTGGAAACCGGAGGAGCATAATTTATACTTTGTTTTGTTTCAGCCTTCTTTGTTATATTCAAAATGGTTTAGACTTACCAGGTTTTTAATCTAAATTTTAGTACAGGTACCAACTTACATGGTTTTTTATTTAAAAACCATGTAAGTCGGCTCTGTTTTCAATAAAAAACCTGTAAGTAGGCAGCTTATATGAATTTTTTTCTTAAATACCTCGTAAGTCGGACTTTTGAGTTTTTTAATTTGCCTCTAGGAGCGCTCATAATGATGATAGATTTACGAAGTTTTTAGAATTAAATTTGTTGATTTTTTTATTATTTAAAAACCTCTTAAATCCTTTGACTATATAGTACTGGACCAATAAAGTTCCATAAGACTAATGTACTTTTTGATGTCGAGATATGCCAGTGAAAAAGTAGGCAATCCTAATTGAAACTACTTCTGAACTTCTTGGTAAATCTGAATTCTGAAGGTAAATTTTTTAGTTGAAATCTAAAGGATATAAGCACTTCATCGTGCAGAGAATACCAATATACTAGATGGACATTTAATTAGTGTAAAATATAAAACTCTGACGTCATGTCGTTCTTATTTGGTACAGAGTATAGCTGAATTCTATGTAATTTTCAACTTATTATCAAGTTGTTTTTTTTTTTCATCATGGCTGCGAACTGATTTTTTTTTATTAAGATACCGAATGGAAAGGAAACATGTCAATTAGGGAAAAAATGTCACTGAAACAAAACCAAATCTAAAGTCATGTCATACTCCATCTTATCTCCAAAAAAAGTTAAGAAAAAATCAACCCTGCAAGATGTACAGCTCTGGGTAGTCATATACGGCTTTTCAATGGTTTGTGTACAGCTATCGTACTCTCAAAATCTGGAAACACTGATCCTACCGTACCTTCTGTGTATTTTCGAAATTTTCTTTAAGTTCATCAATTTAGAATACATCTGATAAAGACATCCTTTAAATTCACAAGGATAGCATACATAAACACAAAGCAAAGTACCTTAAAAGGTACGTTCTGGTTGCCTATTTAGCTCCAGCATGTTTAACCAGAAATCATCTTTCATTACTGGCTCAGTACTATATAGTCAAAGCTTAAAACTGAAAATTACGAAAAGTTCGACTTACGAGGTTTTTAAAGAAAATCAACGTCATGTTTGATGATGGATCAACAGCCATGTTTGATTATATGTAGGGGTATCAGAAACTCTTGGGACTTAGTGAACATAGGTCTGAGAAATGCGAACTGAATGTTGTTCTGCTCGGATCCGTACAAATTTGGTTTAAAGCCTAGATTAGAGCTTCCTCAGTTAGGTACTTAAATGATTGTATTTAATATCACAACCTACGTTTATTGTTTGTACGTGTTTCAGACTGACACTGAACTTGAAATTATTTGTAATCATTGGGTTACCTTGGTTGGTAATATTACCCGTTCATATTTTTCACATTATTTTCGAATCAAACATTTTTTCGATGTTGTAAGTATTGAATCCTTTTATTATACGCATAGATTTACTTTTTTGTTCTTGTTGAACACCTTCGTTTTCAATTTTAGGCCTGCATAACTTGACTGCAGTTGAGTTTAAACAATATTGAAATTGATTCGCACAATATTTTTGTGCCATAGAATAGGACTGGTCTACACTAAAATTTCAAAATCAGTTATACAGATGTAAAGGGAAACAACTCACGGGGCTTTCAGTTGAATGAAATTTGAATTAGGTAACTTATTCTTACAATTTTTTGTACTGTGAGGCAGTAAAAGGTTCAACTTTTATTTCACTTTTCAAACAACTGGTTCGACTCGGATTCAAATATTTTGTCTAATTAGGTACCTACTTCGTGATCAATTTGTAGGAATCGGAGGGACGGTGGTTTTGATCAATATTTCAAAGTTAAATTTCTTTATTTTTAGATGCGCCACTTGAACGCCTTTAAAATTAGTCCTCAATGGAGTTTTCTGTTCGGATGGGGGAGAATTATACACTATGTGGGTTCAATAGAAATAATAAATAATGGAACTTGAAAAAACTTCTGTATTTCAGACAAAGTCTTACGTTTATCATCTTTAGTGTCGAAGGAATTTTTATTTTTTTCACTATGGTTATTATTCGGAGACGTGTTTGCCGAAGTCTGGTCGATAAACTCGGAATTACAAGATGGAGACCAGCTCCAGACGCAGAGGAGTCGGTTGAAATTGTCTACGAGAATTATAACGTAGCTGGCGCGAAAGTTCACATTGATTTTCCGAATTCAGCCTAATAATTAAGAAGGTGTTTCATTAAACTGAAATTCTTGTTTGGTTGTGGTACATGTGATGGTAAGGTTCTCGGTCTTGCATCTGAAAGACTGGGCTGCTTTGATCCCCCTAGATCAGTGAGGAAGTTCCCCTTAAAATGGAAAGAAGGATTCCCACAAAAAAACCTTTGCAGAATCTATATTTTTTGCAAAATATCGAGCTTGATGATTTTGATGAAAATAAATGGTTGTTGTCAAGGATGTACGCAGGAGTTAAATATACCTCTAAGGGGGTTTTACACTTATAAAAAATAATTTGCAAGTGGAACGAGCGAAAAATGTTTTTTTAGTGTTTATTGTTATCAAGAACATAATTTTTTTTTTTTTTTGGAAGGTGATCCATAGGTCGTCTACTATCTGTAAGTGTGGTGCATTGAATTTCTTTGAATAAAAATTTCTCGACCCCCTACTCACTCATCATTGACTAAGAAGTAAAATGTTAATATATCTATGTTGGACTCTGGGGGCTTGGAGTCCGTTGTAGTATGAAGTAGACGATTGTTAATTATATCACCGGAGAATAAATAAAGTAGAAAAACACAAGTACCGCACTAATAAATGAATTTAATTGAGAGAGAGATAATCACATGTATGGACATAACTCACGAACTGAACAGATAGACGACGCAACTGAATAGGAACTGGAGAATGACGATACAGTGTTACCAACTAGTGATTGAACAATAATTAATGTACCGACACTCCCTCCTTGTTCAATTACGACGTTGAAAATATGAAATACATATGAAATGCATATTATGTGATATATAAGATATAGTGATTGAACAATGTGTAGTGATTAAAAAATACATAGTGCCATAAAAGAAAAATAGGAGAAAACATTTTTCATGAAAAACTCCTTATAGATCAAAAATACAAAGATTCAAAATCTAATAACAATAAAATTGTTATATAATATAAATATTAGGTAAAGAGGAAAACTTTATATTACATAAATAAAAACCTCTTTCGCCGAAAGAATTATGTATATAAAAATATTTAAATAAAATTAAGAGGAAAAGGTTTATCCTTTTTATCTGTGAATTTATTATATATTTATGTAAAAAGGATAAACTAAAAACCTCTTGATCCACCAGTTGTGTAGAGGAAAATCTACTGGAGTAGATGAAAAACCTCTACGATTTTATTTATATTTATTAAAAAATATATCCAAAAGAGTATAGAAAATATCATGAACATTTCATTAAATTGCCTTAAGCCACCATAAGACTTCTTAATGAAATATTGTTCAAGATGTATAAATGTGTATATGTATAGTACTCCATTATATTCTTCCTAAAAAATTTATCATATTCTCCGTTTATGTTATAAGTAAAGTTATTGTAGGTTAGTGAGCTCAACAAATGTAAGAAAGAATAGAAAAATATAATATACAGAACTCACAAATAACATAATTAGGAACATGAATGCTGACAAAAGAAAATATATACGATATCACAGGAATAGACATAATAGAAATCATAATAAATCTTAAGAATAATAGTAATCAAGGGTTCTGGATCATTCTAGAGATCGCCGTTTTTGTATTGTTTTTAATCTGAAACAATATACTAGGTATTACTATCTAAGAATATGTGTGAGTATATATATGTTTATTTCAGTGTTTTATTTAATTTGTTAGTTGTGATATATGTTATTTATTTCTCCGTTATAGAATGATAGATGCTGTCCTCACAGTTTAATATTAATCTAGTAAATTTTTCAAAACTCCCAATAGATAGTGGTTTAGTAAAAATATCAGCCTCATGTTCTTCTGAAGAAATTTTTACCAAAACAATTTCACCAAGTTGTTGACTTTCACGTACATAATGATATTGTGTATGTAAGTATTTTAAACCTGGTGCTCCTACCATCTGAGCTCCGTCTATTGCCAATTGACTGTCACAATAAATTTGTGCAGGTAGAAATGAGATACCTATAATTTTCTCCGTTATTTCGGCTTGATTAGCTAACTCTTTGGCTAACTCACTCATCGCTACATACTCCGCTGCACACGTAGAAGTTGCTACTCTCCGTTGTTTATAACATTTCCACATTATTGTGTCACCAAATAATTTAATTAAATGTCCTGCTGTGGATGCTCCTGTTTCAGGACAATCACCCCAGCTAGCATCAGAATATCCTATAATATTATCGTGTTTTCCATTATAAGTTAAACCTAGATTTTCAATATATTTTAGGTATCTGAAGATTCTTTTTAACTCCTGTATATTCTCTTCAGTTGGATTACCTTGACACCTACTCATTAGGTTAACAGCTAAAGCTATATCGGGTCTTGTTCCACCGGTTAAATATAACAAGCAATCGACTGCTTCTCTAAATGGATATTTCTCTCCTGTGTTATTTAAGTTTTTAGGTTCATAATTATTCTCATTCCTCCTTTTTACTTGCCTGGTTACCATAGGCGTTTTACAAGGTTTACAATCCTCCATTTTAAATCTCTTTAATAATTTATTAATAAATCATGTTTGTTTTAACTCCATTTTATTTTGACTCCTGTTTCTACTAATTTCAATACTTAAGTAATCCTGGGGAGTTCCCATATCGGAAAACTTAAATATTTTCCTAAATTTTTCCTTTAATTGTTCAATCGAAATTGAACAATTTCCAGCTATGAGAATATCGTCTACATAGGCTAGAAGGATTATAAATTTATCTCCGTTTTTCCAAGTAAATAAACATGGGTTTTTTACATCACTATTTAAGCCTAACTTTTTCATCTCCGCTGTGAAAAGTATATTCCAGCTTTTAGGACTGGTTTTTAACCCATAAATTGATTTATTTAATTTACACACCTTGTTTACTCTTTCAGAGGGATCAATACATACTCCTTCTGGTATCTCCATATATATAGGTCCAGTTATTTCTCCGTGTAAAAATGCAGTTTTAACATCGAGTTGGCAAATCTCCAAATTGTATTTATTTACTATCGCTAATAAATTACGTACAGTCGCCAATGGTGTTACTGGAGCATATATTTCCAGTAAACTGTATTCTACTTTATCCTTAAATCCTCTTCCCACCAGTCTTGCTTTATATCTCACATCTCCTGTTGGCTCCAGTTTAACCTTAAATAACCACCTCAAATCTATTATATTTGGTTTCTCTCCGTTCTCATCAACTAATGGTCTATCAACTATAGTCCATACATCGTGTTCTTGGAGCGAGTTAATTTTGTCTTGAATGGCTTTTCTCCATTGTAGGCTAGCGGATGAGTTAATTGCCTCCAAATATGTTTTGGGGTCCTCATTCACTTCAGCCATAGCCGTATAAACGAACTTGTCTAGAACTTCATCAAGGTTTTCAGCTTCGATCCATTTAGGATCTTCAGTATTAAAAGCTTCAACCTTTTGTCTCTTTTCTCCTATTAATCGCTTTGACTTTCTCCTTTTTACTCCTTTACTTTCCTCCTGTTTATCCTCCTTTTTATTCTCCATTTCATTCTTATTATTAAAATCATTAAACCAATTAATATCTCCTTTTTCAATTCTCTCCTGTTGTTTATATTTATTTCTATACACCAGTTTCTCATTAAATCTTACATCTCTCGACTCAATTAAGGGGCGCATCGCCTGTGCACAGGAGACCCGTGGGCGGAGCCACGACACCTATGAGGGTAAATCCTGTGGTATCAGAAGTGGGGTGGTTTCACTTGAAATGAAAACTCTATCCGGACAGAACCAAAATATTTTTGTACCAATTAAAATTTAAATCAGAACACTTAACTAAAAAAATCACAAAGTTTTGAGTTGATAGATAAACCAGGTTGTTAGAACTCGAAAGAGATCGCATCCTTTTATACCACTTTCAAATAATATGAATACTCCCTCGCATTCTAAAATTTTATTCACGTACCCCATGTCGAAGATTATTCACCTTGCTTGTAGACTCAATCCATTTTGTAAAATGATATTTAATACATTTCAAAAAATAATTTCACAATTTTCAAAAAGTTAATAATTTTTAATATCAATCTATGAGAAAATAACAAAAACGCTTACTTTAATATCGATTTCTGAAATCTTAGAAGAAGCATGAAAACATTTTCTACTCATGTTTATCGAAATTGAGGAAAACGATAGTTTTGCCCCGATGAACCTAAATAATTAACCAAAACTATATTTTTGTAGAACTGGCTAGAATTATTGACACCTGGAGATATAATATCTGATACAAATTTTTTTGACAGTCTAAAATTTTGGAACCATAAAGATATGATATGTACACATGACACACAAAAACGATGAACACAATATTTTTTATATAAAAACTCAAAATTTATGATTCAGAAAATTTAGCTAAGGACACTTCAATTTTGCCTTCTCTAGAATATGTATTTCCATGAGAAAATTCATTGTTGATTTTAATTATTGATTCAATAAAAAGTTATACTTTAATTTTATTGGAACAAAATTTCCTCTCAATTATTTTGATCTCTTTCTTAAGAAACTAAAAAAATCTCCAAAAATAAGATAATTTAAATATTACCAAAATGAATACATTTTGGCTCACACAAAAATTAATTATTCTTAGAAAGAACACCTTTTTCATGGTAATAATTTAAAAATTTAAACTAGACTAAGGCCCCGGCAATCAGCCCAGTCGAAGAGATGTCGAAGTAGGCCACAGTCAACGAGCCTAAACAATTAAAGCCTCCTAAATGGCGATAACAAAAAATTCAAAAATAATAAAAAGGGTCTCCCGCTTTATACGATGGAAATTAGCAGAAAAAAAAAGAGGCTTTTGTAGATTACCCAAATATTGTATTCGATGACTTGAATAAACAAAAAGATAAAAAGAAAGGTAGGTAATGTACATAAAGTTTCAAGAACATCTTATCAATCGATTCTCTTTTCACATCTTTTAAAAAACTCTGGATGCTTCGAAAATGTTTCGATAAAAATTTTAATCAAAATTTATTTTAGAATCAAACAATAAACTATAAATTGGTTGAACGTACATTCTTTAAACTGTTGATTATCGAATAAATATTTGCCCACAGTTACCATTAGGTCATTGTCTTTAAAATTTTAAATGTTTCTACAATAAAATAATTTCTTCGTTTTTAATATTTTCCAACACTTGTGTAACTCATATAAAAACTTCAAGATTCAACTATAATTTTAACATTCTACAAATCATCTTTTTGCATGCGGGTGTTCCCACATCAATTTACATTCTCTGTCTTCGTTTTTTTATTCTTTCTTTTCACTAGTCATTTTTTCTTTTCTGCTTACTATTTGCAGCACGTGCCTGCACTCCTCTACCTTCTCCGTATAAAATTATTTCTATTTTACTTTCTCTCTTCTTCTGCTTCTCCCTTCTCCCTAAAATAAGCCTCAGAAAAACACACGTGTACAGTGTTTTTATTTTCTTCTCCACACTTTCTTAGTCTATCTTAAATTTTTGAAACACATCGCAAACACCTCTACTCTTTTCAAGAATCTGTTTTTATTTTCTTCCTCCAAAATATTAACGAATTTCAAGGTAGTTTCACATTTTTTGAGAAATACTCTCTCTTTCACATACCATCTTAATCATTTATCATATTTATAATCCACTGTTTTGGAGCATTATTTTCTTTCACTACTCCCAGTTTATTCAGTGTTCAGTGTTCTGTTCTGTTCAGCATTTTTAGTAACTCAGTTCTTGAGTACTTTTGGTCGAGTCATTTGAATTTAGTCGCGAAAACAGTTGTGTTATTAAACTTTAAATAAAGCAGACAATTTTATGAAATTAGTTTTATTAATTTCGGTTGTGCTAATGAGAGTTTGGACCTGCTGATAAATTTTCCTTCTTGAAAAATTTTGTTTATTCATGTAAAAAGACTCTTGTAAAATTGTTTGACTCTGTTGATGAGTTCACATCTTCAGTTAGGTATTGGAGTTTTGACTAAAAAAAAAGTGAAACATTAATTTGTCAGAAGTCGAATTAATTGATTCTATCGAAATACTTACCTGTTGATATCTACCTTTCGATGTCTTGGATACTGATTCATCCAGGTTTCCCAAATCTGAAACAGAAAGAATACGGACAGTTAAAATTTTAGTAGTGACAAAAAGGCTTTTTGAACCTAAAAGAAAGTATTGTTTTTCCTCAAATGAAAAGTACATCATTGTATAGACTAGTTTTATTTCATATTTTGTTATCAAAATTTAAATGGGATCATCTTTTTCTCAATATTTTGCAGGTGTTCAGTTCAAAGCAACTTGTATACCATTCTAATCTTCTTTGATTTAGTTTTTGCAATTCCTCATTTGTTCTTTTCTTTTAATGACATTTTTCTCCTTGTTTCAAATCACAACATATATCTATCCTACTCCACTCTTCATCACATCCAAAATTAATTCTGTTTCATTCTATTTTTATTTTCCTTATCACACTTTTTTCCAAATTATTATAAAAATACATATATATATGTACAAATAATATTTTTTGTTACACTCGATGTATTTTTCTAATCCATATAAAAATCATTAAAATACCATACGTACATTTCTACTTCCTTCTTTATCCAAATTTAAAAAAAAAATTATTTTGCTCTTCTTTACAAATTATGGAATTCCAAAGTATAACTTCATATTTTTTTAAAATTACTCTTTTCCCTCACCCAGTCGAATTATCTTAAACAATATAATACATTGTCTCAAACATTTGTTCTTAGCCTTAGTTCTATATAACCAAAGTTTGGATCAGTTATATCAGTTCAGTTCTATTGCTATAACAGTTCAATTTCAATTTTGTCATCATGCTAAGGTGTACTGGGTAAATTTTGTGTTATTACTTGCAAAATTTTCCTTGTGGAAAATATATTAATAAAATTATGTATAAAACTTGTGTAAAATCATTTAACTCTACAGATATATCGATATACATCGTTCAGTTCTCAGGTCCTGGCTAAAATCAAAATGAAATATTATAATTTGTCGCAAAATAATTTTCCAAGTAAAATGAATTAATACTTACTGAAAAACCTACCTGTTGATACTTTTCGATGTTTTGCGTACTGATCCACTTGAGTATCTGGATTATGAAACAAAAAATAAAACAGATAGTTAAATTTTATAAAAGTGACAAAAGTGTTTTTTCGAACCTGAAAGAAAAGATTTTTGTTTCCTGAAACAAAAAAGTATATGTCACAAAAAATAAAGTTGACCTACCTGAACATTTTTCGGTCAGGTTCTCGCGATTTTTTTTTTTTTTTTTTTTTTAGTGATATTTTAAATGCTATACAAATGGAATCACTGAAACTCTGTCTAAAAACATCTGAAAATAATAAAATCAGTCTTCCTCTTGGTTCAATTGTCAATAGTCTACATTATTAGTCTGATGGTCCACAGGTGCTCAGTTAAGATTCTATAGTCTTGTGTCATCCAGTAATTTCAAAAAATAAGAAGACACTATACATACAGCTGAACTTGCAAGAATCGACGTTAGCTGGATAATTAAATTGTATGTGTACCTTAAATTTAATTGTTCCAAAACATGAAAGTGTGTCACCTTTTGTAGCTTCTTTTACTAATAAATTGCATCTTGATTACTTCTACAGATTTGTGTAAATTTGTTATGTTCTAAATTTATTTTTCTTCATGTGGGTTGAGATATAAAAAATTATTGAGTTATTAGTGATTGTACCTGGGGTAAAGTTGAGTATGGAGAGATAATTTAAAATTTGTGATTTAAGAGTTTGAAATGAGTAGCCAGTATCCAGGATTTTTGGCTTATCCTGGGAAATATTGTCTTGAAAATTTGTAAAGTGTGAAATTGTTTCTGTGTGTGTGTGTGTATGTGTGTGTATTGGGAGGGGATTGTGGAGTTACTTGAACAGTGAGGTACCATATTTTGCATACTACAAGCCCAAGACAGAGACTTAAGTATCCAAGATTTCTGGCTTATCCTGGTAAATATTATTTTGGAAAATCTTTAAGCCTGTGAAAATGGTTATATGTGTGTATGTATCGTAGTGGGATTGTGGAGTTGTTTCCATCAATGAGGTACCCACTCCGCCTACCGCAGGCCTTTCAAAGTTCTATTGTTTGCAATAACGTCAATAATTTTCGCAGTTAAATAAATAATTTTGTTTAATAAATAGATAGGTACCTGTTTAATGAACCATCTTGAATTTTACTTAATTACGTAGTTATTCGGATCATGAAGCTGTCATATTATAAGTATCTACCTACCTCTATCGTATTTCACCCCTGTTGATTTGCTTCAAGACTGGTGAGATGTCAAAAATGTTTTATACTGAAGCAGTCCTTGAACACAAAAATAAAAACGTGGTTTCCATCGCACTGGGCATGAAATTACCAATTAGTGGTTTTCACAAAATAATCTAAAGCAGTTAAGAGTTAAATCATACGTAAGCATAAAAACCGGTATGGAGGAACTGAATATCGTGGGCATAGCCTACAATTCCTCCTGCGCCTGGTGGGCATTTGGAGAACTCCTCTACTGAAGAAATGTAGGTACAGGAGGACTGGGCTGAAGAGGTTGCCGACAGTCATTATTGGACATCGGGTGCGAGAAGGTGTGTGATGACGAACTACCTTTATAGTCTTCGGATGTTAAATACATAATTATATTATAAGTGCCAAATGATAGTGGTGTCGTACCACTACACTGCATACCAGATAAGAAGATAGTGCACTGTATCGTATTTGTACGCTTAGTGGGAGATGGGAGTCGCAACAAAGTGGCTGTGAATGAAAATCTGATTGATATTCATAGCACTGGTTTTTGCCATTGGTATCCAACACCATTAATGTTAATTAGTTTTTTTCACTGCGGTGAAAGTGGCCATTGGAAGTTGTGGTGTATAGTGAAATGGGTGTACACGGTATGATAAGACGCAAAAATATAAGTTCTCTAAAGAAGTAGGCAAGTCCATATCCATTACTTTCATTAGAATTTGAATAGAATTAAAGAAAAAAAATTCTAGCACAGCAATACTTAAACCTAGTTTGCCAATTTTCATCAATACTTTCGCTTCAAAATTGACCGACTTATAGGCCAGTGAAAGAATATGAAAAGGCAAATTTTAGAGAAATAAAAAAATAAGAAAAAACTCCAAAGAGTTCAGTTTATTCACCCGTCTGAAATGGAACAAAAAAGTATGTGTGTAAGACAAGTTGCATAGCGCACGTTGAAAGGTAGTTTAGTAAAGACAAACTATTTTTACGAAACTACTTTTCAACATGTGTTATGCAACTTGTATTACACACATACGTTTTTTCCTGTTTCTAGGGTTTGAGCGCAATTTTGCTTAGATCAAGTTCAATAAGCAGGACTTTTAATTTTTTTTTATCAATTTTTCTGAAATTTGTCTTTTTTTTTTTTTTTTTACTGGGCTATAACTCGGCTAATTTCGAAGAGAGAGAATACGTGAAGCGAACTATTTTTTGTTTGAACGAGTTCATCATAACCTGGCGGGATAGAAAGAGAAACTGGGACACAATTTACGTACAGATATATAAAAAATTAGGTAAAGATTGAAAAATGGTATAGAAATCATTTTCTTATGAAATGGATAATTTCCATCATCTCCACCCTTAGTCCTTTTGGTAGATTTTTTAATACCCGGTTTTCAAATAAACTGGGTAAAAATAGGCATGCGTTAAGGCGGCTTATTTTAAGGGCTTCCGAAGGCACTTCGCCCAAGGAGGCAGAATAGCTCGCAACCGTCCTGCATCTGCATATCGAACACACAGCTGTACAGTGCTGTAAGGGCGGGGAATTGCTAAAAAAAATCATTGTTTATCGTATAGAATCCCCACGTGGATACTTTTTAGACTACGAGTGAAATTGGGATGGTACCGCATTTCCGTTTTGATAAGATTACGTATCTTCTCTTACTGGGAAGTTGTCCAATTACGAACCCACAACATATTTATCTTCAGTTCATTAAAGTTATTGAATCGTATAATTCATTCTTTGAACATTTTTGTCATATCTCAGTTTTCTGTTGGGTTTTTTCTATAAATTTTTTGAATTAAATTTCTAACTCTCACTGAAGTAAGTAGACTGCTTACCTAGATCATAATTATTTGTATTAAACTTTTCAGTTTATGACATTAATTCAAATCACAAAACTCGAAATTTAGTTCTTATTGTAACGTATATTTTCGTCTATTTTTAGAAATGACGAACATATTCGTTCACTCATTTTCGAATACCAAAAACGTAGATATTTATCAACAATTATCATCCTATAACTCTTTGTAAACAACCACTAAATTACCCGTATTTAATATTATATATACAGATATACTTTCTGTATATTTATGACCTAGTTGTACCTGTCCCTCGAGTACTCGACGAGTCAGCACAACCCTATAATAACAACACCCTACTTCACTTTACCTATCCAACACGTACGTTTTCATACCCTGAACGAGTATATAATCCCTCGATTCAGTAGTACAGTGAGTCAGTTCTTCGACAGCTACTTCTAAGTACCTGGAACCTCTCTTGTAGAAGTCTCTAGTGAACAGATAGTCTTGCTTGTTGAATTGTGATTGTATATGTATAAATATTAACGTATATGTATGTACTGTGATGTACAAATTATTATTTTATTAAATTTGTAAACTCACTCATGTGATTTAAATATTATTGAGTCTCTAATTAATGTTAAGGTCCACGATAGTCTGTGGATGATAAACTTGAAATTATTTTAGAAGTATTACTGCTTTTTAAGTACGTGATATTTCGTGTATGGTGTACTCCCGAAAGTGGTCTTAATTAGGTACATTACCACCTCTTTTGGCCGTTACACTTATACCATTTACCTATTATATTTTTAAATTATCATCCAAATATTTCATCAAGGATCCCTTAAAATATTAAATCTTTAAATAAGCAACTGAGACAAAATTCAGTGATATTCTTCATTATTCGAATTGCAGTAGTTGGTAAATAAGTTAAATTTGTTATCTAATTTGAATCCGTTAATTATTGTAAAATTGTTTTCTTATGCTTCATATATTGCTCGACTTAAATTTGAACAGTGGTAAGCGGTAGGTCTAATTATACTTGCATTGTGACACTTTAGGTAGTGGAAGGTGTAATTACTACCACTAAGTTTCAGTTACATTTTTTACCAGGTGGAGAAGTACATAGAGTATAACAGAAATAGGAATATTAATTTTAGACTTTTATAAATTAATTTTTTAAATATTTATTTCGATAATTTGATAAGTTATCAGGCAACCTGTGGCTCAAAACAAAGCAATTTTTTTTTGTAATCAATTTAGCTTACCTACTGTTCGTGTCTTTGGTTGAGATCGAATAAATTAGATACAAAGGGCTTTATGGCTGAAATATGTTTGGATGGGCCTTTCAATAAATGATAAAAGTGCTTCACCTACACATATAATGGGCAACAAAGGGGGACTATTTTTAATTTTTTCAATTTTCCTGATGGCTCAGAAACACACAATATAAGTACTTTTCTACAAAAATAATGTAAGTAAAATTTAATACAAAAAAGTTTTCTCCCATTCTTTTCATAGCTCTTATAGAGACTGATAAAATAAGTACTGTAAACGTTTTTCAAAATCATAATAATCTCCTTTATTTTTTTATTCTCATAATTGTGGAATACCTTGTCATGAGAATTATTCACATGGAAGGTAATCAACAGATTTGCATGTTCTGCTACAGCATACATGAATATATGGGAGACCCAAATCATAGGCAAACACTGGCAATTTTGCAGCCATTTTCATGAATTTACATAGTGGATTTGGCAGACGCACATAGACAATCACATGTACATATACATATGATATTATATCATAATATTACCTCATTTCCTATTCTGTAAGGTGATAAGAAATGATGCAGCGGGTTTGGTGCAGAGCTGTGACATCACCGAGATCTTTATCAGGTAATTTGTCATGGTCTGAATTATGTATCTTACCTGTATGTATGTACAGGTAAGAACATACTGTACATATTTGTTTAACATCATAGAGACAAATATAAGCCAGCCTTTCGGTGGCAACTGCTGTCAAGGGGAATGACCCCCCTATACCTCATATAAGTATTGTCCCCACAATAATTTTTTTTCATAGTTTTTCTGATGGTGCATTTCCGTAACTGGGGACACCATATGTTCACAGATATGAAATATAATAAACATATTAGGTACATATTTATTGGAAATACCAGGATGGTAATCTCTTTGGCCACCTTCACGCCTTTTATTTTCATTTTCAGCTTCAGCTTCTTAAAGAAAATAATGAAGATATAATTAGGATTTTGAAAAAATACATTCTTCTTTATCAATCTGTTTCATTATTGATCATTTAACTACTGAGAAAAATTGAGAAAATTAAAAATAGTCGCACGTTGTAGCCCCCTCAGGGGAAACACCGGAGTATTATTATGATTTATTTTTGAGAAGCCTATCTCCAACATTTCCATAATATTTTCCCCTCTTCTCTCTCGCCTGCCTAAAACAACTTTGCAGCCAAGTCACTGAAAATGAAAAATAATATTGTTAATTGAAGAATAAGTTTCTCACACATAAATATCAACCTGTTCGCACCTTTATATTTTTTTCCTAGTTTCCACTCCTCTACCAGTTTTTGTTTTCAAAATAATTAGATTTTTTCCTTTTCCCTCACCTGGCATAAAATAACTTTACAAGTACATAACTGAAAAACAATATTGTTTATTCAAGAACCATTATCCTGCCCACGAATCTTCAAACTGCGAGGGTACTCTTCGATTTTTGCCTTTATTTCTGCTCCTTCACTCAATTAGATTCCTTTTCCCTCTCGCCTCTCTCTAAGAAAAAAACTTTACAGCTATGTTACTGAAAAACAATCTTGTTCATTCAAAATTCACTTTCATGCATACGAAGCTTTGAGCTGTGGGTGCTTTTACTTTTTTCACATTTATTTCCACTCCTTTTATTTTTGTTTGAAAAAAAAAAAATTAGATTATCCTCCTCCTTCCTCCAATTAAAGAAAAATTAATAGCTCTGTTTAGCATGGAAAAAAAGATTGGACCTAAATAATTTTAGGGGGATATTGCGCCAACTAACTTTCAAATCACATTCGCTTTTATTGGCGAATTTATTCAACATTACTGGAATGTTCCACCCAAAAATTTCCAAGTCCGCTCGTTTTCGCCACGTCAAACACAGCTATGTCACTGAAATACAACAAAGTTTAGCAAAAATCGCACATGATTCCTTGGTCTTAAAAAACCTTTACTTATTTTTGCCTTATTTTCATTCCTACACTAATGTTTTTTTTTTTTTTTTTTTTTAAATTAAATTCTTCTTTTCTCTTTCCTCCTACTTAAAAAAGTTCACCCTGAAAAATAATTTTTGCTCAAGAATACATGAATCTTCAGTCTTTGGGCGCCTTTACCTTTTCCGCCCTTATTTCCACTCTTTCAGTTATTTTTGTTTTTTCTAAATTAGATTCTGCACACTTACACTTGATACATTTTCAAATAAGACCTGCGTCAATAAAATTGATCCAATAGTTCCGAATAAAAAAGAGTATACAAGAACACCGCTTACATAATATTTAATGTAAGTATACGTAACGGTATATTTCCCCTCAAATATACGAGTCACTATATCATCACTCCCCATATAGGTATTCATCCACTAAAGGTACACTTTGTCATTTGTTACAGACATCGGTTACAATAGACATATTGGTTATTGCTGACACAGTGTAAGGTCACCAAAGCAGGGAGCTATCAGTTATTGTAGAAAATCTTGCTTTTTCTTGCGTAGTGAACTCGGTATAATTATATCTACTATAGTATTTGCATCCTTCATAATTATTAATGTAGGTAGGTATGTATTTTGGCTTGATATAAAAGTTCATATATTCCAGAAGACTAAACTTTTCTTATTTTAATGATAACCATTTGTTTAAGTCTTTTAATGTCGCTAAAATATTGTCAACCAAATTACCCTCACAGTCTAGATTCAACTTCAGATTTTATTTAAACGTAGATACATACCTTCATATTTAAATAAAATTTAAATTTTAGCACCGACAAAGAAGCAGAATATTAGGACCTGCTCCACATAAAGACTTCACAGTTTTCGAACTCAAGTAAGTGCTCCCTATACTTCGATTTTTGTCAACAAAAATTTTGTGAATTGTCCGAAAAATAATTCATACCAGTTTTTGCACTCATGTGATGGACAATTTGTAACAGAAAAGTTTTTTATTGTGAAATAGCTGGAATCAGTAAGCACAAGATTGCATACAAGTGGAAACTAGAAAAGAAGCATAACCAGAAGTGATGTTCGACCATTTTTCGATCACGTTCGGTATTTTTTTAAATTTAGTATCGACCATACTGTTGGCCGCAACAGCCTTCATTTACTTCGTACTTCCTCAAACGAAAGATGTCGAAAGTAAATGTACTTTCCATCTGATGCTGACACTAAGCTTGGTTCATATGACCTTGGTATATAATGTGATTTCCACTGTCAAGGAAATATTGTTTAACTCGTGCATTATTGATAGTGAGTATGAAATTAAATTAGAATCACGTGCGTCTTTGGTAAAATTATGATAGAAGGTAAATAACCCAAGAGTGGCTGGTCATCTTGTCATTGAAATCTGATCTGCATACAGGATCTTACATTAAACCAACCTCCCTCTCTTATGCGAAGCTGGGACTGGTGCCTGGTGGGTATTATAAAGTACTTGTTATTAATAGGATCTCATTTTCATGTAGGTACTATAAACTTTAGTCTTCCTGTAAGGAACATTTGTATATCAAAGGCACAGTGAGTTTTTACCATATTTTCATAAGTACCTAACAATTTCAGTACCCTACCAACTGCTGAGGATGGTAGGGTTTCTACGCATCATTTTAAATGCCTGCAGACGATAGCCTACAGAACAGTGGTTTTCAACTTGTGGCCTACATGTGACATGCAGCCCATCCAGAAGTTTTTTGCAGCCACCGAAATAAATATAGAAATTGTTTTTACATATAAAACACCAAACTGTTTCTTTTTATCAAATAAATATTGGAAGGTAAATAATTTTCGTTTGTTTTCGTCCATTCAGACTGAGTTTTATTCTTTTCCTATTCAATACTATTACAAATTAAAGGGTTTATGAGACGAAAAAATTTTTGTTGAGGCTTATGGATGCATCAAAACAATGAAATTCGCCCCTTGACTCCTAAAAGGTTGAAGACCTCTGCTATAAAAAAATACCATTCAAAAATCAGCCTTTCACTGCGAAAAGTTATTAGTTTGGCCTTTGAGGTTAGTATATTTTTGACGTAATTATTATAGAGGTGAGTACAGACATAGAGTGAAGTTTCACTACGGAAAAAAGACAACATTGTTCAATCTAGTCGTAAATATAATATAATAACACAAAGTTTGAAATGAAGATTGGTACAAAAATTGAAGTCGGGAAGGAGATGACGTCATACGTGGAGTAACGTTTCGTATAAAAGTATAGAAGGTACGAGGTGTGGAAGATTTGTAGACCCAACAATTATTAGCATTTAAAATCAGACATGGAAAGTGATTCAATAAGGGCTTCTGCTTTTCGATTTCGCATCTGACCTTGGAAAAATATAACTTTTGCTTTTAGTGCATTTTCCAAAGGAAAATACGACTGTTGCATTCAGTGCAGTGGCGGAACCTGGGGGCGAGACTAGGGGAAAAAGGACGATCATGAGTCAAACATCACCAATATATACGTTACTCAAATTCTTTTGTACAACCCACCATGTTGTCATTTCGGTAACTCCCGAAAATTGAAAAACTTTGGCTCGAAATTTTTATTGCCGTTGGAGACTATTGGGGGACTGGTTTGGCATTATATTTAAGCGGAATCGATTAACTGGTTTTCATATGGCAGCCATTACAAAATTTGATATTTTTGGAAAATACACACTAACCGCTAATGATGTGCTTGAGATATCTACTTTTCACTTTTCCAACATTTATTTCGCTTTCAACTTTTGGTTTTCATATTTTCCAACATTTATTTGCTTTTCACTTTTGCTTTTCATCCAAATTTTCAAAACTGTTTGCTTTTTACTTTTTTTTGTAAAACAGATAAAAACACTTCAGCTTTTCAATTTTCCTCGTAACCTTCAAAAATAAAATTTTTGCTTTTTGCTTTTCCTTTTTTCAACATCTCTTTCGCTTTTTACTGTTGCTTTTCACTTTCATCAGAATTCTTGTTTTCAATTACCCAAATTCTCAAACTTTTTGCTATTCAATTTCCTTCCATCTATGTTTAGAAGTGTGTCCTCATCATTTAGGGTTTTTAAAGTTTTTTGATTGTGAACATCTTAACAGTAAACATCTTACCTCTCTCTAGGGGCTATGTCAGATTTCCAGAAAGTCTCGAGTCAAACTGTCCGATTGTAAGTCTCATTGATGAGTCTTTATGTGAGCACCTGCTCTTAATGATATCCATATCGAAATTTTTTGTGGTGAAAATATCAAAAATAAGCAATAATATCTGTGGGTGTGTGCGTAGATATACACAACACCACACAATACTAGAAGGTGGAGGGTTCTTCTTTGTAGATGTGTGTGTGTGAGCTAAGCTCAGTATTCAATTAAGCTATATAGACAAAATATATATCTGTGAGTGCAAAAATTAGTTTTTGGACTATATGTCCACTGGCCCGCTAGGTGATTGACAAGGGCATAACACACTCGTTCATTAACAATCACCCGTCCCCACAATATCGATGTAATGTCAAGACCACTAGCACTAAGTCACTGACCAACTAAATGGGATAAAAAATATAGATGGCTCCATATCCATGTAGGAACATCATATTTGTTTTTATTTTAATTAAAATAACATAGAGTGAATTTTTTTTTTTCAAAAACAAGCATTTATTCAGTGTATGTCACTTAGAAGAAAAGCGTGGGCAGGAGCTAACTAGTAACTGCACAGTAGCTTATTGAGGATATGATGGAAAGCTACAGACATCATTAATGCAAAATTAAATATTGTTGTTTACAAAAGTCTTATTTTAGCAGCCTGGTTTACGATATTTCTTCCTTACAGCTCTATCCCATGTTTTTATTCCGAGAAACATACCTACCCGAACACCCGGAATAAAAGCTTACCAATTAAGTTATTTTAAAACAATTTTATTTTATTTTATTTTATTTTATTTTATTTTATACTTTAAAGTATTAATGGGCCATCAATATTATAATAGAAATTTGTGACATGAAAAGTTAGAATTTTCCCCCTGTTTACACTGAGGGTTGAAGAATGGATCGTGTGAAATAATGTACTTCAAATTTGAACTCAGTGCTTCGAAAAAGTATTTGGTGGTCCATTGTATTAGTTATGTGAAAATTCAAAATTGGTCCTCTTTTTGAGCTCTTTGCGGTTTAAAAATTAGTTGAATAAAAAATTGAACATCAAATTAAAACTTAGTGCTTCAAAGAATACGTAAACTGTACTCCAATGAATAACACTAGTTGCAATATCTGCTCTTTGGGCAGGTTTCAGATAGGTATGTTGTGAATTATGATGGATTTTACATTAAAATAGTGTGATATTCTCACATATTTTAAAATCAAAAACATGAAAAATTGATTTCAAACTGAGCTAATTTTCAATTTTTTAAAAAAAGGGTATTTTACATGAAATGTCTTGAAGGTTAAATAGGGGAAACTAATGAAAAAAGATTTTCAAAATAGGTAAGACGTCAGTTATGAAGAAAAAATTTAAAGAGAAAAAGTGATTCATTGTTGTTTTTATTTATTATATAATCGATAATTCAGTATAGTTATGAAAAGTTGGTTCTACACCTCCTTTGGGAGTGGAAGTGTAAACAGAGACACAGAGGGTGCAAAGGTGGTTCTATCAAAAAATGAACCAAATATGAGAACTCAGCCTGTCACTAAACATATTAATTGCGAATGTATCATTCAATAATAAAAGAAAAGTTGGTTCCAAATCCCTTTTTGGGATCACAGAGACTCCAAATTTGGGTATTTTAATTAAATACTTCAAATTTATCAAAACCTTCCACTATGCAACCAGTTACGCTGATGGAAACATTCATTGAGTCCTTTGGTTTTTGAATTTTCATTTTCCATCTATTTACATAATATCACATAAATTGACTGACCCATTATGGCGAACGCTGGCATCAAAATATGAGTCTATTATCATTTATAATACAGATAACAAAACGTGAAAAGACAGAATTTGCCTCTTAATTTGAGCCCCTGGAGGTTGTTGAGGTTGAAGAATAAGTATATAATGAAGAAATGAACATCAAATTTGAACTTAGGGCCTCAAAAAACATAAGATCCGGTATGATCAATAAATTACGGCGTATGTCTATTGTTAAGTGTGTTTTGCATTATTTCTCCAATGAGTTCAATAAAAAACAAGCTATCATATACTAAAACCCGTGGAAATGTAGTGTAAGTACCTATGTGAGTGTAGGAATTGCAGCGCGTTAAACGAATGTAGGATCTGGTATACCATACTAAATTGTTTGCTTCACGAACAAAGTATTAAACATTAATATCAAGGACAAAACAGCATGTAAACATCGTCCAAAGTTTTATTTATTCGAAATGTGTATTGCTTCTGTTTCTCATCCAGTTTTGTGGCAGAATGGATGGAATTCTTTGATTATATGATCATTGTCTTTGTGTGCTTGTATAGGTTTGACAGGTGTTTCATTTTTCCGTATCCTTTGAGACATCTCCACTATACTCTCTTCCCCTATCACTTTTTCTTTGATTTTCTTCTTACTCACTCCTATTTAAATTCCATTCTTTCACTTTTCTATTGTTGTCTAGCTGACAAAAGGTTCACCAACAGACATGTGCAATATGCGTTTTTTTCACCTCTATTTACCTGTGTAGCCATCCAAAACAGGGGCAAATTCTTTCGGAGAGACAATATGATGGTACCAGGCGAATTCTTTAGTCCTGTGGCACAGGATACCTCTTTGAAGCGAATTTGATACTGATCACTACTCTCCTCTCATCAATCATAATAAATTTTATTTTTCCAAATATTTTTTGACAATTCTAAAACAGGAATTTCAATGATTTTCTTTGTCAATGAATTTGTTCCTCTTTTCCTTATCACATCTTCAACCATTGCGTCTATATAACTCATTTTCTCTAATTAAAGATTCTCACTTTTCAATCTTACTTCTTTCATTGCATATCCTAGTTCTGTAACATATATTTTTGTCTATTTTTAAATATGACGAACATATTCGTCCACCCAGTTCAATACCAAAAATGCAGGTATTCATCAATAAACAAAACATTCTGTAGCTCTTTGTAAACAACCACTAAATTACCCGTATTTAATTTTATGAATATAGATATAATGTCTGTATATTCATGACCTCATTTTGCCTGTCCCTCGATTATATCGCGAGTCAGCATAACCCTATAATAACAAGCGCCTACCTCACTTGGCCTATCCATCACATACACTTACATACCCCAAACAGGTATATAAACTCTCGATTTGAAGGAATTGTTACACAGTACAAAGTACTTAATACACAGTGCTACTAGTTAGCTTTTTAATAGACAGTCTTTGTCTAAAGGGTTTAAATCCCAAATGTTCAACCTAGTTTATAGTGTTTGAAATATTATTTAATGTACCTACTTGTGTCGTACTAATTATTATTTTATTAAAAGTGTTAATTCAACTTTGTGTTTAAGTATTATTGAGTGTCTCAAATATGTGAAGGTCCACTATAGATGTGGATGATAAATTAATTATTTAAATGACTATAGAGGTATTAATGCTTTTCCAGTGTTAAATATCTCGTGTATGGTGTAACACTGAAAGTGGTTCTAACTTGGTACATTACCACCTCTTTTGGCCGTTACAAGTGCCACTAAAATTCTGTGGTATAAAGTATACATCTGCATTCTTGGTGGCATTTGCTATTATCGCACAGTAGAGTAAGATTTCAATAAATTGCGCTCAGTTTAATAAAAACAGCAATGTTGCTGTTTACAAAGTTGATTGTGCTTTTCTTATTTTTTTTCAAAATAATTAAAAAGTATGAACTGTGATCTAGTAAATTTTCCTGAAAATATTTAATGACAAAGCCAAGCAGATCAGTTAACTCTTTGGTTAATTATGTTTTGTGGACAAATTTGTATTTTCCAATATAAATTTTTTTTTATAAGTGAAAACTTATATTTCATCTGAGATTTACGCTGGTCGCTTGAATAATCTCATTTTAATTTTAGGTTTTATTCCAGTGAATTTATTTGATCGAAAGCTGAAAATGAAATTTTAAATTCCTCTTGGAATAAAAATGTTTTAGCTCAAAAAGAAAATTATTTCTTTTTTGAACTAAAGTGATACAAAATTAGTCAAATCCACTTAAAAGTTTTTGTTCGTGATCCCCTTGTGATGAAACAAAATTCCACAAAAATAAACATAACAAAAATTTTGGGTAATCAAAGTAATATTTGTTTCATTGCTGTTTTTTTTTTAGCATTCATAAATTCATTCAGTTCCATCACTGGTCAACTATCTCATCAAACCGATCAAATGGTTAATGAATTTCAGTCTACTGCGCAAATCTTCATGGGTCCAGTTACTGCTCCAAAGGTTTCATCCTTTCCAAATAAAATCACCATATCATAGGAAATGTTGTAAGAATTCACTTATTTGGAAATTTGTGTTTGTCAGGTTTATTAAGATATATGTGTCCCATTTAAAAAAAAAAAATAATGGTCAATAAAACTATTTTAATTATTGTCTTTGGAATCAGTTTGATTTTGTGAAAATATATTAATTTTTCCCCCAAACGGGTTTGAAATGATGAAAAATGGGATTGATTGGGAGGAGGATGAGGGGGTTTAAAAGTGGAATATTTGTTGTTTTAAAAAGGTGGTTAGAAGAATGCACACGCATGCGTGCCAAGATCGGGGACCTGTGTTTAAGATTCTTGGCATATGTGGACGTATAAATTAATTTTTTGTTTTAAAATAAGTCCATGTTAGGGAAACTGGTGAGAATAAAAATGTGTGATGAGGTACCTGTTGACAACTTTGTCTTGAATGCAGTGGTTTCCGAATGAAATTATATTTTCAGTGAATTCAATAAAGGCCCATTGTGGGGACATTACTCGTATGAGGTTTTAGGGGCTCACACCCCTCGACGACAGTCGCCGCCCAAAGGCTGGCAATAATCGTCTCTATGACGTTAAACTAATACACACGAATGCGTTTGTATGTTCGTACCTGTACGTACGTACAGGTAAGATACATCGTACGAGTCGAGATCAATTACCTGATAACGATCTCGGTAATGTCACGACTCGGTACCAAACACACTGCGTCGTTTCTTATCATCTCAACGGAGACAGGAAACGACGCAACGTATGACATAATTACGTATACATACGTACGTATGTGTGTCCGTGTGCGTGTGCCAAATTCGGTATATAAACGCTCAGAACCGGCTCAAAAATCGCCAGTGTTCGCCGAGGATTTGGCTCTCCCATACTTATTCGTATGAAGTGGCAGGACACGCAAAATACTGTTGAAGACCTTCTAGTGTGAATATCTCTCACGACAAGGTATTCCACAGTGGTGACCCCGACGTGATTTTTTGGCTACGTCGTGGGTGTCTAGAGGCGCGTTGCGCTATTTCTAAAAAGAGGCGCGGTGTGCTGGCGAGTTACTCGCTTGTAATACAAATAATTTTTACAAGACCTAGACACCTTTGGCTGTCGAAGCAGAGGTCTTTACTTTGAAAGTGGGAAATTACACCCCCCCTTCCAAATATATTTGCCGGAAGGGAACCAAGACAAGTAGACCTGGAGGAACAAAGTTGCCCTCATCCGCCAACTCCTCCAGCTTTGACCAGAGACTCTGAAGTCTTTGAGACTCCGGAGAAGCAAAAACGGATCTGGAGGCCAGAAGCCTTGCGTTTGGGAGCTGTAGTTAACCCGAACGAAACAACAGCTCGAATACTCAGAAGTGGTCGTCAATTGAGCCAAGACTCCAACCCTTCGACCCCAGACCAACAACCCACGGAGTCTGGAAGACTCTTCGTAGAAAGCACAAATAGAGAAGTCCAGCACACAATGCCCAACGGAAACACAAACCCGAACCCATCATCAAACCAACCAGGAGCTGGAGGAAGTGGTCAGCCATAGCTGACCCCCGAAGTACTCGCACAGCTGTTACAGCTGTTGCAATTGCAAACATTGCAGAACCCTGCCATCCAAAGACGGAGGATAGAGATTCCGGAGTTCCTACCCAATGAAGTTGAATTATGGTTAACTCTCCTCGAGGGTCGTTTTAAGACAGAGAATCTGCAAAACGACCAAAAATATTCACACATTTGCAGCAGCATGCCCGCAGAAATCATACGCCGCATTCCGGATATCATGGAATGCCCTCCGGCGGAAGCAGATAAATACAGTTGGTTCTGCAGGAAAATAAGAAACGTGTTTGGTAAGACTCAGAACCAAATCATTGATGATGTAATGGGCAGAATGAAGATTGGAGACGACAAACCCTCCACCTTCATGGCCAAACTCAGACAAAAGGCCGATAATATAGTGTCACCGTCAGTTATTGGGAACCAGTTCTGCAAGCAACTTCCCCAACATGTTGTGCAGTGTCTGGCAGCCATAGGTACCACAGTAATCAACAATTCCGAGGACCTAGACTTCCTAGCGAAGAGTGCAGATAGTGCACTGGAACATTCGAGATCAACATCCTCGATCAGTGCAGTATCAACAGAGACCGGAGAACTAGCTCAGCTTCGAGCCCAGATAGCTCAGCTGACTAGTGAAATTAAGAAGAAAAGTAACAATAATAGTTCAAGAAATGGTAGAAACAACAACCGCTCGAAAAGCAGGAGCAACAATAGAAGTAACGACAGAAAATCCAGGTCCAGAGACCGCAAGAGCAATTCTACCAGGGGTCAGAGTCCAACTCCCCCAAGAAGAACATCGTCCCCCAAACCCCGGTCTCAAAACTGGGACGATAAATCCTGCTTCTTTCATAATCGGTTTGGCGCAGAGGCCACCAAGTGCAACAACAGATGCCAATGGTGGGGTAAATCATACAATAAGACGTCAAACTAGAAAGAGGGGTCGTCTATGCGGCCGAAGATCCCTCGAAAAAATACTCACACCGCCTGTTCATCAAGGACAGGACAAATAGGAGACGTTACCTAATTGACTCAGGTGCAGACTTGAGCATTTTGCCAGTAGATAAAAACCAAAAGGCATTTCCTCCGAAATACTACCTCCGAACTGTGAATGGTCAAAACCTTCCAGCTTACGGAATAGAATCCAGCAAAGTAAGCATCGGTTTGCGAAGAGACATGACGTGGTCCTTCACAATTGCGGACGTTCCAACTCCGATCCTGGGTGCAGATTTCCTCGCGCACTACGGCCTGGTCATCGACCTCAAAAATGGAAAAATCATAGACAACAATACTGTCTATGGGTGGAAGGCAAAACGCTAGCGTACCAACTGGACACCAATATATCCAGTTGCACGAAAGTCGACGAACAATTCCTACGGATTCTGTCAGACTATCCTGGAGTTACACAACCATCGATTCGCAGGCATCCGACCTATAAACATGATACCATTCATTATATAGAAACTAAAGGACAGCCTTGCCATGCTAGAGCCCGCAGGTTACTGCCTGATAAACTCAAAGCAGCACGGGAATACTATGATCGCATAATAGGAGAAGGCATATGCTGCCCCTCAAAAAGTTCATGGAGTTCCCTGATCCACATGACCAAAAAAGCCAGTGGAGAGTGGCGAATCCTTGGAGACTACAGGGCCTTAAATGCCAAAACAGTTCCTGATTGCTATCCAGTCCCAAACATAATGGACTTCAATGCGAATATGAAGGGTAAAACGATGTTCACAAAAATCGACATCAACTGGACATTCCACCAAATTCCAATGGCCGAACAGGACATCCCAAAGACAGCGGTCATAACCCCCTTTGGGTTATTCGAATACCTTCGAATGCCGTTTGGACTCCGTAATTCTGCACAAACTTCCCAAAGATTCATCAATGGACTGTTTATGGATTTGCCGTTTGCATATGCATATTTGGATGACATATGCATTTGCTCAGAAGGCGGTGAGCAACAGCACGAGAAGAATGTAAGAACCATCGTACAACGTATACATGCTGCTGGACTTACTATCAATGTTGGAAAAAGTTTATACAAACAATCCAGGATTGACTTTCTCGGCTATCAAGTCTCGACCGAAGGCATTTCCCCCTTGAAGACCAAGGTAGAGCCCATATTGAAATTCCCGAAACCCTCCAACGTAGCAGAACTCAGACGCTTCTTGGGGATGGTGAATTTCTACAGACGTTGCATTAAAAATGCTGCAGCCAAACAAAGTAAGCTGTTTGCATTAATAAAAACAAACAAGAAGAAAGATAAAACTCCACTCGACTGGACTGAAGAAGCTGAAAAAGCCTTCGAAAACATAAAAGAAACACTGGCAAATGCAACTCTACTAGCTCACCCAGACGAAAGTCTGCCGTTATGTGTCGCAACTGATGCGTCCGACTTTGCTATTGGTGCAACACTGTACCAAAAGGACAATGACAAGAAGTTACCGCTCGCTTTCTTCTCCAGGAAGCTATCAAAAACCGAGAAGAACTACAGCACATACGACAGGGAGTTACTGGGAATATTCGCTGCGTTGAAGCATTTCAGGCACCAATTAGAGGGTAGATGTTTCACTGTGTATACAGATCATAAACCCCTAACACATGCCTTCACGCAAAAGACAGAACCAGCTTCCCCGAGAAGAGCTCGACAATTGGACTACATAGGACAATTGACTACAGACATCCAGTATATAAGTGGAGAACTCAACACTCCAGCTGATGCTCTCAGTAGGATCGAAGCTATCTCGGCACCGTCTCAATTACCTTACGCTGAAATAGCTAAAGAACAGTTAAGGGATGCAGAATTGCAAGAACTGTTGTCAAACGACGACACAGCTCTCAAATTGAGACAAAGGAAAATCCCTGGTACTAATGTTTTATTAACATGCGACATTAGTACAGGCAAGAACAGGCCATTCCTGCCGACAAAGTATCGCAAATTGGCATTCAGTAGTGTGCACAATCTATCGCACCCTGGACCAAGATGCACTGCTGGACTAGTATCATCAAGATTTGTTTGGCCTCGGATGAAGTCCGACTGCAACAAATGGGCTCGCAGTTGCCTGAATTGCCAAGAGTCCAAAGTAGGAAGACATACTCGGTCGCCTCTCAAATCTTTCAAACAAACGGAGCGGTTTAAAACGATACACATAGACTTGGTGGGTCCATTACCCCCATCCCAAGGACACAGATACCTGTTGACAATGATTGATAGAGCAACTTGAGGGCCAGAGGCAGTTCCTCTCCATGAGATGACAGCTCCCACGGTAGCTGCCAGGTTATACGACACCTGGATTGCCCGCTATGGCGTACCTGAAGTCATCATCACAGACCAGGGTCGTCAATTCGAAAGCTCGCTCTTTCAAGAGCTGTCTAAGAAGCTTGGTGTACAACACAATCACACCACAGCTTACCATCCTCAAGCAAATGGAAAAGTTGAGCGATGGCACAGAGCTTTGAAAGCCTCCATTATGGCTTGCGACACCAAGAGATGGGTTGACATACTACCAACCATCCTCTTGGGCCTTCGATCTGCTCTTCAAACGGACACGGGTCACTCTGCAGCGCAGTTAGCGCTTGGCGAAGAGCTACGCCTACCAGGGGACTTTTTCACCCATTCGAAAGAAATTAGCCCCGAAACGCTCGTCCAAGACATACGGATTGACGCCAACAACTTTTTGAACCAGGCAGCTCGTCATGGCCAACCAAAGGTTTATGTCTCCAAACACTTGGCCACAACATCTCATGTGTTTGTTAGAGACGAAAAAATAAGATCTTTGTTGGAGAAACCATACGCCGGTCCTTATAAGGTTGTATCACGAGATGACAAGAATTTCGTGATACTAATCGCAGGCGAACAAAAAACGATATCAATCGACAGATTGAAACCTGCGTACCTTATAAACGACGACAAGAAAATGCTCCAAAGAGCAACAAGGAAGACGACAAACAAGGAAATAATAGAGGAAGAACAGACTGAACAGTCCGAAACAACACAACCACGAAAAGTTGAGGACAATCCAGTCGAAAAAGGTGATAAATCACAAAAATCACCAGAAAGAAAAATAAAAATAAAGAAAACGGTGAAGTTCAATGACAAGATCGTCAAAATACAATACGATCAGTCGGCCCCCTTGTGCCCACGAAAAAGAGGCAGGCCCCTTGGCAGCAGAAAGCAGAAAAACCAAATTCCAACTCGAAAATCCGAGAGATTGGCACGGAGAAACTGAAAATATTCACGAAAATTAATATCCGCAGCGGAAAATACAAACCCGCACAAAAAGATGTACGAGAATCTGGGAATATTTGTAACAAAAGAAATTCTTCAGATAAGCAGAGAAAAAGTGCGTACAATAAAAATACGACACGAATAAACAAATCCACGTGCAATACGGAAGAAAAACATTGCAACGTGTTTCTATTGACAAACAATACCGATAACAAAATAGTCAATAGATCGTGACGTCACAAACGAAGAGTGCATTCCTTTGTGAAATACAAAATTCAAAGTACAAAAATTCAAACACGCTTAACTCTGCTTGTACTTAACCAAATTTAACCGGAAAACTTTTAAGCTAAAGAATATTTAATGCACTATCCCCTCCGAACATGCCTGAAATAAGATAACGACTTGGAATAAAGCTGCGATCGAAAATATTCTCGCAAAGTTTTTCATTCGCCTTTCGACTGTTGAACTAAAACACGCCAAAAATTTTTCGTAATCTTTTCTCTCTTTCTTTCTTAATTTTGTACCTTGTTTTATTCCTTCCTTATGTCGTCCTCGACCAATATCCCATTCTCAGCTCAACCGTTTCAATTCGTGGTACCACCTGCCCCGCAGCCTGTAAAGACTAAGGAGCAGATGGAACACGAAAAAGAAATTGAACGAATAGAGAACGAGTTACTGATGGATATGACGTCGGCGGCGGATATTGTAAAAATAATGTCCGCCCCCCTTCCTCCGTTGATTTCGCCGCCAAAATCGCCGGAAAAGACACCGGGAGTGGCAAACCCACCTCCGGAGTCCTTAGCCATAGCGAAGATGGAGACGAAACAACCCCAGGTGGAAGAGGTGCGCATTCCACGCCCTCCCCCTGCCGCTAGCCTGACCTACAAGCCATCAGGGAGCTCAAACTCCCCGATGTATTGGAGGCCAAGGCCCATAACACTGACCGATCCCCACCTGTCTCACCGCTCCCATCCTTACCATCCGGCTCCACACCAACGACCGCCGAGAAGAAGGGGACAAAACAGCAGGGATGCCTACCAGGCCCGGCTCGACGCAAGGAAACAATCCTATGAGTGCGTCGGGGCCGCGGTAGGTTCGGCCCTCGCTAAGTGGGAACGAGACCAACGACAGTAGACTTGATAAGTCTCCCCAGGCACGCGACTTATCATTTTCGCGGCGTGAAAACTGGGGGGAAGTAGCTGTGGGGACATTACTCGTATGAGGTTTTAGGGGCTCGCACCCCTCGACGACAGTCGCCGCCCAAAGGCTGGCAATAATCGTCTCTATGACGTTAAACTAATACACACGAATGCGTTTGTATGTTCGTACCTGTACGTACGTACAGGTAAGATACATCGTACGAGTCGAGATCAATTACCTGATAACGATCTCGGTAATGTCACGACTCAGTACCAAACGCACTGCGTCGTTTCTTATCATCTCAACGGAGACAGGAAACGACGCAACGTATGACATAATTACGTATACATACGTACGTATGTGTGTCCGTGTGCGTGTGCCAAATTCGGTATATAAACGCTCAGAACCGGCTCAAAAATCGCCAGTGTTCGCCGAGGATTTGGCTCTCCCATACTTATTCGTATGAAGTGGCAGGACACGCAAAATACTGTTGAAGACCTTCTAGTGTGAATATCTCTCACGACAAGGTATTCCACACCCATGAAAACATTAACAATTTAATGCAAGTAATCCAACATCAAGAAATTCCAATGTGGGTAGCTTTAGGCCTTTAATAAATTAGGACCTGTTCTAAAAATATCAGTCTATACACCTATAAAGAACTGTCGATTTACTGGTTAAAGACACGTAGCCTACAGCACGAAAGAAACTTTGTTAGGCTATTTAGGGTTAAAATCCATCAATCATCGCATAAAATTTTTATCTAAGTAGGTATCAATAATTCAATGATTTTGAATACAATTCGTACCCGATATTAAGATAGTAGGTAGGTGCATGGGTTATTTACTAAGAAAATGTTTCTTTTTTTGTGGTGGAGAGGGAGAGGGAAGGTATTCAAGAAGTTTATTGCCGGTCGCTTAGTTTGATAAATCATTGCATTCCTACAGTGTCCTGATACTTTGTTCCGAACTGTACAAGTACCGTACCTGTAGGTAGGTGTGCTAAATATAAATAATTATAACGACCTAGGTTCATGACGATAACTTTTTTCGAACCGGTTTTCAGTGACTGGAAAATTAATTTTTTGGGACCAAAACCACTCGGAGGTAGTTTACCTTCGCTGGAGAACCCCGAATGTTAATACAGTATGTTCTGTTTTATAGTATATGTGCTCCAATATATTTGGTTAACTATGTTCTCATGGTCTACTGTGCTTTCATATCATATGTGGAGTAGATTCAGGTAAGATTCTTGCCCGAATTGTGGAGTTTGCTTTCTAAGCTAGAATTGGGAAAAAATAAATACTACTTATCTACTAATTTTTTTCACGAAAAAAGTCGTATATTAATGAAATATAATTACACAGAGCCTTTGCCGCTCGTAGAATTATTTATGTTATTTTTTAGAAAGAATCCGAGGTTTGATGAATCAAGATTGATGACTCGGTATCTAATCTTTGGTTACGGAATTCCAGCTGTGCTAGTTTTATTATGCAATATTCACATCCATGGAAGCAGTCTGTACAATACCAATGCTATAGAATGGAACTGTTGGATTCATCGTAAGTACAATTCTCATTTAAAATACCTAGGCTGTGTACATTAGGTGAAAGATTCGACAGTTTAATAATTTGAAGTATACTTAATTATGACAACCAGGAATTATAAGAAAAAGGTAGACAAAATGCGTTGATTCCGATTCCCTCATAAAGCATTAAAATAGGTACCTACCTACATTATAAGTTGATACAAAGAAGTTTTTCAGTTAATTACCTTCAGTTTACCTTTACTTATATATTGGACCTATCTATGCCAGATATTATAATAACATGATTGAGATTTGGGCCAGTGTCTTACTTAATCCAGATCGCTTGATGAGCAAATCTGTAAACAGTGGCGAAACTATATTAAGTGGGGGCAAGGTAGAGACATACCTACAGCTAAAGAGATCTCCAACAAACGGATTAAAAACACATTGAAGATGAAAGGTTTCCAATCAGAATATTATTTGTTACTGCGCATGCGTCCTGTGGCTCTAATGACGTGAAAATAGACATCCCCAAAAAATCCAATGGTAAATTTCATGAAATGTGCATAGCTTTGGATGCGCAGAGTGTAAAACCATGATAGCTCTGTTTTCATTTTTGACACATTGCAAGTGTAGGGCATTGGACATTGTTTTAGCTGTTACGTCTCTGGGGCAAGAGGATCTTCTCTGTGGCTGACAGATTTTTGAGGATGGGAAAATTACGTATGAGAATTTATACTCAAACAAATGTTTTTGACATGTATGTGTTTTATTCTTAGGGGTTAAATATTGTTTTGTGTGGCCATTTTTTTTGTGACCGCTTTTCGTGTTACTTTTCCATTTTTTTCACTTTCCCCCCTTTTTTTACATATAAATACATTCCATATCATTTATATGTATATGTATCCATAACATTTTATTTAGGTACCTACCCGTATCTGTATTTTTCTTAATTCAGTATCTGATATGAACTAAAATTTATTTATACAGACCATTTTACTATGCTTTAAATATTGTTTTATATATCCAAATGATCCAAACAAATTTTTTTTCCTCTATCATATATAACTCAAGTTTATTGGAATTTTATATAATGATAATTCCATATCATTTCTTAACTTAATATCCTTTCTATATATCTCTCGTATTCTCTAAATATTATTCTAACAAATCCATTTCATCTATAAATTTATTCCAATATCCTGTCTTGATTACATCATCAAAACTTGTCAAGACTTGTCTATTGACGTCTCTTTTTCTCACTAATACAATGTTTTCGTGCTATACACTATGATGTCATTTATTCTATGAATATAAAATACAACTCTGCACTATTCCTAATTCCTCTTAAAATTATAAACTACATCCACTTATGTCAGAAGTATGTTTCTTTATTGGCTTACTCTAAATTATGTAGATTCTATTAACCAATCACATTGTATATCTCCGACATCACTGTATAATTCTCTCAAATCCATACCCTTAGTTCTAAGCCTGATCGATTACCAATTCTTCTATTGTACAATTCTCTACACCCCAATATTTTTATGTACATATTGAATACACATAATACAAAAAATAATATTTGTATCGTGTATCGTGTATCTTTTGTATCTTTTTGTAATAAGAATACCATTACACTTCTCCACTTTTTTCACTTTTCCCCCTTTTTTGACATGTAAATACATGTTTTATACGTAGGGGTCAAATATTATTTTTTGTGACCATTTTTTGCCTTAATTACTTTTACCTTACTTCTCGTTTTTCTTTATTCGCTTTTTTTGTTTTTCCTTTCATGTAGGTAACAAAAATTAAAAATACCTATGCCCAGCATTGACTGGTCCGGGAATACGTAGATGAAGGGCCCGATGATGTCACAATGTTGTATTTTGAAATTTTAGGGGCATAGTCAGTGTTACAAGTTATTTTGATGTACGCCGCCAGTCCAAAGATTTTTCTCTTTTTTTTTACCTTTTTTTTTGTTCCTTTTTTTCCTTTTGTACCTACTCGTACAATAAAAAAAAAATATGCGGAGCATGGGCTGGTCGGCGTGTTTTTTTATACGTTGGGTGGTGATAAGCATTATCTCAGGCATAATTAGAGAAGCTGATGTTGGACTTCGAAATTCTCCAGCTGCTAAGATTTATAAAGTCCGTTCAAAAGTATGACGTCGTTAGCCTCTCCAGCTGCCAACAAAATTTGAAAAACTTCGCAAAATACGCAACGGACTGACCACGCTGCCCAAGTTCAAAGTAATGACGTCATTGTTGTATTCCATATTCATATTTATTTTCTTTATTCAAATAAATTTATACACAGTTTTTGCTTTTCAAGCAAATTATAACGGGTCATGTACAACGTCGCTCCGCGTTAAATTCATTTAATAATTTAAAAAAAGGACCGAGTATAAGACATGATGTAGGTACATGATCCGAAGGAATTTACATGAACAGAAAAAACTACGTGTAAGTACTTAAATTTAAAATTGACTTAGCAAAAGGTTTTTTTTCTGTCTCGAAACAGTTATGTTGCAGGTGGAGGCGGAGTGACAAGAGGGGTATGCCTTTCAAATTACCCACAAAAATTTGAAAATTTAGAAAAATACGGAAAAAGTGTACAATAACATTATTTTGATCGCTGCCTTCGCAATAACGGACATAATCCTATCAAAGGTGTCTACCAATCGAAAAAAATACCACTCTGTGTCTGCAACTGGGTAGGCGGTAACACATTGCCTTTTCCTCATGTGGAAAATTTCCACTTACGCCACTGTCTGAAAAAGTTAACGCTGCACAGCCTTGTACCAACCTCGGATGTGAAATTAAAAGCAGGGAGGGGGGAAAATCAAAAAAATTACGACGTAGAGTTTGTTAGAATATGTTTTCTTTTCCTTTTTTTATTTTCTTTAACGTTTTCATTATTTTTCGGCCGAGCAGGTGGGAAAGCGCCTCTCTCTTTGCTACGGTTGTGTACGTCCAAGTTCGTTAATGAAGTGAACTTTGTCATGTAGGCTTGGTGAAATTTGGGTCGTAGAGTTATAACTGCATCTTTCCGAAAACTTAAATTTCCCAGTTTTTTACACGCATTTAAAGTGTGCGTCATATCAGTTCAGTCAGGGCTGCCAGGTATTTGTTTTTGGTGCAGTTAATGTATTTTTACTGAAACGTGTAGGCCGAAATTACAGCCTAACTAATTAGGAACTATGCAAAATAAGTATGTCCACAAATCGGTTCCGGTAATGGGCCAGACATTTTAGTCGGCGAGTATGCAGCATCCAAATGCAGTGAGTCAATAGTAAACAGACTTTTTTTTCATTTGCAGTATTAGTAGCTGTTTTTCTGTACTCAATTATACCAGTAATCATCTCCGTATTTGCCAATGCGTTTTTCTTTATCGGTCTTCAAAGACGACTGTGGAGTTTAAAACCTTCGAATTTACGAGGACAAACATCATCTTTGATAAAGAAAACGCAATTCAGGTAAGTGTTTTACGATGAGAACTTTTTATAGTAGGTATTACAGTGCCAATTAAATTATTTTCTTCTCACATCAACAAATTCGCTGAAATAATTTTATTTCAATTTTAATTGAAACCACCTCAACACTCTGCGACTCGACAACAGAGGTGGAATAAAAATACAATAGGCTATAGGATGGGTTAGGACCAAGTTCAAACAAAAACTTGAGAAATCTTAAAAAAACTGAGAAATTTTCGTAAATCAGTATTTAGAGCATAGTAAAGTTATAGGATAACTTTTGGTTTTTATTACTTTTGAATGGTTTTAATGTAGGTACTTGGTAAGCAGGCGCCCAGCGAAGCAGTATCACTTGGGGGGTGTAATGGCTTAATTTTTACATGTTTTTCAAAATTTATGATATTTTTGTCAAATATTGAGAAATTTATAACAAAGAGCCAAATTTTCAAATAAGCAAAAAAAAATTTTATTGTGTAATATTCAAATAAGGAAAACCTGGATGAATTTATACACATGTATATAGAGAAAGACACAAACAAATATATACCTAAGGTAACTTCTTTATAAATAATTACTCCTTGTACAGTCAAGAAAGTTGCAATTATGGATAATTCTATAATTAATTGCTTTATAAATATAATTTAGCTAGTGATAAATTTTTATCATTAACCATTTTTTAATGTGATAACATTTTTATTTTTGGTACCAAGGTTGCGTTTTACATTCGATTGTCATTTTTCCTTCCTTCTTTGCAATGTTTTTTCCAAAATGACTGATAACATATTGAAATATTTTCCCTGTGTTTTGTATTTAATCTCGACATATCAATAGTATTACCAAAATCAATCGGGCAGAATAGGAAATTCCATGCTAGGAAAACAATTTTAATAGTTTGTAGCAAGATATATCAATTAATTTTTTTAGTTATCAAAATTTGATAATAGAAACAAATGAAAATGTTATCACATTAAACGTAATTCAGCCTACTGATGCTCTCTTTTTTCTTTTCTTTTCACATTCCCCCTTCCCCTGAATTTTTTTATATCCTGAAAACTGATATTTGAGAATAAGAAACAGTTTATATTAGTAATTTTAAAAAGATTTAGAAGACATTGCCACATATAATTATGCAAACAATCTACAAAACCTCTCCTGCTAACAGGCTATTTGAGGGATGAAGAAAATTTTTGCTTCAGTTACCTATTATCTTTCATTTTCAAATGTAATCAAAAAGAGTCAAATTTTAAAGTAGTACCCTAAAAAAAATACTGGTTTATGTATCACATAATAAAATATGAGAAATCAAACTTTAGCGAATTTTGAAGCCACAACATCAAATTTGAAATGAGCACCCTAAAAAACTCTCCTATAATACCTATAATAAAATCAAATGTGAATTAAAAATTTTTCTCAATTTTACAACCCCTTTGGGTTGAAGAATAAGTTGAATGAAAAAATGAATGTAAAATTTGAAATCAATAACCTCCAAAAAATACATAATGATGTATCACATAATAAAATTTATAAACTCAAAATTGGCCCCTGGGGGTCAAACAATAGGTCAAATAGAAGAACAAACATCAAATTTGAAATCAGCACTCCAAAAAACATACCTACTCATTGATGTAGTACACAAAAACATAAATAAATTCAAAATTTACCCCTCTTAGCCTTCAAGTGGTTAAAGAATTGGTCCAATGAAAAAATGAAGAACAATAGTGTATTAATCGCCACCGAGAGATCAATTAGTATAAATGTTACTAATTACATTCTTCTTTTTGGTGGCCAGATGGAAATTATTAGATTATATTAATATTGATAGAAGGAATTAAAACAATCTTTACCTATTTACCATGGAAACATTAATAGAAGGCAGAAGAGAAAACAAGAGGTAATATTATTTGGGATAGAAGAAGGTGAATTATTAATATCATCGTAATACATTTACTGGTACTTCAAGTAAAATTGTTATTTCAACGATACATGTGTGGATGATGACAATGAAGAAGTAGAGGAGGAGGAAATGCATATTGAACGTAGATATGGAAGTTTTGAAGCTACCTACATTTTTTCTTCATTAAAGCAGCAATGATTAGAGAATTTAGTGAGCAGAGATTAAAAAATTTCTTATGTCTAGATAATGTAAAAATGTGAGGTGGATTTTGATTTGTTGGATTTTGTCATCATAGATAATATGTTTTTAGGGCGAAGGTTCAGTGAAAATCAGTATTCTGCATTCTCACACGCAATTATTTTTCTCAAACAAAGTTTTATATTATTTTACTTTGAATATAATAATTTTTACAACAACAGTCAATTTTTACAACATCAGACAAATTTTACAACAAATTTGAAACAAAATTGGCGAGGGGGGTCACACCCCCTACACCCCCCTTGCTGGGCCCCTGTTGGTAAGTTTACTTTAGCCATTATTGAAAGTACGAATCTTGTAAGCAAGACCATTCTTGGTTTTGCTTTTGTTCACCCTTACAGCTATTATGAGGCCACAACGTAGTTAAAATTTTTTCACTTGACCAGTTTATGATTCATGGTAACATATGTTTCTTGTTTTTGTGTGTTTCAGACTGATACTGAACTCGAAGTTATTTATAGTCATGGGACTACCTTGGTCGGTACGGTTGCTCGCTTTTATACTGTACAATTTTTATAGATTTGAAATTCTTGAGATGGTGTAAGTGTTGATTTCACTGCTTATTTTTTCATTCTTCTTAAACAACTTTACATTTAGTTCTACCTATAGACTTCGCTGATGAACCAAATCTATCAACATTAATCGATAGATGGGGAAAGTGTGCTTAATATCGCACCCATTTTGTTCTAACAAATTTGTGTACCCATTTTTGCCTGGAAACAAAGTGAAACTATATGTATTTATGGATTGTCCAACCGTAGCCCATTATCATTACAAGATCACAAAATGGGTTAATATTGCCTCAAGATTTTGAAAACCAAAAATAAAAAACATAAATTTTTAAGCATAAATAATTGCACATTGGACATAATAAATAAAATTCAAACAAATGGATATGTATTATTATATTATTAACATAATAATGAACAGATGTAGCTCAAAATATTAGAAAATAAATGTAAAAATATAAGAAAAATTTGAGTTTAGAAATGGTAGAAAAAAATAGTCTGAAAAATTATACCTATTATAATTGACTAACCATTTAAACAAAGGACACAGATAAAGGATTTATAATTATCTGATACTGAACGTTGATCATGGCCCCAAATGTGACATTTTGGGCAAAGAATCCATTCTCCTGCCTTGTTAAAAGAAAAGGTTTTGTTGCTGTATGGACATTCAGTCATTTTCACTATTCTCTTCATCAGTAGAGACGGTCTCTGGCACAGCTAAATGTGCTTCACTTAAATCTGAATCTCTGAATCTGATATTAAATTCAGTGGCTTCTTTTGATTCAATATGTCAGCTTTTCAAATTTTTTCAATTTTTTTTTATCCACAGCCTTTTTTTTGTATCCAGCAGCTAATATTGCCTTTCTCATATTTTCTGTTGACCATTACTTATATTTCTATGGTGCCATCTGTAAGAAAATATTAATTTATATTAATATAATGATGAAATTGTTGACTGTTCCTAATATTGCCCAGAGCGATATTAGGGCAAATATAGGGGGCGATATTAGGCACACTCGTAGAAATAAATATGGCTGACATTCATAACAACATTGAGGCTTCAATCAATATTGATTGCGACAAAAATAATAGTATGTTATACAGAGATATTGCTGATATAGTCAGATTTTCAGAAGCACTTAACTTTACTGATAATATATGATGTGAAAGAAGTTTTCTAAGAATACCTGAAGATGCAGTTTGTTTGAAATGTTTTCCACAACGCAGTATGATAAAATATTATTAAAGAGGATAAAGTTCAGCTGACTTATGGTAAATTGCATTACTTAACATGGACAAAACATTGGTGTGTAATATTAGGATGACGTGTGATATTAAGCACACTTTCCGTACTAAATTAGTATACTTACTTCTGTATCAATTTTTCATTGATGTTTTACCTAAAAGTATGTCATCTTATTTCACCACTCAATGTGAAATCGAAGATATCTTGACTAAAAATCATCTCGATAAATTTGTCAATTTATTGTCATTTTCAATTCAAAAATCAATAAGTTTTAAATTAGGGAGAAAGTGGCAGTAATCCAAACCACTAAAATCCACGATGGCAGTTCAATGGAAAGAAATATACTTACTGTATCAGACTATAGGAGTTAAAAAAAATGTTGAAGTTTAAGTGCTGCATAGTATTTTTGGGATAGATAGTAAGCTTTGGCTATGTTGAAACGTTACAAAGGTTTAACATTGCTGGAGTTATAGTGGTTTTTTATCGTATTTTCAGAAAAAATATGGAACTAGTTGTCACAAAATTTCTATCAGATGTGGTCCAATATGAATACAATCTTGAATTAAAATTTTAGACCAATTTCTTCAGTAGTTTTTCATATCTTATGAAAAAATCAAACCAATTAATGTTTCAATAATTGACATAATTTTTACCATTTTTTACATTCTTTGAGAAAACTACTTAATAAATAGTTACAAAAATTTCAATAGATAACATGCTCTCCTATTGAAACTATATCCTACCAAAATTTAAGTCCAATCACTTTCATAGTTTTCTCAGAATAATGGAAAAACCTCTATTTTAGAAATTTTTTGTTTTGAATTTTTATCAAATATTATTGAGCTGATAGAAAACCAACTCCTTTCGGGTCTTCTTCTATATGAGGACTATCTCTTATAAGAATTCCAGCCCTATCCCTTGGACAGTTTTCTCAAAACTGTCAGCACAAAATTTAGATGATTCATAATATAATAATGTACCTAAGTACATATTATACAAGTCCTGAGGAGTTATTCTACTAACACTTCGCATCATTCAGCCACTTGTGACCTTTGTGTTACCTTTTATGTGGTGTAAAGTTCTATAAGAATCTTACAGAACCATCCACTAAGTTGAAGTTTGCTGAACTAGCATAAGAGGCTGAAACAACATAAAATGTTGGTAGAATAGCCAGAGAAATACAGCTAAAGAGATGCCTGTATAAAAATGTGTGAAAGATGAAAACAGAGCTATCATAGTTTTACATTCTGCGCATTCAAAGTTGCGCACATTTCATGAAATTTATTATTGAATTTTTCAGCGACATTTATTTTTAGGTCATTAAAGCCACAATATGCATGTGCAGTGCTGGAAGGAAATGGTAGGTACTACCTTTCAGTGCAATTAGTGTGTTGCCACATTTATTCACTGTTATTGAAAATTTTGTAAGTCCAAGTCTTATCATTATACTGCTTATTGTTAGAAGAAATGGAAATAATTCTCTGGTGTATATTTTATATTAGGCTTTAAACATAATTATTTGTAATAATTAATTACGGATAGGTTGTTAAATATTTTCCTTAATGGTTTTTCAATTTGACTTTTGAATGACTCCATTTATCAGACTACACAAATTGATTGTCCTTGTCAATTGTAATCTTACTCATTCATTCAAAAGATCTGATTCTAAGGATATGGTTATGTAAAATAAAATAAGATAGGGTAAAGGTGTGTAAGATAACGCAGTTTCTATAAGATCAAGTACTGACCATTTTTCAAAACTGAAGAGCTGATATAACAATTCGTATAAATTGCAACATTGCCATAACAATATCATGGATTTTGATATCAAAAAAGTAATTTTACTACTTCTCATTCAAAAGATATTTACATTTCATGTTTTTAGACCATAAAATAATAATTCTTTCAAACTATCTCAGAGTGTTTTGTGACTTTTGTAAAATTCTGAAGGAAAGTAACTTTCTATGGATGGAAACTACATTTAATACGATTTTAGATGATATAGTAGAGTTCAACTGCACGCTTATTTATGACGGGGAAAAATGGATTCAAAAAATTTAAGTCATAAGTCTGTAAGATCTCACACATACCATATAATAATGTTGCATTTTATTTTATCTATACTTTTTTTCACTTCCTATGTGGAAATGTGACAAGGATCGGAGCAAACATAATCTTTCAGAAAAACAAATTAACAGGTCAGATTTACAATTAAATCAGCCTATTGAATTCAACTACTGAAAGAATCCTCAGGGGAGAAAGCATTATAGAAGTAAGGAAAATGTCAGTAAAATCGAGCACCTAGTAGTTAAGTCACATAACTTCAATTCAAATAATTAAAACTAATATTTTTGGATATGATTATTGTCTAAACCCTTGTCTATAACATATTAAGAGAACAACTTATCATTTTTTGCAAAATTGATATTTTATAGAAGTGCGCAATCTTAGAAATGCAAACGCAATCTTACAGAAATGTTTCTTGGGGTCATATTTTTGAAAGGTCTTGCAAAAATCATTATAACTTCACTTGTAGTTTGCACCACAATTGATGCTTTGGATATGACAAGGACTTAAAAAATTTTAGATTGAGGAGAAGAAATGTGGCGGTGTGGGAATTGGATTGAAAAGTAGTACCACTTTGTTCTAGCTTGCGCAGTAACAAATATCCTGATCAGAAATTTTTCATCTTTGACGTGTTTTTGATCTGCTCTTTGGAGATCTCTTTAGTTGTATGTTTCTGAGAACAGCTTCCCTGAAGCGTTACAAGTGACACTTTGGCTTGTACCAGCTTAGGGTTTTTGTTGGAATAGTTGGTTAACACTGTAGAATTTGCTATTTTGGTAGAAACAGTGAAACATTTTGTTGTTTAATAGCTGGGGCATGCACATAGAATTTAAGTAACAAATAAAAATGAAATTATTTTTAAAATTAATTTCAACACACAGTTTCTTTCTTTTACGTTCATTTATACTATACAAAATAAATTACACGGGATTGTTCATTTCATCATGCACCGTAGGGAAAATACATTATACTGTGTGATGAAATGAATTATAGTCTACGTTATAGCCCTATAAATGGGACCAAATTATGCACCATATCATGAACAAAAAGAAAACAAACATACTTAAGCAAAAGGGTGTAACTATGATTCATAAGATACAAAATTACAGAAATGGTTCAAAATGACTATCTCCTGCTAAGACATAATAACCTAGGTTATCGATAAATTAAGCTTGCATGTGTTTTAACTGGGCAAAGGAATTCCTTCAGAATTGTTTTTCACAAAATGTTATTGAAACTAATGACGAACCATTATCATGGCCACCAAGGTCCCCAGATTTAAATCCTTTGGATTTTTTCATGGGTTCACATGTTATCAGTATACAAATATGGACTAAATTCCATCGAAGAAGGACTCCGCACTGCCATAAACAATTGGTGATCCACTACTATTTGATTGCGAGGAGTGCGAGGACCTTTATATAACAGTTCATAAAAGAGAAAAATGAGATGCCAAAAATCGGTCTATTTTTTTAATGGAGATAATTTAAAATTTATTCTTAAAATTGATATATTATTTTTTATTATTTCAGTAACTAATGGAAATACTTTTTTTATGCTCTCATTTATAATTTTCAAAAATTTTAGTACTTTCGTTCACTTATAAGTGGCGGTTTTCAGTCAGTTGCTTACGGTGGACCTAGGGGCAAATCTTCCACTGTATGCAGCACTTAAAAATGTCTTCAAACTTTTCCTCGATGGTTTTTTTAAGAGTGTGCATCAAAGCTGATCAATAGAAACAAATAATAATACGACGGTTTTCATTTCAGAGAAAGTTTTATGATTCTCGTCATCAGTGCCGAAGGAATTTTCATTTTTTACATCATGGTGATTGATCGCAAGCGTGTTTGCCGAGGTCTAGTCGATAAATTCGGAATCACAAAATGGAGACCAGCAGCAGATACGGAGGAATCGGTCAAAAGTGTTTGCCAAGATGATATCGAAGTTGCCGAAAGAATTCAAACCGATGTTTAGAATTCAGCTTAAACGTGCTTTTCGTTTAAACAAGATTTTTGTCGTACCTATATATTGTTCGGAGATTTGGAGGGAGAATGAAAACATTGTTTAGGTATATGTAGTTAGCTAAATATGAATATTATTGCCATGCTGTTTGTCAACATTAAGTTTTCTGTGAAATTTTTGGTTAGGTTTTAACAAATAAATTTTTATTTTCAACCGACGTAATTGTTTTATTTTTTAAGTCGTGTCAGTTTTTGAGAGGGCCTATATTTGGACACCGATTGGTCGAAGCTACGAAAAAATCGTAGAATTTCCAAGAAGACACATTGTCACGGTGAACGCAAATCTGATGGAAGTTTGGTGCCCATTTGGTCGGTAGTTTCCGAGAAAACTGGAAAATAAAAATATTGCTGAAATAAAAGTTTCTTCGTGATTTTGAGGAAACTACCATACACAGAGGATAGAGCTGAAATTGTCATGAAATGTAATTCTTATGTAGTATCAGGAGAGATAGGAATTTGGTGCCAAGTGATTCAGTAGTTTCCGAGAAAAATGTAAAACAAAAGAAATTGCTGGAGAAAAACAAATTACCTCGGTTGCTTGAAATATGTATCTTTTATTTATTTACGGCGCAAGGGGTTATTTTACTTATTATACTTGAAACTGTAACAATGAAATTTCGATAGATCCATACGTATATTTGTTAGATACACCTAGATAACTATCGATTGTTTATTGCAAATTTTTTCACGCATTTGGACAAAAGATATGCTTAACCCCATATTACTGCATCCTAAGTCATATTTGACAGAGCTTATTTTAATGCATACACATCTAACCGCATGCATCGGTTGCTTAAACGGTCTCGTTTCAGATTTTTTGCACAAAATACATGATTTTTTCAAGATTTGTGGGAGCAGTTTTAATGCTTTAGGAACAAAATAATGCCTACGGAAGTCAGCTAATGTGAACTTAATACCCGTATGTACATTGGTTAGATGTGTATGCATTAAAATAAGCTCTGTCAAACATGACTTAGGATGCAGTAATATGGGGTTAAGCATATCTTTTGCATATGGTATTTCTGGTAAGTAATTTACTATACGCAGAATCCCAGAAGGATCTAAACAAATATGAAATTTTTCATATGAAACATGTTTAGGTGGTATATAATTCAAGAGCATTTCAAATATCTTGGAAAAATATTTTTTCTGCTCACCATAAACGAAACATAGAACTGCAAAATGAAAGTTACAGTCCATGATTGCATATGGCTCCAACGAACGTTTCCTTTTGATCCTCTGATGGCTAAATCGTCGGATAGCTTTGAGACATTGGTAAAATGTATTAATAAGCTTGCGAAGTGAATTGAAGTTTTCAATTTTAATCCCAAAAGGAGTGTTGTTTGGCGAGTGGATGAAACTCGAATATGGTACTAGAGACTTTTTAATGTCTTGATGACTTTTTGACAAGTTCAACGGTTGTGAAAATTGACCTATTTTGGTGTCCGTTTTCTGTACAGGATTTGGAGAAGAATTAGGCAATATTAATTCACATTCGGAAGTTTCCGAATTCAAAAAGAAATGAGGGATATTTCTTTTTGAGGATTTTTGGATCCTCAGCAATTTTGCTGATCTGTGTTTATTGAAAATATCGTCCGATTCAACAGGTAAGGAAGTGGTAAAACTGGAGACTTGGGATAACCAAGATGGTCCAGTCCACCATGAAGATTGAATTAAATTTTCCACTGTGGATCCTCTGGATCCTATGTCCACGGGATTTTCATCCGAAGGTACATAACGATACTCAACAGCTTTATTGCTTTTGATTTCGTTTACCCTATTTGAAACAAATTGGGGTAATATTTTGCATTCTAGTAGCCACGTAAGTACACACTTACTATCTGACCATAGAAATGCAGGAAGATTTGTTAGATCCATAGCTTTTCGAGCAGTATGTAGACCTCTAGCACTGATTAGGGCAGCTATTAATTCCAATTTCGGAATGGTTATGGGTCGCATAGGTGTTACGCGAGATTTTTCCATAAGAAAACGTACTGAGTAGGAATTTGACTCCTGATTATGGAAACGTACGTAGATTGCCATAGAAAATGCTGTTTTGGATGCATCGGTAAATGCATGCAATTGACAGCATTGGGATTGTAGATCCCTACATAAAGTTATCTCGGAAGACAGTAGCTAGTAGTTTGCATCAAATCATTTAAAATGTCTGTAGCTACGGGTTGCAGTTTTGCGGGGATTGGTTGGTCCCATTTTAGCCCTTCAGACCAAAGTACTTTCATAAATGATCTGGAAGGTACTAAGGACGGAGCAAACCATCCGAGTGGATCATAAAAGGATGACATTATTTTAAAAAATAACCTTTTTGTCCAACAAGCTGTCATAGCATTAGGGGTAGGGATGTACATAACATCTTTTTCCATGTCCCAAACTAGACCTAAGACCTTGACTAGAAATTTATCTAGAGCATACAAAGGATCAAATTCCTGTCTCATTGGTTTACATTTAGTTCCCCATAGAGCAAGTTGCATGGAAATGTCATTGAATAATTTGTTAGATTTGACATATAATTCCTTTACTTTTTCATAAGTAGGCAACGATGTTGCTAAATTATCAACATAAAATTGTTGTAGAAATTTGTCGTGAAACTCCTTATCAACCATTTGAAAATGGTACAGCAAAATTGCTGCTAAAAGAAAAGGGGTGGTTACTATGCCAAAAGGTACACGACAAAAACAAAACAACAAGAGATTGGTTAAATCTGAAGGTTTTGCAGGATCTTTAATCCCAAAGAAATGAGTTACGTCCCAATCTTCTGGATGTAGTCCTATCTGATGAAAGGCTTTCTTTATATCAGCTACAATACCATAAGGATCTTTGCGGAAACATAGCAAAATGGAGATTAAATCCGCTAAGATAATTTTCCCTTAATACCTACAGTCATTCAGCGAATGATTCTACTTTTTAGTTTTTGCGGAACCGTCGAATATGACACGAAGAGTAGTGCTTTTATATGGGTCATAGATACCTTTATGGGGTAAATAATGTGCCAATTTAGCGGGCCTCTCGTGATCTATCTGTTCAATCATTTCCAAATCTATTAAAGAATGAAAATATTGATCATACAGATGAAAGAATTGTGGGTTCTTAACCATTCTAGGTAATTGTTGATCTAAACGTTTAATTGCTAAACGATAATTATCAAGCAATGGAGGTGGGTCAAACCTATATAGCCATCTAATTTGGTATCGGTTATTAACAAGCGTTATATCTTTGTAAAATAATCGAAGTGCTTCAGCCTCGGCTTCAGCTTCAACCAGGTTAGTGGTTTCAATACCTAATGTATCTAATTTCCATAAGTTTTCTACACTTTGGGGTGACGTAAAGAACATTGTTGTAAAAACATCACTTTCCACCAAGGGATTTAAAGATCCGCCAAGCATATGGCCAAAATCTCTATTAATAAGAGTCAGATTTTGAGAAAGTTGTCTAACATTTTTCACGAAGGACCACATATAAACATTTCCTATGAGTAAGTGTATCGTATGTTCACGGTACAACTCAGAAAACTTAATATGATCATATTGTGGATAGAGAAGTTTGAATTCTGTGAAATTTTGTTGACTAAGATTTTCAGCCAAATACGGTACAGTATTTGCTAAAAGAGGAATTTTGGTTCCATTAGGTTTCTGGAGGTTAAATTTCACCTTGTGAGATCTAAATTCACTTGATTTTGAATTTGCAGCACCTTTAAATCGTAAAATTTGAGATTTATTCAAAAAATTTTCCTTAAGGTGCATATTTGCAAATGTGTCGGTAATGTAAGTTTCCTTACTACCGGAGTCAAAAAATCCATTAATTTCAATAGGTTCTGAAGTATTCGACACATAAACATACGATAAAAACATAAGAAAGTGCGCAGAAGTATCATTATTATTAAAAAATGAACAAGACTCACTGAGGATTGGTAGTCCTGATGTTGTAACCACTGTTGATGATGTAGGCGCCTTTGGAGCTGCTCCTTGGGATTGTTTAGATCCGCCATCCTTGACCTTGTTGTCCAACTGTGGGATTAAAGATTGATGGTCATTTGAAGAAGTATTAATTTCTTTAAAATTTAAATGTTTGTCAGACATAATTTTTTCAGGCAAATACGCCTTATAGTCTTTCATGACTGACATCCATGCATCACATTTTCCCATGGTGATGGGATAAGGAGCCTTTGGGCAAAGGTTTGTATGATGGCCTTTGCCCATGAATTCTAACCATCTGCAATACGCAGGTGGGATATGCCGACAGAACTCCTCATCATCGCCATGACGAAAACCACATTTGATGCAGAGATCACGTTCGTCATAAAACGATTTACGCTCATCGAGCGTGTTGACGATGCAACATAGGAAGCTGTGGTGTAGCTTGTCGCAGAATATGCACCTACCTTGTTGTGGAACAAGGGGGGTGCGTAAAATGCTGACAGGGATTTTCTTCCCTTTCGGTAGTTTCAGGAATACTGTTCCATCTGAAGCTGTAAACAAAGAAGATTCAAAATCTTTAGTTTCAGACATTTTGACACGTTTAGCAGGAGGGCCTTTTTTATTAGGATTAGATTTATCTTTTCCTTTTTTAGACTCATTTGATGTGATAGCAAAATTTTTCCTGCCTTTAGGTTGGTTAGTACCTTTGTTTTGTTTTTGAGGTTTTTCACCTTTCTTTGGTCTGAACGTGCTACTAGGGTCAGAAAGTTCCCTTATTTTTATAAAATTTTGTATAGCCTCAAACAAATGTTTGACCTGACGTTCGTTAGACTTAAGAATATGTTGATATGACCTAGGAGGAAACTTTTTAAAAACTATGTTATAAAGTTGTTCCTCATCAACGGTTGGGCGGACTGAACGATATCTATCTATTAAAACGGAAATAGTATCTAAACTGTCCAAAATAGAAGAAATTTCGTTAGTTGTAGTAGGGATTGCTGTTAGGCTTTCCCATAGAGCTGCTCTGATTTTTGATTCATCACCAAACCTACTGTCTAAAAATTTTAGACGTTGATGATAACCAACAATATCAGGTGAAAAGTGATTTATTTTATCATTAATAAATTTAGGTAAGGCACCTTGTAAGAGATTAATCTTTTGAGGGATTGCAATATCCTTACGTTTATTTACGTATTCGTTAAAACCATTAATGAAACCAGGATATTGTAAAATATCCCCATTCCATTTCTCTAAATAAAATTTAGGTGGTTTGAGGTTGGTGAAACCGGTTTCTACATTATCTTGAGGTTGTTGTTCCCAACATTTAGGAATATAGCCAAAAGAAAGTGGGTTAGTAGAAAGTGAAACGTTAATTCCAGAAGATGATTCTTGTGGGATTTGAAGTCCCTCATTATCTAATACAGGCTGGTTAATCATAGATAAATTAATTAATGATGTCGATGAATTTTCTTTTGGAATTTGAGATGACTCACCTCTATGTTTTTTAGAAGTGGTCGCATGCTCATTTTCCTCAGAATCATCATTGGCCATCATAGCATGCGTACGTTTAATAGTATTGGATGTTTGATTACCCTATACTAGACGCGGGATTTTGGATCCTTGAGCCGATGTGGGATCGAGATCTGCATCGTCCTCATCTAAAGATGGTAGGTTTGGAGAACCTGCAGGTGCTTCCTGATTTGATTTGAGATATTTAATCTCAAATTCAACTACGTTGAGCTGAAATTCTTCACGAATTATCTTCTCGAGTTCAGTGATGGTTTTTTCCCATTTCTTGTACTGACGAAAGGTAATATCAACCTCAGTACGAGCCTTGGTGAGAGACTTGCCAATTTCTTTGGCACGAGCAAGCTGTTTGGCTTCTAATTCAGCTTGATTTTTGCGCTGCTCCTCCTCCTCCAGAAGTTGAAAGGAAGTTAAATCCCGGAGAGGAACAGGTTGTGGTGCAATTGCAGGCGAGAATTTCTTAATTAGGCGTGAACGCTTGACTAACAAATCCCGTCTGCAATTACATGCTCGGCTGATAATATCTTTATCCGTTTTAGTGGAGAGATTTTTTAAATCTTCAATACACGAGTCAATCCCATCTTTTTCAGATAAGATTGCTTCATAATCAAAGCCTTTTAAGACTGGCGTTTGAAGAATTTCTTCAATACGCCATGCGTAGGATTCACAATCCTCCACAACGGTGGTGGCTACATAGGTATCATCTGAGGATGTTGAGTCCGATGATTCCTTACTGGGACTGCGTCTCTTTCAAGATCTTTGAGTATCCAAGATTGCTCTCAAACGTTTAAGAAGTTCTGCATCCTCTTCTTTTCTCCGACTTGTAGGAGTTTTCGCTCCTTTTCTTGTTTTTCGGCCGTAATTTTACGGGCCCTATCCTCTTCTGCACGGATTTGGGCAGCTTCCTCAGCTTTTTCTTTAGCTGCTAATTCCGCTTTGGCTTTCTTGGCTGCGGCAGCCGCTTTTTTCTTATCAGCTTTTTTAGCTTTGGCAGCTTTTTGAGCTTCATCAGCTTTTGCACTATCAGCTTTAGCTTCATCAGCTTTTTGGGCTTCAGAAGCATTGTGTATGTCCACTTGATTGGACCACGGAAGATTGTTGGGATCTAACAAGTCGTCTTCTTTTTGGGAAGAGATGGGGGAATCTTGAGTTCCTTTTTCTGTCATTTTTGTATATTATTACTGAGAACAGAAAAATAATAAAGAAATTGTTTAGATTTCATCAGCATATTATTGCTGTTTAATTACTATGACGTGTGTTAAATGTTTATTTAATGAGGAAAGGTGCAGAGAAAAATTAGATTTTTAAATTATTAGTGTCAGTGACACAAATTTCTTCGAAATTATTGTTTTACCATGTATCAAATGATAAATATCAATATTACGTTAAGTGGATTTTTAGTCCAAAGTTTCGAGTATTTTTAGTTCTGAATTTTCGAAATTTTTCTAAGTATTTAAGACTAAAGAAAAATTGGGCGTGACCCTAGGACGAAAATTCGTTTTTTAATCACAACAATGTTTAATTCGTAGAATAATAAAATTATTTCTAAGTCTTAAGGAGCCGTTAAAAAATCAGGCGTGACCCTAGGACAAAAAGTAGTATTTTGAATATAAGAATGATAAATTCTAAAATTGCAAAAAAGTTAAAATTTTTGACAAGTCCTAGGGTGCCAAAAAAAAATTGGGCGTGACCCTAGGACGAATAAGCGTATTTTTAATACAAGAATGGTAAATTCGGAAAAAATGTAAAAATATAAAAATTTCTGCAAGTCCTAAGGAGCCGAAAAAAAAATTGGACATGACCTTAGGACGAAAAAGCGTATTTTTAGTACGAGAATGGTAAATTCTGAAAAAATGTAAAAATATAAAAATTTCTACATGTCCTAAGGAGCCGAAAAAAATTGAGCATGACCCTAGGACGCAAATTCAATTATTATGCACAAGAATGATAAGTTCTAAATTAAAATTTTCAAAGTGTCAGGGTGCCAATAAAAATCGGGCATGACCCTGAGGCGAAAGAATTAAACTCTGTTCGCGTCACTTATTTGAAAATATGCACAAAAATATTATATAGGCTAAAGATTATTTAAATCCGAGACCTATAATTTTTTCGTGAATAGGATGATAAGTCCATAAAAAATTATTTCAGACGAAAATAAAGACGCTAAAGTCTAATTAAGACTTGAGAAATAATATTCTAAACAATGGTATAATTATTTAAGAATATAAGGATATGGTCCTTTAATTACACTTACCAAAATTTGGGTAGAATTAAGGATGAGTATCGTAATTGATGATGAAGTAGAAGTTTCTATCCGCTACCTCTTGACGTAAAAAATACGCGTAATTATACACTAAATTACGTAAATATTAACGTAAACGCGCAAAGAATAATTCTGCGAATAAATTTGCGTAAAAAATTACGTAAATAAATAACAAAAAACAGCGAAAATTAATTAATTAGGCAATTAATTACGGGAAGACGCAACAACGTTAAAAATTCGTACAAGAAACTGGTAAGGGTTCTTGTACGAATTCACGGACATTGACAAAAAAAACCATATATTGCGCATGTGCACGAGTCAACGTGGTTGATATGGTTCTTCCCTGCTGCTGTTGCTGACGCATCCCAAAACGTAATTTACGTGTGTAGTAGTAGGGTGCGTAATACTTACACACGTATTTGTGTATGTATTGGGAAGATGATGAATCTTATGCGATGCAAGTCGGTGCTTGCATCTCTATTATGTTAGGTGATTTTGACCTTGGATCGGCAAATAAATGCAGTGACACGAATTTTCGACTAAATTTAGACGAAATTCGGCCGTTTATAATTCCTATTTTTTAGACGTACGAGTGCGAGTGAGATAAATATAGGATTTTTTCGTCCATTTTCGTCTTTTATATGCGCTCGTATTTTACGTCAACAGAAATATTATATCATTTGTTTGCGGAGTTTTTTAAACTCTTTTATTTTAGATGTAGCATGATTAGTGCTGTATATTGTTAAATAATTTATTTATTTGACAATATGGAAGATATTACTCTTGTCCTAAATTCATTGTTAATGAAAAAGAGGAAAAAAATATGTAATATTTTTTGAGCAGATAAATGCTAGGGGCGGCGGAAAAATTAATTTTATTAATTTTTTCGTCTGTATTACCCAAAATACGTGAATAAATATTCGTGTATAATAGAATGGTGAGTTCTTTTTTGAAATCCATTAATAATGGGGGCGCTAAATTTTTATTTTTTGCCGCTAAGTGGAGAATTGTTAGTTCTAATTTTTTCGTGAGAAGATGATTAGTCTTTATTAAATTATTTTTCTTTGTTTGTTAGACAAAAAATAAGATAATACGAATTATTAATTCGATGAACTCTTTTAACTAAAAGTTAAAGTTCAAGTGAGGATGAGTAGTCAGGAAAAATACTTCGTATTTTTGTTCAGAGTTTGAATAGAGGAAGCGTTTTTTGGCTAAGAATTTTTAATTCAGGGAATTTTCAATTCCAAACCACCAGACCATATTGTTCCTGCTACCATGTAGTGGGTAGAAGCTTATAGTTAAATGGTTTAAGGTCCAGCGGACCATATAAAGTTGGTTGGAGTCACACACCTGCATCGTACGCCTTGTAACTCACAACTGCCTAGCCTCAACACCAGTATCCCCACATTACTCTGTTAGGAGTGTAGTGGGAGAACCAGCGCACAGGCTATGGGCTGGGACCTGTGGGCGGAGCCACAACAGTAGGCAATTGCCTACATTTGTCTAACGGGAAATTCGGTACTGTTCTCCAGGATTATATACGAGTTTTTCATCTTTTAAGGACGCCTTTCCGTTTTATTTCTTTATCTTTTTATTGTTTTGCAGTCAGCTAATTCTATGAGGATTTCATATTGGTCATTTGGAGGCCTTTATATCGATACAGAATTGTTGCAGCTACGATGGAAATTTGCTGCATCAAAATTTACGGGCATCGTGTTCCAACTTGTCGATTTTTACCGATATAGGTACACAAAGTTGAAAAACTTTTTCTTAATCGGTTTTCTGTTCACATATTTTTGAAGAATTGTAGATGATTGAGAAAAATCTCGATAAAAATTTTTATGAAAATCATTTCGAGGCCTAAAACACTAGACAACGAAATCGAAGTGAGGAGATAATTTTTCTAAAATGGCTGTTCAATTTTTCCGTACAGAATTTAAGAAAAAAAATTTCAGTTCTCGAAGGAAGCCGAAATTCCAGAACCAGCTCCGTTAAAAACGGTATGATTGTTTTTTCATCGAACGCTGTTTTTATTAAAAATATTCTTTTATTCAATCTGTTAGTGATAACATAACAATTTTTCAGTTTTGGTCTTTTTGAATAACTCACACAGTGGTAAAACCCTAGCGCGTTGTACTGAGAATGGACATTTGATAAAACTAGCCAAGAATATCGAGCATAGCACTTTTTTTTATCGATATTCAACACAGCAAATTAGTAGGTACTGTAAGGGACGGATATTGTTGAGAAAAAAATTATTTATAATAAAATCATTCCACATGACATTATTGATTGTAATTAAAATTACGTTTTAATGTTTCAGAAACTTTCAAAAAAAAAAAAAAAAAAAAAAAAAAACTCAGAAACTGTATTTTTGACTACAATACATCCTCTGATAATAATATTATCTGTTATTTCCTCTTGGGACGAATTTAGATAATACCTACATAAACTGCGATTCGTCCATTTATGGAAGTTGTGCATAATTTTCGTAATATGTAGGTACTTAGTTGAACATTTTTGTGACAGCAGCAGTGTACTAACGTAGTTATTTTGTTTTGTTTTCTTATTCTCTTAATTTTGAAGTGATCGGATTTTATAAAAATCTATTTTTCATCGAATTTTTGACTCCGGCCAAAGAAAGTTGATAAATCGTATTAACAATATTATTTATGAAATTTTTCAATCTGTGTTATTAACTCAAACGTTAAACTTGAAACTCAGTGACTATTAGGCAAATTAAATAACCATACGAAAATTCTATCAAGATTCGTTTGACACGAAAATTTTAAATACGAGGGTAAGCTGCCATTGAAACAAAATTCAGTATCTGCCTATGCAGCTTATTCTTGATCATTCGAACAGCAACATTATAGGTAAGATGTTTCTTCTAATTTAAATCTTATAAGTTACCTGTTACTCGTTAGGTATCTACATCGAAAAAAGTAATTTTTTGGATAAATATGGCTAAAAAATAGAATCTTCCAATTCAGAATGATATTTTTGTATTGTAACTGTGGCGACGGGTGGTCCTTGACGAATGAGTGTGTATTACACACTCGTCAACCACCTAGCGGGCCAGTGGGGTAAAACCCACGAACTATCTTTTGGTGCTCACGGCTGTACATTTCATCTGTGCAGCTAAACTTGTTTACTGGACTCGGCCTGCACACATACAACTTCTTACACACGCAATCAACCTGCATTGGTGTTTGTGTGGTGTTGTGTACTTACATATATACACACCCACAAGTGGTGACCTCAGACGTAAGTATTATATTTTTGTTGTTGACGTTTCACCGTCAACAGGGGAAGGAACCGTCACCTCCTTCCCCACTGCTTCCAACTAGCTTGGAAACAACAACCAATCGGCTTTCATCAGCTGATTTCCCAAAACCACGCCCCTTCTTTAAACGTTGGCATACCCGCCAACAACCGAAGAAGTAACTCAGTCGAGCCGACGGAGAAGGTTCTCCTTCTCCTTCCCTCTCCATCTCCCTATTTTTTCATTTTTCCCTCTCCTCTTCCCAGGCTCGATGTCGGTACGTAAGTACCAACCAGCCATCCCAAAGAGAAACAAACAGTCGGCAATCAGCTGCCAACGAGGAAAGTGAAAATTTAGCCTCTTTTCAATTACCACCATGGCCTCCAAACTAACCCCGTTGTGCCTCGATGACCTGGTTCTCCCGCTGATGCCTGCAAAAGCCACAGTCAGCAATCCTCCCCGGAGGATGGAGAATCAGCCCAACCCCACAACTGCTGTCCACTCAACGCTGCATACCACTATGCGTTTGTCAAATGTACCGACGAACTCGGCAATCCCTCAGTCCTCCACGCTTGTAAACTTTGGCCCATTCCTCGACAGTTACTTCCCGGGCGAGGAGCTTCCAGTCAACCAGCACCAGCCAGTTGACAGCTCAGCACTGAGGTCATCCCCTATCCTCGATTGTCAATCGCACTGGCAGGAAGCAAGAAGGCTTACGCCCGAGGATTTCCCCAACCGAAGTCACCCATGATATCGAAACTGTAGGTCGACTGGTGTTTTGCCGTGCCCGTTGTCTACATCCCGAGAAGTTAAAGGCAGCCTGCCTTTCCTTCCAAACCATGCTCAAATGTGGTGACTGCCAACCCTCCAAAAGTGCCTGGTCATCCCCCTTGCATATGCACATGAAGCCTAACAAAACTTGGCGCATGCTTGTTGACTACAGAGCACTCAACGCACGAACTATCCCCGACAAATACCCTGTCCCAAATATTATGGATTTCCACGCCAGATTAGCTGGTGCCAAACTATTCACCAATTTAGATGTCGTGCGGGCGTTTAACCAAGTCCTCATGACCGAAGAACATATCCCCAAAACAGCCGTAATAACCCCCTTTGGTCTCTACAAATTTCCCTATATGCCCTTCGGACTTCAAAACGCCGCCCAAACCTTCCAACGGTACATTGATAGATTGTTGCGAGACATCGACTACACTTACGCGTACATTGATGACATCCTCATTACCGCCTCCAACCCCGATGAGCTCGAAGAACGTGTTACCAAGGTCATTTGGTGTATTTACAACACTGGCCTCACTGTCAACGGTAACAAGTCCAAACATGAATGTGAAGAGCTCACCTTCCTTGGCCATCGAGTCAACAGCGCAGGTATCAAACCCACTCCCAAACGTTTCCAAGCTGTACTCGATTTCCCATTTCCCAAAACTGTTCATGACCTTAAGCGCTTTCTTGGAATGGTGAATTTCTACTGGCGTACAATTAATCACTGTGCTCACATTCAGAGTAAACTCTTTGTGCTTATCCACTCCAATAAAAAACGTGACAAAACCCTGATAATTTGGACTGACACTGCCAAAACCACCTTCTGCGACCTAAAGCAAGCGTTAGCAAAAGCTGCTCTTTTGGCGCATCCTGACGAGTCCAAACAACTTGTCCTGGCAACTGACGTGTCTAACCACGCGATAGGGGCTACCCTCTATCAACACGGTGCCGGATTGCTAGAGCCTTTGGCATTTTTCTCCTGCAAATTATCAGACACCAAACGCCAAAATCCAACATACGACCGCGACTTACTCTCTGTTTTTGCAGTGGTGAAACTCTTCCGTAACATGGTTGAAGGGCGTGTTTTCTCCATCTATACGGACCACAAGCCCCTCACGACTGCCCTGTTTCAGGCGTGCGAGAAAGCTTCACCACGCCAGCAAAATCAACTTGAGTATGTCTCGCAGTTCACGATGGATATCCGCTACATCAAAGGAGAGGACAACATAACCGCTGATTGTTTGTCGCGTATATCAGTCTCCGCCATTACCTCTCCCTGTGTTGTGCCCTACAATGAAATGGCCCTTTGCCAACAACACGACTCGCAACTTGCCCAATACCTCGCAGATCCCAACTCTGCCCTCATCCTCGAATTGTTCAGAGTACCTGGACATATGTTACTCTTAACGTGCAACACGTCCACGGGGAAAAAACGACCCTTCGTACCCGCCAAATATTGGAGAACAATCTTCGATTCGATTCACGGGCTCTCGCACCCGAGCCGTTGGACAACTGCCCGTCTGATCGCTAATCGATTCATTTGGCCAGGCCTACGATCTGACTGCCTACGTTGGTCGAAAGAGTGCACCGCATGCCAACAAGCTAAAATTGGTAGACACACCAAAGCCCCTCTCCAAGCTTTCTGCCCTACCGATTGCTTAAAGCATGTGCACATCAATATTGTGGGATGGTTGCCAACGGTTAGCGGTCCTTGTCATTGTCTGACAATGATTGACCGCGCCACATGATGGCCTCACACCATCATGACAAAGGATATTTCTGCGGATCGAGTGGCAACACTCTTTGTCCAACACTGGGTGTCCTTCATTGGCATCCCTGAAACTATAACGACGGATCAGGGACGCCAGTTCAAAAGCGCTCTATTCAACTCGGTTGCGTGCCAGTTGGGAATACACAAAATCTCAACTACGGCGTATCACCCCCAATCAAACGGCAAAATAGAGTGCTGGCATCGAATTCTCAAAGCCACCATCATGGCCTACGAGAACTCCAAAGACTCACATGGAGAATGGGCAGCCAATTTGCCTCTCATTCTTCTCGGCCTACGCTCCACGGTCATCTCCAACCTCGGTGTATCCCCTGCCCAACTCCTCTACGGTGAAGAGCTCCGTCTCCCAGCTTACTTCTTTGAAGATAGCCCACCAAGTGTTGTCACTCACATTGACGGCACTAATCTTCCACAACACATTCGTGAAAGTGCAAATGCATTCACCCAAATCACCCGCAACCACGGTGACTCTCCCTCATACATCCCTGCTGATCTGAAATCAGCCCAAAATGTATGGCTATGCGTTGATACACCTCATAAGGCACTCGACCCACCATACTCCAGCCCGTACAAAGTCCTCAACCGTACGGATGAATGGTTCAAAATCGACATACAAGGACGACACATACGCGTATCAATCGATCGCCTAAAGTCGGCTTATGTCTATACAGATATAGAAGCCGACCCAGATGACTCAACTTCCATCGATGATCCTTTGGGACTGACAGTTGACTTGTCATCTGAGGTCGTTTTACCTAAAAATGACAACTCACCCCCAAATGCCTCACCCCAACCTTCGGTGTCGTCTTCACACACAGACAACACGCACGATTCTTCCCCGATTGTAATTACACACGATCAAAATCAAGAATCGCATCCCTAAGCATTATCGAAGGAAAATACACAATCGCACCCCATTGGCCAGTCTCCTAGTCAAACAGCTGATGCTATGCTCGACGACGAACCAATTGCGATTTCCCTTCTCTCCTGCACTTGTCCGAGTTGGCTCACGCAACTGACAACAAGTCAAGCGTTGTAGATGACGACGTATTACAAAAATTGTTTCGTGGCACCACCCAGTAGCATAAGTACGATGCGTCTTCCTCCTTGGAAGACAAACTGGCCCCACCTACAAAATGAACTCGTAATATTAATGTGCAACAACAGCTGACGCAACCACATCTTCGTTCGTGTTTACGAGACAAAAATAAACGACGGTTAAGGTCAAGAAAACGAGTAAAATTCGTGTTTTAGAAACTCACTCTTTTCTGGACGCATCCAGCAGTTATATACTTTTCATCAAATGCTGTTCATCTGGCGCTTTTGACTATATTTCATGTAGTGTAATAGAGTGGTGAAATGTCCTAAGAGCGTCTTTCCCCTAGCATGTCCAAGATTTCGGAAGATGAAGAAACAGCCTTTTAAGGGCTACACCTCCACCAACAAAGGGTGGTAACAGCGATGCACCGTCGTCTCCTCGTGTAGACGACCATTGCTCAACCTCTACCTCCTTCTCTCTGCCGACGTCACCTGCTGACATTATCCCATCTCCCTCCTCCTCGGCTACTGCCACTGCTCCACAGGTGAAGCAGACATAGCTTGTCAAGTATCGGCGTCATCCGTGACGCCTACCTCTGTCAGACCTGCACAAGAAGGTGCAAACCGTACTCCTTTGTGAGTACCGCAACGGTGATTGACGCTGAGGCAGAGGGTGGAGTCTGCTGCCAGGGGTCAAGGTTCGCCCCTTTGACAGTACCAGTCTGCTCCGGGAGTGGCGGCTTGGGGCTCTGAGTTTGTACAGCTCAGCCTTGTCCGTAGCTCTTATTCTCAGGTTTTCGTGCCACTCCCCAGGAAGACTGCGTACTCGTTGGAGATGCCGCCTCACACTCGGGCCACTGTACAATTAGGCAATGCGCAGATTGACACCCGCACATTTGCCAAAGTTGTACAGCTCGTTCAATCTAAGGGACCTTTGCCCGGTCCTCAACCGTCTTCCTTGGTGGGCCTCCCCTCTGGGGAATTCCTGCCACTCAAGAAGGTCAAACAGATTGAACTGCTTCCTCTTCAGAAGCGCCAAGTGAAAGCGACTGCCACGTTGCATACCAGCGATAAACGTCTGTCTGCAGCAACAAAGCGGTCTTCCCAACCGTCGACTTCCAAAGTCGCAGAGGCACCACTAGCCTTGCAAAAGGCATTGTCAGTCCCAAAAGGCAAGTCGCCTCTACTTTGCCCTTTGGTCATACCAACTGCCCAGGAAGAGACGACAATGGACGTCGACCCGACTCCAACCCCAACCCCCATGTTGGTCCTTCAACGCATACTCTCACCAGTACGTGAAGAAGTTGAACCAACAGAAAGTGCTGCCATCGATAACCCATCCGTTATCAACTTATCGGCAACACCTTCGCCAGAAAATGTCCCTGAGCCTCAGCCTTCCACCTCTCATGCTAAGAGTCCCCCGGCTGATGGCAAACTGGCGAAGCATCCCCGTTTAAACCGTAAGGCAGGTGACTGTGCCCGGAGTGAAGCTCGCGCTTGCAGTCTCTCCTATATGGAGCTTAAATGGGACAAAAGACGCGGCAAATCCCAGACCCAAACTCCCGCTCCACCTCAGGCTTCCACACAGGAGCCTGCCCCGTCTGTGGTACAGCCCCCTGTACTGCAATTGGTGGTTCCTCCTGTGTCGCAGAATCAAACACTGCAGCCGTGGGAGCAATTTACCGCTGCCGTGCTCGCAGCACATAATGCCCTGTCGCTTGCCCTAGCGACAATACCGATGCCACTTCCCCAAGTTGTGATGCCACCCCTGGAATTCCCATTCCCCCTCATCTACAACTCTTGGCACTGGTATACCCTCAGGCCCTTTTTATGCCGCCTTTAATGGCGCCGCCAATAACCTACCCGCCGCCCCTCATGAGCATTCCCACGTCTCATCTCCAGACTCCGCTCATGAGATCACAAACTCTAGTGCGTCCTACTCCCCAGCCTTGAGCACCATGTACATGTCCTTCTTGACCCACTCTCCCAGCCAACTTTGGTAAGCCCAAACCGAAGAGACCTGGCGATCCTACTACGTAAACGACATCCGTGAGCATAGTATTGAATGCCGCGCCACACTTGACTGGCGTCACAGGTCACCGTAAGTTTCCTCGGAAACTTACTAGGAGGAGAGTGGTGTGGTGATGGGTGGTCATTGACGAACGAGTGTGTATTACACACTCGTTGACCACCTAGCGGGCCAGTGGGGTAAAACCCACGAACTATCTTTTGGTGCTCACGGCTGTAAATTTCGTCTGTGCAGCTAAACTTGTTTACTGGACTTGGCCAGCACACATACAACTTTGTATACACGAAACCGACCTGCATTGGTGTTTGTGTGGTGTCGTGTACTTACATATATACACACCCACAGTAACTCTTATTCATACTAATCTACTTACTGATTATTCACTAAGAAAAATAATTATTTTGAGTAGAAACCACTAATTTGTATTTTTTAACTACTAACAGCTAAAATCTACCTAAATTTTACATTTTTCACATATTTATAACTAGGCATTAAGGAATTTTGCCATACAGGGTGAAGGATAGTTTTTCAAAATAACAATACTGGTATTATCCATTTTCATATAAATTAGAAAACTAAAAGAATTAGTATAGGTACTGAGATTTCGTATCAGTGGTGTAGCGTGATTTTCCCAAAGGGTCAGCAGTCCGAAAAATTTCTTTAGCCACCCGCCCCTACTGTACGCCTAAAATTAAAATTTTTTCCAATATAAAAATTTGAGAATCAAAGAAACTAAAAAACAAGTAGGTACTGGTACATCAAAAGTTTTATACTTTTTTAAATTTTTAAACTGTGTACACTAAATCGATACGGCGGTCTGAAGGGGATGAGAATTTATCAATTACATCATCATAAAATGCTGGCAAAATTCGAAGATCTCGTAATAGTTTGGCTTTTATATTTACGATTGATAAATCAGTCAATCTTTCTTGTGTTTGACAGCTTCTGAGGTATGTTTTTATTCATTTCAAGCCTGAAGAAGATCTTTCAACAGTTGCTGTTGTTGCAGGAATTGTACAAATCAAAGAAGCTAAATTTTGAATTTGATTAAATGACTCAATCTAAAATTTGATGAAAACCACTTGAAAATTTATAAAAAATTTTTTCCATTAAAATTATCATCATCATGATAAAAAACGATTAATTCATTTTTAAATATCCAAAAGTCAAAAATCGAATTATATTTTTCACAGAGTCGTTTCAATATTTTTTCTTGAAAAGTTTGTCTGTAATTAGAAAATTTATTTGTATCTAATAAAGCAAAGTAATCTAAATCCTTAAATGATTCGAACCTGTTGGCCGTATGATTTTTCAAATTGTCAATGATTTCAAAAAATAGCGCTTTAAACGTAGTTTTTCATTCACTTTTACTTTGAAACATTTTTCTTATTTTTTTATCAGCTTCATCTTTTTCTTTTCCCACATTGAAAATTTTGTTCACCTTATTCCAAATTTGTTTATAATCTAAGTTTCTTTTTTTTGCAAAAAGTCTAGAAATAATTCTACGTTTTTAGAACATGAAATAATATCTATATTTGAAAACTATGTAATAAAGAAAATAAAGAATCGGAAAAAAAAATGAAAGCTTTCACTTCTAATAAATAATAGTTTCAAATTTTTATAAAAATATTTTAAATCTATAAGCGATTTTTTTATCAATGGTATTCCAGTCTTTCACATTGTCAGCAATATGTTTGAAATATTCTTTAATAACAAGCTGATGTTCATGTACAACATTAATCAGGCGAGATGTAAATGACCACTTCGTAGTGGCCAGCGTAGGTATTTTTTGTTTCAAATACTGCTTTAAATGGTAAGTTCGTTTACTGGAATGAGATGGAAAGGTTTTAATGCCATTCATCGTAGAATAAGCCGACTACATTGTGCGATACAAATTAGTGCTTGAGACAAAATTAAATTAAGTACATGTGCATAACAGTGAACGTGTTTAGCTTTAGGATATTTGTCCAACACTTTTTATTTTAGGCCATTTAAATGGCCACTCATGACAGTAGCTCTGTCATATGTTTGACCTACAAATTTTTTTTCTAATTTATATTTTTCAACTAGCAATTCTATGGGACAAAATAAACCATCTGCTTTTTGATCAGCACGCAAATCAGTAAAGCCTAAAAATTATTCTACAGTTTTATTTTTGTTCCTACAAGTATACCTGAAAACTGTAGACAACTGTGATGTGAATTGTATATCTGAAGTTTCATCTAACATAATAGGAACAAATGGAGTAACTTTTAATTTTTCACAAATTTTATTCCAAATGACATCAAACTTAATTACTTAAGTCATTTTGGATATCAGGAGATGTCCCTTTAAATGATTTTAATTTGTTCAAGTGTTCTTGAAGTGTCACATCATAATGTTGCAGATAATCTAGGAATTCAAGATAATCACCACAATTTACTGAATATGGTCTTTCATCATGTCCATGAAATGCTAAAGCTTGGTTCCTAAGGGTACATGTCAGATCAGTCAGCTATTTCAGGATTTCATGATTTTTTTCAACTTTTTCATTGAGTTTAAAAAGTTGTTTTTCCAGGATTCTGATAAAATGACAACAGGAATCAGGCTGAAATTTTCACGATAGATTATTCTTATGTTGGTGTAAGTCTGATAGAAATTTTATCCTTAATAGTTTAGCAGTTTTTGAGAAAAGTGGAGAAGAACAATTACTGAAAAATTTTTCACAGTTTTAAGAAAACTGCTAAACAGATAGAATCAAAATTTTTATGAGAGATAGTTATCACATACAGCAGGTCTGAAAGGAGTCTGGTCCTCATTGTTTTGCTAGTTTCTGATAAATTTGAAAAACAAAAATTTTGTGGAAAAGTTGTTTTACCAGAATTCTGAGAAAACAACTAAAGGGATGGAATTGAAATTTTCACGATGCATTATTCTTAAGTAGGTATATGCGAAGCTGATTAGTGCCTATTGATTTGGTAGTTTCTGATAAAACTGGAGAAGAAAAATGTTTGGAAAACATATTGTGTTCACAGTTTTGAGAAAATGACAAACGAGATAGGAGTGTAATTTTCATGAAAGGTATTCCTCATATAGGACTAGTCTGATAGGAGTTGATGCCAATTGGTTCAGCAGTTTCCAAGAAAATCAGAGAAAAACAATTCTTGAAAATCAATTTTTGGCAATAAAACATCAATTGATCGATAATTTTGTTGAAGCTATCAATCACTGTTGATAGTGTTTTGTAATTTTGACACTGTTTCCTTGCAAATGTGGTACCAAAATTGACCTCACAGAAGGGTTGGGGTGGTGGTGATGAAAATTATCCGTTTAATGTAAAAAAAAATAACAATTGGTACCATTTTCCTTTCTTGACCTAATTTTTTTTATGTCTGAGTAAAAATTTTTTGTTCATTGTTTTGTGAAAACTACCAAACAGATGAAGCTTAAATTTTTACGAAAGATAGATATTATATTAATAGGAACAGGTCTGAAAGATGTTTGGTGCTCATTGGTTAAGTACCTAGTTTCTGAGAAAACTGGAAAACAAAAGATTTCTGGAAAAGTCATTCTTCCGAAATTCTGGGAAAACAACAAAAGTGATGGGGCTGAAACATTCAAGATAGATTATACTTATATAGAAGTTTGGTGCCTATTAATTTGGTAGTGTCTGAGAAACCTAGAGAAGAAAAATAGCTGAAAAAAAGTTTGCGTTCATGGTTTTGAGAAAATTACCAAACAGATAATACTAAAATTTTCATGAAAGATATTCTTCGCATAAGGAATCTAGTCTGACATGAGTTTGGTGCCTACTGGTTTGGTAGTTTCTGGAAAACCAGAAAGCAATAAATTCTTTTAAAATCAGTTTTAAGCAATAAAACATTGATATATCAATGTTTTTGTTGAAGATACCAATAGCTATTGATAGTTTTTTCTAAAGCTAATGTTGGGATCACCAATCCTCCTTCTCTCATGCAAACACTAGACTATTTTTCTCCAAATATTTTTGTACCTTTACTCGCAGATACACTGACACATTGTTCACCACTCATTTGTTCATCTCCACTCATGTTTCATTTATCAATTACTCTACATACCTTGTACCTGACACTTCTGCTTCAATTACACACACTTTTGAGACTTTTTTTGAGTAGATCTTTATTTATTTTACACAATTACTCTACTACATGATCCACAACCTCTATATGGTAGCATTACTCGGTAACAATCTTCACATCTGAAAAACATTTAAAAGTTTTTAATTTAAAATCATTAGTAACTAAAGTTTTCATGAATCTTTTAAGTAATTAAATCGTAATTTTGTGAAATTTTTGTAATTTTTAAAGTGGGGTAACTTTGTTTCAACTGGTTTCTTTGTTTAAATTTTCAAGCCATACCTTAATCTGGTCGAAGAAGTTTGTGAATGCTGTAAACATTATAATTTTGTCATTTACTGAAAGATTTTTGCCCTGCTTGAGTATAAAATCTAGCCAAGTTTTCAAATTTCCAAGGCAGTTGTCAATTGCTGAACTTGTCAGGAGCCTTATTTGTGTTGTCAGAAAGTCTTTCAAGTTATTAGTTGCTGCGCTGTTTGAGTAGAACTAATTTGTCAAAGTTGTCAAATTGGAAAAAATCTCTCTTAAGTTGTCACAAATTGATCAGAAATCTACATAAAAACTTCAAAACTATTAATGTCGTCACTCAGATTATTTTCAATCCTCATTTGGTTCATATCTACAACTCAAAATTTGTTCAAACTGCTGAAAAACTCACTAAAGTTCTTCACAAAATGAAGTGCTGTAATCATACTCAATTGTTTGTCAAAAATTCATCAGAAACAGTTAAACCACTACGAGGAAGTCTCAATCAACATCAAATGGTCGTCAAAATCTGAAAAATAAGTCATCATACTAAAAAATTGTCTTTAGCTGAAAAAGTTAGTTCAACTAAAAAAGGTATTTAAACATTTAATCTTAATTTGTTTGTATTTTTGTACATCTTATTATTTGTGAAAAACAAAATTTTATGTATATATCTGAAAATCTCATATTTTTTGAATAATTTGAACATTAAAATTTTGAAATCATACAATTTTCAGCAAGTAGATTGCAATTTTTTGTAACCACTTTTGTCCAGGAATGTACATTTTGTGACACAAGCACGGCTAATTTTGTTCTTTTGTTCATCATTAGTTCTTTGTTCAATGCAACAAACTCTCGTATTTCTATTATAACCCATTCATATATTTTGTTGGTGTGGTTTTCAAACTTCAACCACCATTTTGCCTGAACTTGAAT
>WOFM01001886.1:0-43315 GCA_011428145.1 Ericerus pela
GGACTGCTTATGTTCTAAGGACTGCTTACATACTAAGGACTGCCTATGTACTAAGGACTGCTTATGTACTAAGGACTGCTTACATACTAAGGACTGCCTACATACTAAGGACTGCTTATGTACTAAGGATTGCTGACATACCAAGGAATGCTTACATACTAAGGACTGCTTAAGTAGTAAAGACTGTAGATATACTAAGGACTGTTTATGTACTAAGTACTGCTTACATTCTAAGGACTGCTTAAGTACTAAGGACTACCTAGTACTAAGAACTGCTTAGATACTAAGGACTGCTTAAGTACTAAGGACTGCCTACAAACTAAGGACTGCTTACGTACTAAGGACTACCAACATACTAAGGACTTCTTACATACTAAGGACTGCCTATGTACTAAGGACTGCCTATGTACTAAGGACTGCCTACGTACTAAGGACAGCCTACTTAGCAAGGACTGCCTACGTACTAAGGACTGCCTACATACTAAGGACTGCCTACATACTAAGGACTGCCTACATACTAAGGACTGCCTACATACTGAGGACTGCCTACGTACTAAGGACTGCTTATGTACTAAGGACTGCTTACGTACTAAGGACTGCCTACATTCTAAGGACTGCCTACATACTAAGGACTGCTTAAGTACTAATGACTGCTTATGTACTAACAACTGCTTATGTTCTAATGACTGTATACATTCTAAGGACAGCCTAAGTACTAAGGACTGCTTACTTACAAAGGACTGCTTACGTACTAAGGACTGCTTAGGTACTAAGGACTGCCTATGTACTAAGGACTGCTGAAGTAATAAGGACTGCTAAAGTACTAAGGACTGCCGACATACTAAGGACTGCTTACTTACTAAGGAGTGCCTACGTACTGACTGCCTACATACTAAGGACTGCTTATGTACTTAGGACTGCGGACATACTAAGGAATGCTTATGTACTAAGGACTGCCTAAGTACTAAGGACTGCCTACAAACTAAGGACTGCTTACGTAACTAAGGACTGCTTACATCTAAGGACTGCTTAAGTACTAAGGACTACCTACGTACTAAGAACTGCTCAGATACTAAGGACTGCCTAAGTACTAAGGACTGCCTACAAACTAAGGACTGCTTACGTACTAAGGACTACCAACGTACTAAGGACTGCTTACATACTAAGGACTGCCTATGTACTAAGGACTGCCTACGTACTAAGGACAGCCTACATAGCAAGGACTTCCTACGTACTAAGGACCGCCTACATACTAAGGACTGCCTACATACTAAGGACTGTCTACGTACTAAGGCCTGCCTACGTACTAAGGACTGCTTAAGTACTAATGACTGCTTATGTACTAATGACTGCTTATGTATTAAGGACTGCTTATGTACTAAGGACTGCTTACGTACTAAGGACTGCCTACGTCTTAATGACTGCTTATGTACTAACGACTACCAACGTACTAAGGACTGCTTACATACGTAGGACTTTCTACATACTAAGGACTGCTTACTTACTAAGGGCTGCTTACGTACTAAGGACTGCCTACATACCAAAGACTGCCTATGTACTAAGGACTGCTTAGGTACTAAGGACTGCCTATGTACTAAGGACTGCTTAAGTACTAAGGACTGCCAAAGTACTAAGGACTGCTGACATACTAAGGACTGCATACGTACTAAGGACTGCCTACGTACTGACTGCCTACATACTAAGGACTGCTTATGTACTAAGGATTGCTGACATACCAAGGAATGCTTACATACTAAGGACTGCTTAAGTAGTAAAGACTGTGGATATACTAAGGACTGTTTATGTACTAAGGACTGCCTATGTTCTAAGGACTGCTTATGTACTAAGGACTGCTTAAGTACTAATGACTGCTTATGTACTAACAACTGCTTATGTTCTAATGACTGTATACATTCTAAGGACAGCTTAAGTACTAAGGACTGCTTACTTACAAAGGACTGCTTACGTACTAAGGACTGCCTAAGTATTAATGACTGCTTATGTACTAAGGACTACCACGTACTAAGTACTGCCTACATACTAAGGACTGCTTACTTACTAAGGACTGCTTACTTACTAAGGACTGCCTACGTACTGACTGCCTACATACTAAGGACTGCTTATGTACTAAGGACTGCTGACATACTAAGGACTGCTTATGTACTAAAGAATGCTGATATACTAAGGACTGCTTATGTACTATGGACTGCTGAGATACTAAGGAATGCTTACGTACTAAGGACTGCCTAAGTATTAATGACTGCTTATGTACTACGGACTACCAACGTACTAAGTACTGCCTACATACTAAGGACTGCTTACTTACTAAGGGCTGCTTACGTACTAAGGACTGCCTACGTACTAAAGACTGCTTATGTACTAAGGACTGCTTAGGTACTAAGGACTGCCAACATACTAAGGACTGCTTATTTAGCAAGGAATCCCTACTTACTAAGGACTGCTTATGTACTAAGTACTGCTTACATACTAAGGACTGCTTAAGAACTAAGGACTGCTTATGTACTAAGGACTGCTTATGTACTAAGGACTGCCTATTTACTAAGGACTGCCTATTTACTAAGGACTGCCTATTTACTAAGGACTGCTTATGTACTAAGGACTGCCTATTTACTAAGGACTGCTTATGTACTAAGGACTGCTTACATACTAAGGACTGCCTACATACTAAGGACTGCCTATGTACTAAGGACTGCCTACGTACTAAGGACTGCTTACATAATAAGGACTGCCTAAGTATTAATGACTGCTTATGTACTAAGGACTACCAATATACTAAGGACTGCTTACATACTAAGGACTGCCTACATACTAAGGACTGCTTACTTACTAAGGGCTGCTCACGTACTAAGTACTGCCTATGTACTAAAGACTGCTTGTGTACTAAGGACTGCTTAGGAACTATTGACTGCCTATGTACTAAGGACTGCTTAAGTACTAAGGACTGCCAAAGTAATAAGGACTGCTTATGTACTAAAGACTGCCGACATACTAAGGACTGCTTACTTACTAAGGACTGCCTACGTACTGACTGCCTACATACTAAGGACTGCTTATGTACTAAGGACTGCTGACATACTAAGGAATGCTTACGTACTAAGGACTGCTTATGTACTAAAGACTGCTGATATACTAAGGACTGCTTATTTACTAAGGACTGCTGAGATACTAAGGATTGCTTACGTACTAAGGACTGCCTACGTTCTAAGGACTGCCTACTTACTAAGGACTGCTTACATAATAAGGACTGCTTAGGTACTAATGACTGCTTATGTACTAACAACTGCTTATGTTCTAATGACTGCTTACATTCTAAGGACAGCTTAAGTACTAAGGACTGCTTACTTACAAAGGACTGCTTACGTACTAAGGACTGCCTAAGTATTAATGACTGCTTATGTACTAAGGACTACCAACGTACTAAGTACTGCCTACATACTAAGGACTGCTTACTTACTAAGGGCTGCTTACGTACTAAGGACTGCCTACATACTAAAGACTGCTTATGTACTAAGGACTGCTTAGGTACTAAGGACTGCCTATGTACTAAGGACTGCTGAAGTAATAAGGACTGCCAAAGTACTAAGGACTGCCGACATACTAAGGACTGCTTACTTACTAAGGAGTGCCTACGTACTGACTGCCTTCATAATAAGGACTGCATATGTACTAAGGACTGCTGACATACTAAGGAATGCTTATGTACTAAGGACTGCTTATGTACTAAAGACTGATGATATACTAAGGACTGTTTACGTACTAAGGACTGCTTATGTTCTAAGGACTGCTTACATACTAAGGACTGCCTATGTACTAAGGACTGCTTATGTACTAAGGACTGCTTACATACTAAGGACTGCCTACATACTAAGGACTGCTTATGTACTAAGGATTGCTGACATACCAAGGAATGCTTACATACTAAGGACTGCTTAAGTAGTAAAGACTGTAGATATACTAAGGACTGTTTATGTACTAAGTACTGCTTACATTCTAAGGACTGCTTAAGTACTAAGGACTACCTACGTACTAAGAACTGCTTAGATACTAAGGACTGCTTAAGTACTAAGGACTGCCTACAAACTAAGGACTGCTTACGTACTAAGGACTACCAACATACTAAGGACTTCTTACATACTAAGGACTGCCTATGTACTAAGGACTGCCTATGTACTAAGGACTGCCTACGTACTAAGGACAGCCTACTTAGCAAGGACTGCCTACGTACTAAGGACTGCCTACATACTAAGGACTGCCTACATACTAAGGACTGCCTACATACTAAGGACTGCCTACATACTGAGGACTGCCTACGTACTAAGGACTGCTTATGTACTAAGGACTGCTTACGTACTAAGGACTTCCTACATTCTAAGGACTGCCTACATACTAAGGACTGCTTAAGTACTAATGACTGCTTATGTACTAACAACTGCTTATGTTCTAATGACTGTATACATTCTAAGGACAGCCTAAGTACTAAGGACTGCTTACTTACAAAGGACTGCTTACGTACTAAGGACTGCTTAGGTACTAAGGACTGCCTATGTACTAAGGACTGCTGAAGTAATAAGGACTGCTAAAGTACTAAGGACTGCCGACATACTAAGGACTGCTTACTTACTAAGGAGTGCCTACGTACTGACTGCCTACATACTAAGGACTGCTTATGTACTTAGGACTGCTGACATACTAAGGAATGCTTATGTACTAAGGACTGCCTAAGTACTAAGGACTGCCTACAAACTAAGGACTGCTTACGTACTAAGGACTGCTTACATTCTAAGGACTGCTTAAGTACTAAGGACTACCTACGTACTAAGAACTGCTCAGATACTAAGGACTGCCTAAGTACTAAGGACTGCCTACAAACTAAGGACTGCTTACGTACTAAGGACTACCAACGTACTAAGGACTGCTTACATACTAAGGACTGCCTATGTACTAAGGACTGCCTACGTACTAAGGACAGCCTACATAGCAAGGACTTCCTACGTACTAAGGACTGCCTACATACTAAGGACTGCCTACATACTAAGGACTGTCTACGTACTAAGGCCTGCCTACGTACTAAGGACTGCTTAAGTACTAATGACTGCTTATGTACTAATGACTGCTTATGTATTAAGGACTGCTTATGTACTAAGGACTGCTTACGTACTAAGGACTGCCTACGTCTTAATGACTGCTTATGTACTAACGACTACCAACGTACTAAGGACTGCTTACATACGTAGGACTTTCTACATACTAAGGACTGCTTACTTACTAAGGGCTGCTTACGTACTAAGGACTGCCTACATACCAAAGACTGCCTATGTACTAAGGACTGCTTAGGTACTAAGGACTGCCTATGTACTAAGGACTGCTTAAGTACTAAGGACTGCCAAAGTACTAAGGACTGCTGACATACTAAGGACTGCATACGTACTAAGGACTGCCTACGTACTGACTGCCTACATACTAAGGACTGCTTATGTACTAAGGATTGCTGACATACCAAGGAATGCTTACATACTAAGGACTGCTTAAGTAGTAAAGACTGTGGATATACTAAGGACTGTTTATGTACTAAGGACTGCCTATGTTCTAAGGACTGCTTATGTACTAAGGACTGCTTAAGTACTAATGACTGCTTATGTACTAACAACTGCTTATGTTCTAATGACTGTATACATTCTAAGGACAGCTTAAGTACTAAGGACTGCTTACTTACAAAGGACTGCTTACGTACTAAGGACTGCCTAAGTATTAATGACTGCTTATGTACTAAGGACTACCAACGTACTAAGTACTGCCTACATACTAAGGACTGCTTACTTACTAAGGACTGCTTACTTACTAAGGACTGCCTACGTACTGACTGCCTACATACTAAGGACTGCTTATGTACTAAGGACTGCTGACATACTAAGGACTGCTTATGTACTAAAGAATGCTGATATACTAAGGACTGCTTATGTACTATGGACTGCTGAGATACTAAGGAATGCTTACGTACTAAGGACTGCCTAAGTATTAATGACTGCTTATGTACTAAGGACTACCAACGTACTAAGTACTGCCTACATACTAAGGACTGCTTACTTACTAAGGGCTGCTTACGTACTAAGGACTGCCTACGTACTAAAGACTGCTTATGTACTAAGGACTGCTTAGGTACTAAGGACTGCCTATGTACTAAGGACTGCTGAAGTAATAAGGACTGCTAAAGTACTAAGGACTGCTGACATACTAAGGACTGCTTACTTACTAAGGAGTGCCTACGTACTGACTGCCTACATACTAAGGACTGCTTATGTACTAAGGACTGCTGACATACTAAGGAATGCTTATGTACTAAGGACTGCCTAAGTACTAAGGACTGCCTACAAACTAAGGAATGCTTACGTACTAAGGACTGCTTACATTCTAAGGACTGCTTAAGTACTAAGGACTACCTACGTACTAAGAACTGCTTAGATACTAAGGACTGCCTAAGTACTAAGGACTGCCTACAAACTAAGGACTGCTTACGTACTAAGGACTACCAACGTACTAAGGACTGCTTACATACTAAGGACTGCCTATGTACTAAGGACTGCCTACGTACTAAGGACAGCCTACATAGCAAGGACTGCCTACGTACTAAGGACTGCCTACATACTAAGGACTGCCTACATACTGAGGACTGCCTACGTACTAAGGCCTGCCTACGTACTAAGGACTGCTTAAGTACTAATGACTGCTTATGTACTAATGACTGCTTATGTATTAAGGACTGCTTATGTACTAAGGACTGCTTACGTACTAAGGACTGCCTACGTATTAATGACTGCTTATGTACTAACGACTACCAACGTACTAAGGACTGCTTACGTACTAAGGACTTTCTACATACTAAGGACTGCGTACTTACTAAGGGCTGCTTACGTACTAAGGACTGCCTACATACCAAGACTGCCTATGTACTAAGGACTGCTTAGGTACTAAGGACTGCCTATGTACTAAGGACTGCTTAAGTACTAAGGACTGCCAAAGTACTAAGGACTGCTTACGTACTAAGGACTGCCTATGTACTGACAGCCTACATACTAAGGACTGCTTATGTACTAAGGATTGCTGACATACCAAGGAATGCTTACATACTAAGGACTGCTTAAGTAGTAAAGACTGTAGATATACTAAGGACTGTTTATGTACTAAGGACTGCCTATTTTCTAAGGACTGCTTATGTACTAAGGACTGCTTACGTACTAAGGACTGCTTACATAATAAGAACTGCCTACATACTAGGGACTGCTTATGTACTAAGGACTGATTATGAACTAAGAACTGCCTACGTACTAAAGACTGCTTATGTACTAAGGACTGCTTAGGTACTAAGGACTGCCTATGTACTAAGGACTGCTGAAGTAATAAGGACTGCCAAAGTACTAAGGACTGCTGACATACTAAGGACTGCTTACTTACTAAGGAGTGCCTACGTACTAAAGACAGCTTATGTACTAAGGACTGCTTACATACTAAGGACTGCTTATGTACTAAGGACTGTCTAAGTACTAAGGAGTGATAAAGTACTAAGGACTGCTTATGTACTAAGGACTGCTGACATACTAAGGACTGCTTACGTACTAAGGAGTGCCTACGTACTAAAGACAGCTTATGTACTAAGGACTGCTTACATACTAAGGACTGCTTATGTACTAAGGACTGCCTAAGTACTAAGGAGTGATAAAGTACTAAGGACTGCTTATGTACTAAAGACTGCTGATATACTAAGGACTGCTTATGTACTAAGGACTGCTGAGATACTAAGAAATGCTTTCGTACTATGGACTTCCTACGTTCTAAGGACTGCCTACTTACTAAGGACTGCTTACATACTAAGGACTGCTTAAGTACTAATGACTGCTTATGTACTAACAACTGCTTATGTTCTAATGACTGTATACATTCTAAGGACAGCCTAAGTACTAAGGACTGCTTACTTACAAAGGACTGCTTACGTACTAAGGACTGCTTAGGTACTAAGGACTGCCTATGTACTAAGGACTGCTGAAGTAATAAGGACTGCTAAAGTACTAAGGACTGCCGACATACTAAGGACTGCTTACTTACTAAGGAGTGCCTACGTACTGACTGCCTACATACTAAGGACTGCTTATGTACTAAGGACTGCTGACATACTAAGGAATGCCTATGTACTAAGGACTGCCTAAGTACTAAGGACTGCCTACAAACTAAGGACTGCTTACGTACTAAGGACTGCTTACATTCTAAGGACTGCTTAAGTACTAAGGACTACCTACGTACTAAAAACTGCTTAGATACTAAGGACTGCCTAAGTACTAAGGACTGCCTACAAACTAAGGACTGCTTACATACTAAGGACTACCAACGTACTAAGGACTGCTTACATACTAAGGACTGCCTATGTACTAAGGACTGCCTACGTACTAAGGACAGCCTACATAGCAAGGACTGCCTACGTACTAAGGACTGCCTACATACTAAGGACTGCCTACATACTAAGGACTGCCTACGTACTAAGGCCTGCCTACGTACTAAGGACTACTTAAGTACTAATGACTGCTTATGTACTAATGACTGCTTATGTATTAAGGACTGCTTATGTACTAAGGACTGCTTACGTACTAAGCACTGCCTACGTATTAATGACTGCTTATGTACTAACGACTACCAACGTACTAAGGACTGCTTACATACTAAGGACTTTCTACATACTAAGGACTGCTTACTTACTAAGGGCTGCTTACGTACTAAGGACTGCCTACATACCAAAGACTGCCTATGTACTAAGGACTGCTTAGGTACTAAGGACTGCCTATGTACTAAGGACTGCTTAAGTACTAAGGACTGCCAAAGTACTAAGGACTGCTGACATACTAAGGACTGCATACGTACTAAGGACTGCCTACGTACTGACTGCCTACATACTAAGGACTGCTTATGTACTAAGGATTGCTGACATACCAAGGAATGCTTACATACTAAGGACTGCTTAAGTAGTAAAGACTGTAGATATACTAAGGACTGTTTATGTACTAAGGACTGCCTATGTTCTAAGGACTGCTTATGTACTAAGGACTGCTTAAGTACTAATGACTGCTTATGTACTAACAACTGCTTATGTTCTAATGACTGTATACATTCTAAGGACAGCTTAAGTACTAAGGACTGCTTACTTACAAAGGACTGCTTACGTACTAAGGACTGCCTAAGTATTAATGACTGCTTATGTACTAAGGACTACCAACGTACTAAGTACTGCCTACATACTAAGGACTGCTTACTTACTAAGGACTGCTTACTTACTAAGGACTGCTGACATACTAAGGACTGCTTATGTACTATAGACTGCTGATATACTAAGGACTGCTTATGTACTAAGGACTGCTGAGATACTAAGGAATGCTTACGTACTAAGGACTGCCTACGTTCTAAGGACTGCCTACATACTAAGGACTGCCTATGTACTAAGGACTGCCTACGTACTAAGGACTGCTTACGTAATAAGGACTGCCTAAGTATTAATGACCGCTTATGTACTAAGGACTACCAATATACTAAGGACTGCTTACATACTAAGGACTGCCTACATACTAAGGACTGCTTACTTACTAAGGGCTGCTTACGTACTAAGTACTGCCTATGTACTAAAGACTGCTTATGTACTAAGGACTGCTTAGGAACTATTGACTGCCTATGTACTAAGGACTGCTTAAGTACTAAGGACTGCAATAGTAATAAGGACTGTTTATGTACTAAGGACTGCCAACATACTAAGGACTGCTTACTTACTAAGGACTGCCTACGTACTGACTGCCTACATACTAAGGACTGCTTATGTACTAAGGACTGCTGACATACTAAGGAATGCTTACGTACTAAGGACTGCTTATGTACTAAAGACTGCTGATATACTAAGGACTGCTTATGTACTAAGGACTGCCTACGTTCTAAGGACTGCCTACTTACTAAGGACTGCTTACATAATAAGGACTGCTTAAGTACTAATGACTGCTTATGTACTAACAACTGCTTATGTTCTAATGACTGCTTACATTCTAAGGACAGCTTAAGTACTAAGGACTGCTTACTTACAAAGGACTGCTTACATACTAAGGACTGCCTAAGTATTAATGACTGCTTATGTACTAAGGACTACCAACGTACTAAGTACTGCCTACATACTAAGGACTGCTTACTTACTAAGGGCTGCTTACGTACTAAGGACTGCCTACGTACTAAAGACTGCTTATGTACTAAGGACTGCTTACGTACTAAGGACGGCTTACGTAATAAGAACTGCCTACATACTAAGGACTGCTTATGTACTAAGGACTGCCGACATACTAAGGACTGCTTACGTACTAAGGACTGATTATGTACTAAGAACTGCCTACGTACTAAGGACTGCCTATGTACTAAGGACTGCCTACATAGTAAGGACTGCCTATGTTTTAAGAACTGCCTACGTACTAAGGACTGACAATGTACTAAGAACTGCTTATGTACTAAGGACTGCTTACTTACTAACGGCTGCTTACGTACTAAGGACTGCCTACGTACTAAAGACAGCTTATGTACTAAGGACTGCTTACATACTAAGGACTGCTTATGTACTAAAGACTGCCTAAGTACTAAGGAGTGCCAAAGTACTAAGGTTTGCCTATGTACTAAGGACTGCTTAAGTACTAAGGACTGCCAAAGTACTAAGGACTGCCGACATACTAAGGACTGCTTACGTATTAAGGACTGCCTACGTACTGACTGCCTACATATTAAGGACTGCTTATGTACTAAGGATTGCTGACATACCAAGGAATGCTTACGTACTAAGGACTGCTTAAGTACTAAATACTGTAGATATACTAAGGACTGTTTACGTACTAAGGACTGCCTACATACTAAGGACTGCCTACATACTAAGGACTGCCTATGTACTAAGGACTGCTTATGTACTAAGGACTGCTTATGTACTAAGGACTGCTTTCAAGGTCACTGTATCGAGTTCGGAACGATTCGATGTGGTCTTTGTACGGTACGAACGAAATTACGTTCGAATCGGCTCTTTTTTCAAAATTCAATCGAAACTTAAAAGTGCGATAACTTTTGATCTAATTGAGCTACAGCTTCGGCAATAGGCTCATTCGATTCGTCATAAAAAAATGGACCAATTTCATGTGTCATAAGTATAATTTTGTCGAATCTAAATCGATTAATTCGATATTTGCGATTTTATTACTTCGAACGCCGACTGAAATCGCGAATAGGCGAAAGTCGCCGCTTTGGGGAGCCGATTTTTTTACGTGTACGTCACGGGCCAATCATTTTCAAGGTCACTGTATCGAGTTAGGAACGATTCGATGCGGTCTTTGTACGGTACGAACGAAATTACGTTCGAATCGGCTCTTTTTTCAAAATTCAATCGAAACTTAAAAGTGCGATAACTTTTGATCTAATTGAGCTACAGCTTCGGCAATAGGCTCATTCGATTCGTCATAAAAAAATGGACCAATTTCATGTGTCATAAGTATAATTTTGTCGAATCGAAATCGATTAATTCGATATTTGCGATTTTATTACTTCGAACGCCGACTGAAATCGCGAATAGGCGAAAGTCGCCGCTTTGGGGAGCCGATTTGTTTACGTCTACGTCACGGGCCAATCATTTTCAAGGTCACTGTATCGAGTTCGGAACGATTCGATGCGGTCTTTGTACGGTACGAACGAAATTACGTTCGAATCGGCTCTTTTTTCAAAATTCAATCGAAACTTAAAAGTGCGATAACTTTTGATCTAATTGTCCAACGTACTAAGGACTGCTTACATACTAAGAACTGCCTACATACTAGGGACTGCTTATGTACTAAGGACTGCCGACATAAAAAGGACTGCTTACGTACTAAGGACTGATTATGTACTAAGAACTGCCTACGTACTAAGGACTGCCTATGTACTAAGGACTGCCTACATAGTAAGGACTGCCTACGTTTTAAGAACTGCCTACGTACTAAGGACTGACAATGTACTAAGAACTGCTTATGTACTAAGGACTTCTTACTTACTAAAGGCTGCTTACGTACTAAGGACTGCCTACGTACTAAAGACAGCTTATGTACTAAGGACTGCTTACATACTAAGGACTGCTTATGTACTAAGGACTGCCTAAGTACTAAGGAGTGATAAAGTACTAAGGACTGCTTATGTACTAAGGACTGCTGACATACTAAGGACTGCTTACGTACTAAGGACTGCCTATGTACTAAGAACTGCTTATGTACTAAGGACTGCTGACATAGAAAGGACTGCTTACATACTAAGGACTGCCTACAAACTAAAAACTTCCTACTCACTAAGGACTGCTTATGTACTAAGCACTGCCTACATATAAGGACTGCCTACATACTAAGGACTGCCTACGTACTAAGGACTGCTTAAGTACTAATGACTGCTCATGTACTAATGACTGCTTATGTACTAAGGACTGCTTACGTACTAAGGACTGCCTACGTATTAATGACTGCTTAATTACTAAGGACTACCAACGTACTAAGGACTGCTTACATACTAAGGACTGCCTACATACTAAGGACTGCTTACTTACTAAGGGCTGCTTATGTACTAAGGACTGCCTACGTACTAAAGCCTGCTTATGTACTAAGGACTGCCAATGTACTAAGGACTGCTTACGTACTAAGGACTGCCTACATACTAAGGACTTCCTACGTACTAAGGACTGCCAAAGTACTAAGGACTGCTTATGTACTAAGGACTGCCGACATACTAAGGACAGCTTATTTAGCAAGGAATCCCTACTTACTAAGGACTGCTTATGTACTAAGTACTGCTTACATACTAAGGACTGCTTAAGAACTAAGGACTGCTTATGTACTAAGGACTGCTTATGTACTAAGGACTGCCTATTTACTAAGGACTGCTTATGTACTAAGGACTGCTTACATACTAAGGACTGCCTACATACTAAGGACTGCCTATGTACTAAGGACTGCCTACGTACTAAGGACTGCTTACGTAATAAGGACTGCCTAAGTATTAATGACTGCTTATGTACTAAGGACTACCAATATACTAAGGACTGCTTACATACTAAGGACTGCCTACATACTAAGGACTGCTTACTTACTAAGGGCTGCTTACGTACTAAGTACTGCCTATGTACTAAAGACTGCTTATGTACTAAGGACTGCTTAGGAACTATTGACTGCCTATGTACTAAGGACTGCTTAAGTACTAAGGACTGCTTAAGTACTAAGGACTGCCATAGTAATAAGGACTGTTTATGTACTAAGGACTGCCGACATACAAAGGACTGCTTACTTACTAAGGACTGCCTACGTACTGACTGCCTACATACTAAGGACTGCTTATGTACTAAGGACTGCTGACATACTAAGGAATGTTTACGTACTAAGGACTGCTTATGTACTAAAGACTGCTGATATACTAAGGACTGCTTATGTACTAAGGACTGCCTACGTTCTAAGGACTGCCTACTTACTAAGGACTGCTTACATAATAAGGACTGCTTAAGTACTAATGACTGCTTATGTACTAACAACTGCTTATGTTCTAATGACTGCTTACATTCTAAGGACAGCTTAAGTACTAAGGACTGCTTACTTACAAAGGACTGCTTACATACTAAGGACTGCCTAAGTATTAATGACTGCTTATGTACTAAGGACTACCAACGTACTAAGTACTGCCTACATACTAAGGACTGCTTACTTACTAAGGGCTGCTTACGTACTAAGGACTGCCTACGTACTAAGGACTGCTTATGTACTAAGGACTGCTTAGGTACTAAGGACTGCCTATGTACTAAGGACTGCTGAAGTAATAAGGACTGCCAAAGTACTAAGGACTGCCGACATACTAAGGACTGCTTACTTACTAAGGAGTGACTACGTACTGACTGCCTACATACTAAGGACTGCTTATGTACTAAGGACTGCTGACATACTAAGGAATGCTTATGTACTAAGGACTGCTTATGTACTAAAGACTGCTGATACACTAAGGACTGTTTACGTACTAAGGACTGCTTATGTTCTAAGGACTGCTTACATACTAAGGACTGCCTATGTACTAAGGACTGCTTATGTACTAAGGACTGCTTACATACTAAGGACTGCCTACATACTAAGGACTGCCTATGTACTAAGGATTGCTGACATACTAAGGAATGCTTACGTACTAAGGACTGCTTATGTACTAAGGATTGCTGACATACCAAGGAATGCTTACATACTAAGGACTGCTTAAGTAGTAAAGACTGTAGATATACTAAGGACTGTTTATGTACTAAGGACGGCCTACAAACTAGGACTGCTTACGTACTAAGTACTGCTTATGTACTAAGGACTGCTTACTTACTAAGGGCTGCTTATGTACTAAGGACTGCCTACGTCCTAAAGGCTGCTTATGTACTAAGGACTGCCAATGTACTAAGGACTGCTTACGTACTAAGGACTGCCTACATACTAAGGACTTCCTATGTACTAAGGACTGCCAAAGTACTAAGGACTGCTTATGTACTAAGGACTGCCGACATACCAAGGAATGCTTACATACTAAGGACTGCTTAAGTAGTAAAGACTGTAGATATACTAAGGACTGTTTATGTACTAAGGACTGCCTATGTTCTAAGGACTGCTTATGTACTAAGGACTGCTTACGTACTAAGGACTGCTTACATAATAAGAACTGCCTACATACTAGGGACTGCTTATGTACTAAGGACTGATTATGAACTAAGAACTGCCTACGTACTAAGGACTGCCTATGTACTAAGGACTGCCTACATAGTAAGGACTGCCTAAGTACTAAGGAATGCCTACAAACTAAGGACAGCCTACGTACTAAGGACTGCCTAAGTACTAAGGACTGCCTACAAACTAAGGACTGCTTACGTACTAAGGACTGCTTACATTCTAAGGACTGCTTAAGTACTAAGGACTACCTACGTACTAAGAACTGCTTAGATACTAAGGACTGCTTAAGTACTAAGGACTGCCTACAAACTAAGGACTGCTTACGTACTAAGGACTTCTTACATACTAAGGACTGCCTATGTACTAAGGACTGCCTACGTACTAAGGACAGCCTACATAGCAAGGACTGCTACGTACTAAGGACTGCCTACATACTAAGGACTGCCTACATAGTAAGGACTGCCTACGTTTTAAGAACTGCCTACGTACTAAGGACTGACAATGTACTAAGAACTGCTTATGTACTAAGGACTGCTTACTTACTAACGCTGCTTACGTACTAAGGACTGCCTACGTACTAAAGACAGCTTATGTACTAAGGACTGCTTACATACTAAGGACTGCTTATGTACTACGGACTGCCTAAGTACTAAGGAGTGCCAAAATACTAAGGACTGCTTATGTACTAAGGACTTCCGACATACTAAGGACTGCTTATGTACTAAGGACTTAATATGTACTAAGAACTGCTTATGTACTAAGGACTGCTGACATAGAAAGGACTGCTTACATACTAAGGACTGCCTACAAACTAAAAACTTCCTACTCACTAAGGACTGCTTATGTACTAAGGACTGCCTACATATAAGGACTGCCTACATACTAAGGACTGCCCACGTACTAAGGACTGCTTAAGTACTAATGACTGCTCATGTACTAATGACTGCTTATGTACTAAGGACTGCTTACGTACTAAGGACTGCCTACGTATTAATGACTGCTTAATGACTAAGGACTACCAACATACTAAGGACTGCTTACATACTAAGGACTGCCTACATACTAAGGACTGCTTACTTACTAAGGGCTGCTTATGTACTAAGGACTGCCTAAGTACTAAAGACTGCTTATGTACTAAAGACTGCCAATGTACTAAGGACTGCTTACGTACTAAGGACTGCCTACATACAAAGGACTTCCTACATACTAAGGACTGCCAAAGTACTAAGGACTGCTTATGTACTAAGGACTGCCGACATACTAAGGACTGCTTATTTAGCAAGGAATCCCTACTTACTAAGGACTGCTTATGTACTAAGTACTGCTTACATACTAAGGACTGCTTAAGAACTAAGGACTGCTTATGTACTAAGGACTGCTTATGTACTAAGGACTGCCTATATACTAAGGACTGCTTATGTACTAGGACTGCCTATTTACTAAGGACTGCTTATGTACTAAGGACTGCTTACATACTAAGGACTGCCTACATACTAAGGACTGCCTATGTACTAAGGACTGCCTACGTACTAAGGACTGCTTACGTAATAAGGACTGCCTAAGTATTAATGACTGCTTATGTACTAAGGACTACCAATATACTAAGGACTGCTTACATACTAAGGACTGCCTACATACTAAGGACTGCTTACTTACTAAGGGCTGCTCACGTACTAAGTACTGCCTATGTACTAAAGACTGCTTGTGTACTAAGGACTGCTTAGGAACTATTGACTGCCTATGTACTAAGGACTGCTTAAGTACTAAGGACTGCCAAAGTAATAAGGACTGCTTATGTACTAAGGACTGCCGACATACGAAGGACTGCTTACTTACTAAGGACTGCCTATGTACTGACTGCCTACATACTAAGGACTGCTTATGTACTAAGGACTGCTGACATACTAAGGAATGCTTACGTACTAAGGACTGCTTATGTACTAAAGACTGCTGATATACTAAGGACTGCTTATTTACTAAGGACTGCGAGATACTAAGGATTGCTTACGTACTAAGGACTGCCTACGTTCTAAGGACTGCCTACTTACTAAGGACTGCTTACATAATAAGGACTGCTTACGTACTAAGGACTACCAACGTACTAAGGACTGCTTACATACTAAGGACTGCCTATGTACTAAGGACTGCCTACGTACTAAGGACAGCCTACATAGCAAGACTGCCTACGTACTAAGGACTGCCTACATACTAAGGACTGCCTACATACTGAGGACTGCCTACGTACTAAGGCCTGCCTACGTACTAAGGACTGCTTAAGTACTAATGACTGCTTATGTACTAATGACTGCTTATGTATTAAGGACTGCTTATGTACTAAGGACTGCTTACGTACTAAGGACTGCCTACGTATTAATGACTGCTTATGTACTAACGACTACCAACGTACTAAGGACTGCTTACGTACTAAGGACTTTCTACATACTAAGGACTGCGTACTTACTAAGGGCTGCTTACGTACTAAGGACTGCCTACATACCAAGACTGCCTATGTACTAAGGACTGCTTAGGTACTAAGGACTGCCTATGTACTAAGGACTGCTTAAGTACTAAGGACTGCCAAAGTACTAAGGACTGCTTACGTACTAAGGACTGCCTATGTACTGACAGCCTACATACTAAGGACTGCTTATGTACTAAGGATTGCTGACATACCAAGGAATGCTTACATACTAAGGACTGCTTAAGTAGTAAAGACTGTAGATATACTAAGGACTGTTTATGTACTAAGGACTGCCTATTTTCTAAGGACTGCTTATGTACTAAGGACTGCTTACGTACTAAGGACTGCTTACATAATAAGAACTGCCTACATACTAGGGACTGCTTATGTACTAAGGACTGATTATGAACTAAGAACTGCCTACGTACTAAGGACTGCCTATGTACTAAGGACTGCCTACATAGTAAGGACTGCCTACGTTTTAAGAACTGCCTACGTACTAAGGACTGACAATGTACTAAGAACTGCTTATGTACTAAGGACTTCTTACTTACTAAAGGCTGCTTACGTACTAAGGACTGCCTACGTACTAAAGACAGCTTATGTACTAAGGACTGCATACATACTAAGGACTGCTTATGTACTAAGGACTGCCTAAGTACTAAGGAGTGATAAAGTACTAAGGACTGCTTATGTACTAAGGACTGCTGACATACTAAGGACTGCTTACGTACTAAGGACTGCCTATGTACTAAGAACTGCTTATGTACTAAGGACTGCTGACATAGAAAGGACTGCTTACATACTAAGGACTGCCTACAAACTAAAAACTTCCTACTCACTAAGGACTGCTTATGTACTAAGCACTGCCTACATATAAGGACTGCCTACATACTAAGGACTGCCTACGTACTAAGGACTGCTTAAGTACTAATGACTGCTCATGTACTAATGACTGCTTATGTACTAAGGACTGCTTACGTACTAAGGACTGCCTACGTATTAATGACTGCTTAATTACTAAGGACTACCAACGTACTAAGGACTGCTTACATACTAAGGACTGCCTACATACTAAGGACTGCTTACTTACTAAGGGCTGCTTATGTACTAAGGACTGCTTACGTACTAAAGCCTGCTTATGTACTAAGGACTGCCAATGTACTAAGGACTGCTTACGTACTAAGGACTGCCTACATACTAAGGACTTCCTACGTACTAAGGACTGCCAAAGTACTAAGGACTGCTTATGTACTAAGGACTGCCGACATACTAAGGACTGCTTATTTAGCAAGGAATCCCTACTTACTAAGGACTGCTTATGTACTATGTACTGCTTACATACTAAGGACTGCTTAAGAACTAAGGACTGCTTATGTACTAAGGACTGCTTATGTACTAAGGACTGCCTATTTACTAAGGACTGTTATGTACTAAGGACTGCTTACATACTAAGGACTGCCTACATACTAAGGACTGCCTATGTACTAAGGACTGCCTACGTACTAAGGACTGCTTACGTAATAAGGACTGCCTAAGTATTAATGACTGCTTATGTACTAAGGACTACCAATATACTAAGGACTGCTTACATACTAAGGACTGCCTACATACTAAGGACTGCTTACTTACTAAGGGCTGCTTACGTACTAAGTACTGCCTATGTACTAAAGACTGCTTATGTACTAAGGACTGCTTAGGAACTATTGACTGCCTATGTACTAAGGACTGCTTAAGTACTAAGGACTGCTTAAGTACTAAGGACTGCCATAGTAATAAGGACTGTTTATGTACTAAGGACTGCCGACATACTAAGGACTGCTTACTTACTAAGAACTGCCTACGTACTGACTGCCTACATACTAAGGACTGCTTATGTACTAAGGACTGCTGACATACTAAGGAATGCTTACGTACTAAGGACTGCTTATGTACTAAAGACTGCTGATATACTAAGGACTGCTTATGTACTAAGGACTGCCTACGTTCTAAGGACTGCCTACTTACTAAGGACTGCTTACATAATAAGGACTGCTTAAGTACTAATGACTGCTTATGTACTAACAACTGCTTATGTTCTAATGACTGCTTACATTCTAAGGACAGCTTAAGTACTAAGGACTGCTTACTTACAAAGGACTGCTTACATACTAAGGACTGCCTAAGTATTAATGACTGCTTATGTACTAAGGACTACCAACGTACTAAGTACTGCCTACATACTAAGGACTGCTTACTTACTAAGGGCTGCTTACGTACTAAGGACTGCCTACGTACTAAGGACTGCTTATGTACTAAGGACTGCTTAGGTACTAAGGACTGCCTATGTACTAAGGACTGCTGAAGTAATAAGGACTGCCAAAGTACTAAGGACTGCCGACATACTAAGGACTGCTTACTTACTAAGGAGTGACTACGTACTGACTGCCTACATACTAAGGACTGCTTATGTACTAAGGACTGCTGACATACTAAGGAATGCTTATGTACTAAGGACTGCTTATGTACTAAAGACTGCTGATACACTAAGGACTGTTTACGTACTAAGGACTGCTTATGTTCTAAGGACTGCTTACATACTAAGGACTGCCTATGTACTAAGGACTGCTTATGTACTAAGGACTGCTTACATACTAAGGACTGCCTACATACTAAGGACTGCCTATGTACTAAGGATTGCTGACGTACTAAGGACTGCTTATGTACTAAGGATTGCTGACATACCAAGGAATGCTTACATACTAAGGACTGCTTAAGTAGTAAAGACTGTAGATATACTAAGGACTGTTTATGTACTAAGGACGGCCTACAAACTAAGGACTGCTTACGTACTAAGTACTGCTTATGTACTAAGGACTGCTTACTTACTAAGGGCTGCTTATGTACTAAGGACTGCCTACGTCCTAAAGGCTGCTTATGTACTAAGGACTGCCAATGTACTAAGGACTGCTTACGTACTAAGGACTGCCTACATACTAAGGACTTCCTATGTACTAAGGACTGCCAAAGTACTAAGGACTGCTTATGTACTAAGAACTGCCGACATACCAAGGAATGCATACATACTAAGGACTGCTTAAGTAGTAAAGACTGTAGATATACTAAGGACTGTTTATGTACTAAGGACTGCCTATGTTCTAAGGACTGCTTATGTACTAAGGACTGCTTACGTACTAAGGACTGCTTACATAATAAGAACTGCCTACATACTAGGGACTGCTTATGTACTAAGGACTGATTATGAACTAAGAACTGCCTACGTACTAAGGACTGCCTATGAACTAAGGACTGCCTACATAGTAAGGACTGCCTAAGTACTAAGGAATGCCTACAAACTAAGGACAGCCTACGTACTAAGGACTGCCTAAGTACTAAGGACTGCCTACAAACTAAGGACTGCTTACGTACTAAGGACTGCTTACATTCTAAGGACTGCTTAAGTACTAAGGACTACCTACGTACTAAGAACTGCTTAGATACTAAGGACTGCTTAAGTACTAAGGACTGCCTACAAACTTAGGACTGCTTACGTACTAAGGACTTCTTACATACTAAGGACTGCCTATGTACTAAGGACTGCCTACGTACTAAGGACAGCCTACATAGCAAGGACTGCCTACGTACTAAGGACTGCCTACATACTAAGGACTGCCTACATAGTAAGGACTGCCTACGTTTTAAGAACTGCCTACGTACTAAGGACTGACAATGTACTAAGAACTGCTTATGTACTAAGGACTGCTTACTTACTAACGGCTGCTTACGTACTAAGGACTGCCTACGTACTAAAGACAGCTTATGTACTAAGGACTGCTTACATACTAAGGACTGCTTATGTACTAAGGACTGCCTAAGTACTAAGGAGTGCCAAAATACTAAGGACTGCTTATGTACTAAGGACTTCCGACATACTAAGGACTGCTTATGTACTAAGGACTTAATATGTACTAAGAACTGCTTATGTACTAAGGACTGCTGACATAGAAAGGACTGCTTACATACTAAGGACTGCCTACAAACTAAAAACTTCCTACTCACTAAGGACTGCTTATGTACTAAGGACTGCCTACATATAAGGACTGCCTACATACTAAGGACTGCCCACGTACTAAGGACTGCTTAAGTACTAATGACTGCTCATGTACTAATGACTGCTTATGTACTAAGGACTGCTTACGTACTAAGGACTGCCTACGTATTAATGACTGCTTAATGACTAAGGACTACCAACGTACTAAGGACTGCTTACATACTAAGGACTGCCTACATACTAAGGACTGCTTACTTACTAAGGGCTGCTTATGTACTAAGGACTGCCTACGTACTAAAGACTGCTTATGTACTAAGGACTGCCAATGTACTAAGGACTGCTTACGTACTAAGGACTGCCTACATACAAAGGACTTCCTACATACTAAGGACTGCCAAAGTACTAAGGACTGCTTATGTACTAAGGACTGCCAACATACTAAGGACTGCTTATTTAGCAAGGAATCCCTACTTACTAAGGACTGCTTATGTACTAAGTACTGCTTACATACTAAGGACTGCTTAAGAACTAAGGACTGCTTATGTACTAAGGACTGCTTATGTACTAAGGACTGCCTATTTACTAAGGACTGCCTATTTACTAAGGACTGCCTATTTACTAAGGACTGCTTATGTACTAAGGACTGCCTATTTACTAAGGACTGCTTATGTACTAAGGACTGCTTACATACTAAGGACTGCCTACATACTAAGGACTGCCTATGTACTAAGGACTGCCTACGTACTAAGGACTGCTTACATAATAAGGACTGCCTAAGTATTAATGACTGCTTATGTACTAAGGACTACCAATATACTAAGGACTGCTTACATACTAAGGACTGCCTACATACTAAGGACTGCTTACTTACTAAGGGCTGCTCACGTACTAAGTACTGCCTATGTACTAAAGACTGCTTGTGTACTAAGGACTGCTTAGGAACTATTGACTGCCTATGTACTAAGGACTGCTTAAGTACTAAGGACTGCCAAAGTAATAAGGACTGCTTATGTACTAAGGACTGCCGACATACTAAGGACTGCTTACTTACTAAGGACTGCCTACGTACTGACTGCCTACATACTAAGGACTGCTTATGTACTAAGGACTGCTGACATACTAAGGAATGCTTACGTACTAAGGACTGCTTATGTACTAAAGACTGCTGATATACTAAGGACTGCTTATTTACTAAGGACTGCTGAGATACTAAGGATTGCTTACGTACTAAGGACTGCCTACGTTCTAAGGACTGCCTACTTACTAAGGACTGCTTACATAATAAGGACTGCTTAGGTACTAATGACTGCTTATGTACTAACAACTGCTTATGTTCTAATGACTGCTTACATTCTAAGGACAGCTTAAGTACTAAGGACTGCTTACTTACAAAGGACTGCTTACGTACTAAGGACTGCCTAAGTATTAATGACTGCTTATGTACTAAGGACTACCAACGTACTAAGTACTGCCTACATACTAAGGACTGCTTACTTACTAAGGGCTGCTTACGTACTAAGGACTGCCTACATACTAAAGACTGCTTATGTACTAAGGACTGCTTAGGTACTAAGGACTGCCTATGTACTAAGGACTGCTGAAGTAATAAGGACTGCCAAAGTACTAAGGACTGCCGACATACTAAGGACTGCTTACTTACTAAGGAGTGCCTACGTACTGACTGCCTTCATAATAAGGACTGCATATGTACTAAGGACTGCTGACATACTAAGGAATGCTTATGTACTAAGGACTGCTTATGTACTAAAGACTGATGATATACTAAGGACTGTTTACGTACTAAGGACTGCTTATGTTCTAAGGACTGCTTACATACTAAGGACTGCCTATGTACTAAGGACTGCTTATGTACTAAGGACTGCTTACATACTAAGGACTGCCTACATACTAAGGACTGCTTATGTACTAAGGATTGCTGACATACCAAGGAATGCTTACATACTAAGGACTGCTTAAGTAGTAAAGACTGTAGATATACTAAGGACTGTTTATGTACTAAGTACTGCTTACATTCTAAGGACTGCTTAAGTACTAAGGACTACCTACGTACTAAGAACTGCTTAGATACTAAGGACTGCTTAAGTACTAAGGACTGCCTACAAACTAAGGACTGCTTACGTACTAAGGACTACCAACATACTAAGGACTTCTTACATACTAAGGACTGCCTATGTACTAAGGACTGCCTATGTACTAAGGACTGCCTACGTACTAAGGACAGCCTACTTAGCAAGGACTGCCTACGTACTAAGGACTGCCTACATACTAAGGACTGCCTACATACTAAGGACTGCCTACATACTAAGGACTGCCTACATACTGAGGACTGCCTACGTACTAAGGACTGCTTATGTACTAAGGACTGCTTACGTACTAAGGACTGCCTACATTCTAAGGACTGCCTACATACTAAGGACTGCTTAAGTACTAATGACTGCTTATGTACTAACAACTGCTTATGTTCTAATGACTGTATACATTCTAAGGACAGCCTAAGTACTAAGGACTGCTTACTTACAAAGGACTGCTTACGTACTAAGGACTGCTTAGGTACTAAGGACTGCCTATGTACTAAGGACTGCTGAAGTAATAAGGACTGCTAAAGTACTAAGGACTGCCGACATACTAAGGACTGCTTACTTACTAAGGAGTGCCTACGTACTGACTGCCTACATACTAAGGACTGCTTATGTACTTAGGACTGCTGACATACTAAGGAATGCTTATGTACTAAGGACTGCCTAAGTACTAAGGACTGCCTACAAACTAAGGACTGCTTACGTACTAAGGACTGCTTACATTCTAAGGACTGCTTAAGTACTAAGGACTACCTACGTACTAAGAACTGCTCAGATACTAAGGACTGCCTAAGTACTAAGGACTGCCTACAAACTAAGGACTGCTTACGTACTAAGGACTACCAACGTACTAAGGACTGCTTACATACTAAGGACTGCCTATGTACTAAGGACTGCCTACGTACTAAGGACAGCCTACATAGCAAGGACTTCCTACGTACTAAGGACCGCCTACATACTAAGGACTGCCTACATACTAAGGACTGTCTACGTACTAAGGCCTGCCTACGTACTAAGGACTGCTTAAGTACTAATGACTGCTTATGTACTAATGACTGCTTATGTATTAAGGACTGCTTATGTACTAAGGACTGCTTACGTACTAAGGACTGCCTACGTCTTAATGACTGCTTATGTACTAACGACTACCAACGTACTAAGGACTGCTTACATACGTAGGACTTTCTACATACTAAGGACTGCTTACTTACTAAGGGCTGCTTACGTACTAAGGACTGCCTACATACCAAAGACTGCCTATGTACTAAGGACTGCTTAGGTACTAAGGACTGCCTATGTACTAAGGACTGCTTAAGTACTAAGGACTGCCAAAGTACTAAGGACTGCTGACATACTAAGGACTGCATACGTACTAAGGACTGCCTACGTACTGACTGCCTACATACTAAGGACTGCTTATGTACTAAGGATTGCTGACATACCAAGGAATGCTTACATACTAAGGACTGCTTAAGTAGTAAAGACTGTGGATATACTAAGGACTGTTTATGTACTAAGGACTGCCTATGTTCTAAGGACTGCTTATGTACTAAGGACTGCTTAAGTACTAATGACTGCTTATGTACTAACAACTGCTTATGTTCTAATGACTGTATACATTCTAAGGACAGCTTAAGTACTAAGGACTGCTTACTTACAAAGGACTGCTTACGTACTAAGGACTGCCTAAGTATTAATGACTGCTTATGTACTAAGGACTACCAACGTACTAAGTACTGCCTACATACTAAGGACTGCTTACTTACTAAGGACTGCTTACTTACTAAGGACTGCCTACGTACTGACTGCCTACATACTAAGGACTGCTTATGTACTAAGGACTGCTGACATACTAAGGACTGCTTATGTACTAAAGAATGCTGATATACTAAGGACTGCTTATGTACTATGGACTGCTGAGATACTAAGGAATGCTTACGTACTAAGGACTGCCTAAGTATTAATGACTGCTTATGTACTAAGGACTACCAACGTACTAAGTACTGCCTACATACTAAGGACTGCTTACTTACTAAGGGCTGCTTACGTACTAAGGACTGCCTACGTACTAAAGACTGCTTATGTACTAAGGACTGCTTAGGTACTAAGGACTGCCAACATACTAAGGACTGCTTATTTAGCAAGGAATCCCTACTTACTAAGGACTGCTTATGTACTAAGTACTGCTTACATACTAAGGACTGCTTAAGAACTAAGGACTGCTTATGTACTAAGGACTGCTTATGTACTAAGGACTGCCTATTTACTAAGGACTGCCTATTTACTAAGGACTGCCTATTTACTAAGGACTGCTTATGTACTAAGGACTGCCTATTTACTAAGGACTGCTTATGTACTAAGGACTGCTTACATACTAAGGACTGCCTACATACTAAGGACTGCCTATGTACTAAGGACTGCCTACGTACTAAGGACTGCTTACATAATAAGGACTGCCTAAGTATTAATGACTGCTTATGTACTAAGGACTACCAATATACTAAGGACTGCTTACATACTAAGGACTGCCTACATACTAAGGACTGCTTACTTACTAAGGGCTGCTCACGTACTAAGTACTGCCTATGTACTAAAGACTGCTTGTGTACTAAGGACTGCTTAGGAACTATTGACTGCCTATGTACTAAGGACTGCTTAAGTACTAAGGACTGCCAAAGTAATAAGGACTGCTTATGTACTAAAGACTGCCGACATACTAAGGACTGCTTACTTACTAAGGACTGCCTACGTACTGACTGCCTACATACTAAGGACTGCTTATGTACTAAGGACTGCTGACATACTAAGGAATGCTTACGTACTAAGGACTGCTTATGTACTAAAGACTGCTGATATACTAAGGACTGCTTATTTACTAAGGACTGCTGAGATACTAAGGATTGCTTACGTACTAAGGACTGCCTACGTTCTAAGGACTGCCTACTTACTAAGGACTGCTTACATAATAAGGACTGCTTAGGTACTAATGACTGCTTATGTACTAACAACTGCTTATGTTCTAATGACTGCTTACATTCTAAGGACAGCTTAAGTACTAAGGACTGCTTACTTACAAAGGACTGCTTACGTACTAAGGACTGCCTAAGTATTAATGACTGCTTATGTACTAAGGACTACCAACGTACTAAGTACTGCCTACATACTAAGGACTGCTTACTTACTAAGGGCTGCTTACGTACTAAGGACTGCCTACATACTAAAGACTGCTTATGTACTAAGGACTGCTTAGGTACTAAGGACTGCCTATGTACTAAGGACTGCTGAAGTAATAAGGACTGCCAAAGTACTAAGGACTGCCGACATACTAAGGACTGCTTACTTACTAAGGAGTGCCTACGTACTGACTGCCTTCATAATAAGGACTGCATATGTACTAAGGACTGCTGACATACTAAGGAATGCTTATGTACTAAGGACTGCTTATGTACTAAAGACTGATGATATACTAAGGACTGTTTACGTACTAAGGACTGCTTATGTTCTAAGGACTGCTTACATACTAAGGACTGCCTATGTACTAAGGACTGCTTATGTACTAAGGACTGCTTACATACTAAGGACTGCCTACATACTAAGGACTGCTTATGTACTAAGGATTGCTGACATACCAAGGAATGCTTACATACTAAGGACTGCTTAAGTAGTAAAGACTGTAGATATACTAAGGACTGTTTATGTACTAAGTACTGCTTACATTCTAAGGACTGCTTAAGTACTAAGGACTACCTACGTACTAAGAACTGCTTAGATACTAAGGACTGCTTAAGTACTAAGGACTGCCTACAAACTAAGGACTGCTTACGTACTAAGGACTACCAACATACTAAGGACTTCTTACATACTAAGGACTGCCTATGTACTAAGGACTGCCTATGTACTAAGGACTGCCTACGTACTAAGGACAGCCTACTTAGCAAGGACTGCCTACGTACTAAGGACTGCCTACATACTAAGGACTGCCTACATACTAAGGACTGCCTACATACTAAGGACTGCCTACATACTGAGGACTGCCTACGTACTAAGGACTGCTTATGTACTAAGGACTGCTTACGTACTAAGGACTTCCTACATTCTAAGGACTGCCTACATACTAAGGACTGCTTAAGTACTAATGACTGCTTATGTACTAACAACTGCTTATGTTCTAATGACTGTATACATTCTAAGGACAGCCTAAGTACTAAGGACTGCTTACTTACAAAGGACTGCTTACGTACTAAGGACTGCTTAGGTACTAAGGACTGCCTATGTACTAAGGACTGCTGAAGTAATAAGGACTGCTAAAGTACTAAGGACTGCCGACATACTAAGGACTGCTTACTTACTAAGGAGTGCCTACGTACTGACTGCCTACATACTAAGGACTGCTTATGTACTTAGGACTGCTGACATACTAAGGAATGCTTATGTACTAAGGACTGCCTAAGTACTAAGGACTGCCTACAAACTAAGGACTGCTTACGTACTAAGGACTGCTTACATTCTAAGGACTGCTTAAGTACTAAGGACTACCTACGTACTAAGAACTGCTCAGATACTAAGGACTGCCTAAGTACTAAGGACTGCCTACAAACTAAGGACTGCTTACGTACTAAGGACTACCAACGTACTAAGGACTGCTTACATACTAAGGACTGCCTATGTACTAAGGACTGCCTACGTACTAAGGACAGCCTACATAGCAAGGACTTCCTACGTACCTACTAGGACTGCCTACATACTAAGGACTGTCTACGTACTAAGGCCTGCCTACGTACTAAGGACTGCTTAAGTACTAATGACTGCTTATGTACTAATGACTGCTTATGTATTAAGGACTGCTTATGTACTAAGGACTGCTTACGTACTAAGGACTGCCTACGTCTTAATGACTGCTTATGTACTAACGACTACCAACGTACTAAGGACTGCTTACATACGTAGGACTTTCTACATACTAAGGACTGCTTACTTACTAAGGGCTGCTTACGTACTAAGGACTGCCTACATACCAAAGACTGCCTATGTACTAAGGACTGCTTAGGTACTAAGGACTGCCTATGTACTAAGGACTGCTTAAGTACTAAGGACTGCCAAAGTACTAAGGACTGCTGACATACTAAGGACTGCATACGTACTAAGGACTGCCTACGTACTGACTGCCTACATACTAAGGACTGCTTATGTACTAAGGATTGCTGACATACCAAGGAATGCTTACATACTAAGGACTGCTTAAGTAGTAAAGACTGTGGATATACTAAGGACTGTTTATGTACTAAGGACTGCCTATGTTCTAAGGACTGCTTATGTACTAAGGACTGCTTAAGTACTAATGACTGCTTATGTACTAACAACTGCTTATGTTCTAATGACTGTATACATTCTAAGGACAGCTTAAGTACTAAGGACTGCTTACTTACAAAGGACTGCTTACGTACTAAGGACTGCCTAAGTATTAATGACTGCTTATGTACTAAGGACTACCAACGTACTAAGTACTGCCTACATACTAAGGACTGCTTACTTACTAAGGACTGCTTACTTACTAAGGACTGCCTACGTACTGACTGCCTACATACTAAGGACTGCTTATGTACTAAGGACTGCTGACATACTAAGGACTGCTTATGTACTAAAGAATGCTGATATACTAAGGACTGCTTATGTACTATGGACTGCTGAGATACTAAGGAATGCTTACGTACTAAGGACTGCCTAAGTATTAATGACTGCTTATGTACTAAGGACTACCAACGTACTAAGTACTGCCTACATACTAAGGACTGCTTACTTACTAAGGGCTGCTTACGTACTAAGGACTGCCTACGTACTAAAGACTGCTTATGTACTAAGGACTGCTTAGGTACTAAGGACTGCCTATGTACTAAGGACTGCTGAAGTAATAAGGACTGCTAAAGTACTAAGGACTGCTGACATACTAAGGACTGCTTACTTACTAAGGAGTGCCTACGTACTGACTGCCTACATACTAAGGACTGCTTATGTACTAAGGACTGCTGACATACTAAGGAATGCTTATGTACTAAGGACTGCCTAAGTACTAAGGACTGCCTACAAACTAAGGAATGCTTACGTACTAAGGACTGCTTACATTCTAAGGACTGCTTAAGTACTAAGGACTACCTACGTACTAAGAACTGCTTAGATACTAAGGACTGCCTAAGTACTAAGGACTGCCTACAAACTAAGGACTGCTTACGTACTAAGGACTACCAACGTACTAAGGACTGCTTACATACTAAGGACTGCCTATGTACTAAGGACTGCCTACGTACTAAGGACAGCCTACATAGCAAGGACTGCCTACGTACTAAGGACTGCCTACATACTAAGGACTGCCTACATACTGAGGACTGCCTACGTACTAAGGCCTGCCTACGTACTAAGGACTGCTTAAGTACTAATGACTGCTTATGTACTAATGACTGCTTATGTATTAAGGACTGCTTATGTACTAAGGACTGCTTACGTACTAAGGACTGCCTACGTATTAATGACTGCTTATGTACTAACGACTACCAACGTACTAAGGACTGCTTACGTACTAAGGACTTTCTACATACTAAGGACTGCGTACTTACTAAGGGCTGCTTACGTACTAAGGACTGCCTACATACCAAGACTGCCTATGTACTAAGGACTGCTTAGGTACTAAGGACTGCCTATGTACTAAGGACTGCTTAAGTACTAAGGACTGCCAAAGTACTAAGGACTGCTTACGTACTAAGGACTGCCTATGTACTGACAGCCTACATACTAAGGACTGCTTATGTACTAAGGATTGCTGACATACCAAGGAATGCTTACATACTAAGGACTGCTTAAGTAGTAAAGACTGTAGATATACTAAGGACTGTTTATGTACTAAGGACTGCCTATTTTCTAAGGACTGCTTATGTACTAAGGACTGCTTACGTACTAAGGACTGCTTACATAATAAGAACTGCCTACATACTAGGGACTGCTTATGTACTAAGGACTGATTATGAACTAAGAACTGCCTACGTACTAAAGACTGCTTATGTACTAAGGACTGCTTAGGTACTAAGGACTGCCTATGTACTAAGGACTGCTGAAGTAATAAGGACTGCCAAAGTACTAAGGACTGCTGACATACTAAGGACTGCTTACTTACTAAGGAGTGCCTACGTACTAAAGACAGCTTATGTACTAAGGACTGCTTACATACTAAGGACTGCTTATGTACTAAGGACTGTCTAAGTACTAAGGAGTGATAAAGTACTAAGGACTGCTTATGTACTAAGGACTGCTGACATACTAAGGACTGCTTACGTACTAAGGAGTGCCTACGTACTAAAGACAGCTTATGTACTAAGGACTGCTTACATACTAAGGACTGCTTATGTACTAAGGACTGCCTAAGTACTAAGGAGTGATAAAGTACTAAGGACTGCTTATGTACTAAAGACTGCTGATATACTAAGGACTGCTTATGTACTAAGGACTGCTGAGATACTAAGAAATGCTTTCGTACTATGGACTTCCTACGTTCTAAGGACTGCCTACTTACTAAGGACTGCTTACATACTAAGGACTGCTTAAGTACTAATGACTGCTTATGTACTAACAACTGCTTATGTTCTAATGACTGTATACATTCTAAGGACAGCCTAAGTACTAAGGACTGCTTACTTACAAAGGACTGCTTACGTACTAAGGACTGCTTAGGTACTAAGGACTGCCTATGTACTAAGGACTGCTGAAGTAATAAGGACTGCTAAAGTACTAAGGACTGCCGACATACTAAGGACTGCTTACTTACTAAGGAGTGCCTACGTACTGACTGCCTACATACTAAGGACTGCTTATGTACTAAGGACTGCTGACATACTAAGGAATGCCTATGTACTAAGGACTGCCTAAGTACTAAGGACTGCCTACAAACTAAGGACTGCTTACGTACTAAGGACTGCTTACATTCTAAGGACTGCTTAAGTACTAAGGACTACCTACGTACTAAAAACTGCTTAGATACTAAGGACTGCCTAAGTACTAAGGACTGCCTACAAACTAAGGACTGCTTACATACTAAGGACTACCAACGTACTAAGGACTGCTTACATACTAAGGACTGCCTATGTACTAAGGACTGCCTACGTACTAAGGACAGCCTACATAGCAAGGACTGCCTACGTACTAAGGACTGCCTACATACTAAGGACTGCCTACATACTAAGGACTGCCTACGTACTAAGGCCTGCCTACGTACTAAGGACTACTTAAGTACTAATGACTGCTTATGTACTAATGACTGCTTATGTATTAAGGACTGCTTATGTACTAAGGACTGCTTACGTACTAAGCACTGCCTACGTATTAATGACTGCTTATGTACTAACGACTACCAACGTACTAAGGACTGCTTACATACTAAGGACTTTCTACATACTAAGGACTGCTTACTTACTAAGGGCTGCTTACGTACTAAGGACTGCCTACATACCAAAGACTGCCTATGTACTAAGGACTGCTTAGGTACTAAGGACTGCCTATGTACTAAGGACTGCTTAAGTACTAAGGACTGCCAAAGTACTAAGGACTGCTGACATACTAAGGACTGCATACGTACTAAGGACTGCCTACGTACTGACTGCCTACATACTAAGGACTGCTTATGTACTAAGGATTGCTGACATACCAAGGAATGCTTACATACTAAGGACTGCTTAAGTAGTAAAGACTGTAGATATACTAAGGACTGTTTATGTACTAAGGACTGCCTATGTTCTAAGGACTGCTTATGTACTAAGGACTGCTTAAGTACTAATGACTGCTTATGTACTAACAACTGCTTATGTTCTAATGACTGTATACATTCTAAGGACAGCTTAAGTACTAAGGACTGCTTACTTACAAAGGACTGCTTACGTACTAAGGACTGCCTAAGTATTAATGACTGCTTATGTACTAAGGACTACCAACGTACTAAGTACTGCCTACATACTAAGGACTGCTTACTTACTAAGGACTGCTTACTTACTAAGGACTGCTGACATACTAAGGACTGCTTATGTACTATAGACTGCTGATATACTAAGGACTGCTTATGTACTAAGGACTGCTGAGATACTAAGGAATGCTTACGTACTAAGGACTGCCTACGTTCTAAGGACTGCCTACATACTAAGGACTGCCTATGTACTAAGGACTGCCTACGTACTAAGGACTGCTTACGTAATAAGGACTGCCTAAGTATTAATGACCGCTTATGTACTAAGGACTACCAATATACTAAGGACTGCTACATACTAAGGACTGCCTACATACTAAGGACTGCTTACTTACTAAGGGCTGCTTACGTACTAAGTACTGCCTATGTACTAAAGACTGCTTATGTACTAAGGACTGCTTAGGAACTATTGACTGCCTATGTACTAAGGACTGCTTAAGTACTAAGGACTGCAATAGTAATAAGGACTGTTTATGTACTAAGGACTGCCAACATACTAAGGACTGCTTACTTACTAAGGACTGCCTACGTACTGACTGCCTACATACTAAGGACTGCTTATGTACTAAGGACTGCTGACATACTAAGGAATGCTTACGTACTAAGGACTGCTTATGTACTAAAGACTGCTGATATACTAAGGACTGCTTATGTACTAAGGACTGCCTACGTTCTAAGGACTGCCTACTTACTAAGGACTGCTTACATAATAAGGACTGCTTAAGTACTAATGACTGCTTATGTACTAACAACTGCTTATGTTCTAATGACTGCTTACATTCTAAGGACAGCTTAAGTACTAAGGACTGCTTACTTACAAAGGACTGCTTACATACTAAGGACTGCCTAAGTATTAATGACTGCTTATGTACTAAGGACTACCAACGTACTAAGTACTGCCTACATACTAAGGACTGCTTACTTACTAAGGGCTGCTTACGTACTAAGGACTGCCTACGTACTAAAGACTGCTTATGTACTAAGGACTGCTTACGTACTAAGGACGGCTTACGTAATAAGAACTGCCTACATACTAAGGACTGCTTATGTACTAAGGACTGCCGACATACTAAGGACTGCTTACGTACTAAGGACTGATTATGTACTAAGAACTGCCTACGTACTAAGGACTGCCTATGTACTAAGGACTGCCTACATAGTAAGGACTGCCTATGTTTTAAGAACTGCCTACGTACTAAGGACTGACAATGTACTAAGAACTGCTTATGTACTAAGGACTGCTTACTTACTAACGGCTGCTTACGTACTAAGGACTGCCTACGTACTAAAGACAGCTTATGTACTAAGGACTGCTTACATACTAAGGACTGCTTATGTACTAAGACTGCCTAAGTACTAAGGAGTGCCAAAGTACTAAGGTTTGCCTATGTACTAAGGACTGCTTAAGTACTAAGGACTGCCAAAGTACTAAGGACTGCCGACATACTAAGGACTGCTTACGTATTAAGGACTGCCTACGTACTGACTGCCTACATATTAAGGACTGCTTATGTACTAAGGATTGCTGACATACCAAGGAATGCTTACGTACTAAGGACTGCTTAAGTACTAAATACTGTAGATATACTAAGGACTGTTTACGTACTAAGGACTGCCTACATACTAAGGACTGCCTACATACTAAGGACTGCCTATGTACTAAGGACTGCTTATGTACTAAGGACTGCTTATGTACTAAGGACTGCTTTCAAGGTCACTGTATCGAGTTCGGAACGATTCGATGCGGTCTTTGTACGGTACGAACGAAATTACGTTCGAATCGGCTCTTTTTTCAAAATTCAATCGAAACTTAAAAGTGCGATAACTTTTGATCTAATTGAGCTACAGCTTCGGCAATAGGCTCATTCGATTCGACATAAAAAAATGGACCAATTTCATGTGTCATAAGTATAATTTTGTCGAATCGAAATCGATTAATTCGATATTTGCGATTTTATTACTTCGAACGCCGACTGAAATCGCGAATAGGCGAAAGTCGCCGCTTTGGGAGCCGATTTTTTTACGTGTACGTCACGGGCCAATCATTTTCAAGGTCACTGTATCGAGTTCGGAACGATTCGATGCGGTCTTTGTACGGTACGAACGAAATTACGTTCGAATCGGCTCTTTTTCAAAATTCAATCGAAACTTAAAAGTGCGATAACTTTTGATCTAATTGAGCTACAGCTTCGGCAATAGGCTCATTCGATTCGTCATAAAAAAATGGACCAATTTCATGTGTCATAAGTATAATTTTGTCGAATCGAAATCGATTAATTCGATATTTGCGATTTATTACTTCGAACGCCGACTGAAATCGCGAATAGGCGAAAGTCGCCGCTTTGGGGAGCCGATTTTTTTACGTGTACGTCACGGGCCAATCATTTTCAAGGTCACTGTATCGAGTTCGGAACGATTCGATGCGGTCTTTGTACGGTACGAACGAAATTACGTTCGAATCGGCTCTTTTTTCAAAATTCAATCGAAACTTAAAAGTGCGATAACTTTTGATCTAATTGTCCAACGTACTAAGGACTGCTTACATACTAAGAACTGCCTACATACTAGGGACTGCTTATGTACTAAGGACTGCCGACATAAAAAGGACTGCTTACGTACTAAGGACTGATTATGTACTAAGAACTGCCTACGTACTAAGGACTGCCTATGTACTAAGGACTGCCTACATAGTAAGGACTGCCTACGTTTTAAGAACTGCCTAAGTACTAAGGACTGACAATGTACTAAGAACTGCTTATGTACTAAGGACTTCTTACTTACTAAAGGCTGCTTACGTACTAAGGACTGCCTACGTACTAAAGACAGCTTATGTACTAAGGACTGCTTACATACTAAGGACTGCTTATGTACTAAGGACTGCCTAAGTACTAAGGAGTGATAAAGTACTAAGGACTGCTTATGTACTAAGGACTGCTGACATACTAAGGACTGCTTACGTACTAAGGACTGCCTATGTACTAAGAACTGCTTATGTACTAAGGACTGCTGACATAGAAAGGACTGCTTACATACTAAGGACTGCCTACAAACTAAAAACTTCCTACTCACTAAGGACTGCTTATGTACTAAGCACTGCCTACATATAAGGACTGCCTACCATACTAAGGACTGCCTACGTACTAAGGACTGCTTAAGTACTAATGACTGCTCATGTACTAATGACTGCTTATGTACTAAGGACTGCCTTACGTACTAAGGACTGCCTACGTATTAATGACTGCTTAATTACTAAGGACTACCAAGTACTAAGGACTGCTTACATACTAAGGACTGCCTACATACTAAGGACTGCTTACTTACTAAGGGCTGCTTATGTACTAAGGACTGCCTACGTACTAAAGCCTGCTTATGTACTAAGGACTGCCAATGTACTAAGGACTGCTTACGTACTAAGGACTGCCTACATACTAAGGACTTCCTACGTACTAAGGACTGCCAAAGTACTAAGGACTGCTTATGTACTAAGGACTGCCGACATACTAAGGACAGCTTATTTATCAAGGAATCCCTACTTACTAAGGACTGCTTATGTACTAAGTACTGCTTACATACTAAGGACTGCTTAAGAACTAAGGACTGCTTATGTACTAAGGACTGCTTATGTACTAAGGACTGCCTATTTACTAAGGACTGCTTATGTACTAAGGGACTGCTTACATACTAAGGACTGCCTACATACTAAGGACTGCCTATGTACTAAGGACTGCCTACGTACTAAGGACTGCTTACGTAATAAGGACTGCCTAAGTATTAATGACTGCTTATGTACTAAGGACTACCAATATACTAAGGACTGCTTACATACTAAGGACTGCCTACATACTAAGGACTGCTTACTTACTAAGGGCTGCTTACGTACTAAGTACTGCCTATGTACTAAAGACTGCTTATGTACTAAGGACTGCTTAGGAACTATTGACTGCCTATGTACTAAGGACTGCTTAAGTACTAAGGACTGCTTAAGTACTAAGGACTGCCATAGTAATAAGGACTGTTTATGTACTAAGGACTGCCGACATACAAAGGACTGCTTACTTACTAAGGACTGCCTACGTACTGACTGCCTACATACTAAGGACTGCTTATGTACTAAGGACTGCTGACATACTAAGGAATGTTTACGTACTAAGGACTGCTTATGTACTAAAGACTGCTGATATACTAAGGACTGCTTATGTACTAAGGACTGCCTACGTTCTAAGGACTGCCTACTTACTAAGGACTGCTTACATAATAAGGACTGCTTAAGTACTAATGACTGCTTATGTACTAACAACTGCTTATGTTCTAATGACTGCTTACATTCTAAGGACAGCTTAAGTACTAAGGACTGCTTACTTACAACGGACTGCTTACATACTAAGGACTGCCTAAGTATTAATGACTGCTTATGTACTAAGGACTACCAACGTACTAAGTACTGCCTACATACTAAGGACTGCTTACTTACTAAGGGCTGCTTACGTACTAAGGACTGCCTACGTACTAAGGACCTGCTTATGTACTAAGGACTGCTTAGGTACTAAGGACTGCCTATGTACTAAGGACTGCTGAAGTAATAAGGACTGCCAAAGTACTAAGGACTGCCGACATACTAAGGACTGCTTACTACTAAGGAGTGACTACGTAGTGACTGCCTACATACTAAGGGACTGCTTATGTACTAAGGACTGCTGACATACTAAGGAATGCTTATGTACTAAGGACTGCTTATGTACTAAAGACTGCTGTACACTAAGGACTGTTTACGTACTAAGGACTGCTTATGTTCTAAGGACTGCTTACATACTAAGGACTGCCTATGTACTAAGGACTGCTTATGTACTAAGGACTGCTTACATACTAAGGACTGCCTACATACTAAGGACTGCCTATGTACTAAGGATGCTGACTACTAAGGAATGCTACGACTAGGACTGCTTATGTACTAAGGATTGCTGACATACCAAGGAATGCTTACATACTAAGGACTGCTTAAGTAGTAAAGACTGTAGATATACTAAGGACTGTTATGTACTAAGGACGGCCTACAAACTAAGGACTGCTTACGTACTAAGTACTGCTTATGTACTAAGGACTGCTTACTTACTAAGGGCTGCTTATGGTACTAAGGACTGCCTACGTCCTAAAGGCTGCTTATGTACTAAGGACTGCCAATGTACTAAGGACTGCTTACGTACTAAGGACTGCCTACATACTAAGGACTTCCTATGTACTAAGGACTGCCAAAGTACTAAGGACTGCTTATGTACTAAGACTGCCGAACATACCAAGGAATGCTTACATACTAAGGACTGCTTAAGTAGTAAAGACTGTAGATATACTAAGGACTGTTTATGTACTAAGGACTGCCTATGTTCTAAGGACTGCTTATGTACTAAGGACTGCTTACGTACTAAGGACTGCTTACATAATAAGAACTGCCTACATACTAGGGACTGCTTATGTACTAAGGACTGATTATGAACTAAGAACTGCCTACGTACTAAGGACTGCCTATGTACTAAGGACTGCCTACATAGTAAGGACTGCCTAAGTACTAAGGAATGCCTACAAACTAAGGACAGCCTACGTACTAAGGACTGCCTAAGTACTAAGGACTGCCTACAAACTAAGGACTGCTTACGTACTAAGGACTGCTTACATTCTAAGGACTGCTTAAGTACTAAGGACTACCTACGTACTAAGAACTGCTTAGATACTAAGGACTGCTTAAGTACTAAGGACTGCCTACAAACTAAGGACTGCTTACGTACTAAGGACTTCTTACATACTAAGGACTGCCTATGTACTAAGGACTGCCTACGTACTAAGGACAGCCTACATAGCAAGGACTGCCTACGTACTAAGGACTGCCTACATACTAAGGACGCCTACTAGTAAGGACTGCCTACGTTTTAAGAACTGCCTACGTACTAAGGACTGACCAATGTACTAAGAACTGCTTATGTACTAAGGACTGCTTACTTACTAACGTGCTTACGTACTAAGGACTGCCTACGTACTAAAGACAGCTTATGTACTAAGGACTGCTTACATACTAAGGACTGCTTATGTACTAGGACTGCCTAAGTACTAAGGAGTGCCAAAATACTAAGGACTGCTTATGTACTAAGGACTTCCGACATACTAAGACTGCTTATGTACTAAGGACTTAATATGTACTAAGAACTGCTTATGTACTAAGGCTGCTGACATAGAAAGGACTGCTTACATACTAAGGACTGCCTACAAACTAAAAACTTCCTACTCACTAAGGACTGCTTATGTACTAAGGACTGCCTACATATAAGGACTGCCTACATACTAAGGACTGCCCACGTACTAAGGACTGCTTAAGTACTAATGACTGCTCATGTACTAATGACTGCTTATGTACTAAGGACTGCTTACGTACTAAGGACTACCTACGTATTAATGACTGCTTAATGACTAAGGACTACCAACATACAAGGACTGCTTACATACTAAGGACGCTACTACTAAGGACTGCTTACTTACTAAGGGCTGCTTAGGTACTAAGGACTGCCTAGTACTAAAGACTGCTTATGTACTAAAGACTGCCAATGTACTAAGGACTGCTTACGTACTAAGGCTGCCTACATACAAAGGACTTCCTACAACTAAGGACTGCCAAAGTACTAAGGACTGCTTAGTACTAAGGACTGCCGACATCTAAGGACTGCTTATTTAGCAAGGAATCCCTACTTACTAAGGACTGCTTAGTACTAAGTACTGCTTACATACTAAGGACTGCTTAAGAACTAAGGACTGCTTATGTACTAAGGACTGCTTATGTACTAAGGACTGCCTATATACTAAGGACTGCTTATGTACTAAGGACTGCCTATTTACTAAGGACTGCTTATGTACTAAGGACTGCTTACATACTAAGGACTGCCTACATACTAAGGACTGCCTATGTACTAAGGACTGCCTACGTACTAAGGACTGCTTACGTAATAAGGACTGCCTAAGTATTAATGACTGCTTATGTACTAAGGACTACCAATATAAAAGGACTGCTTACATACTAAGGACTGCCTACATACTAAGGACTGCTTACTTACTAAGGGCTGCTCCGTACTAAGTACTGCCTATGTACTAAAGACTGCTTGTTACTAGGACTGCTTAGGAACTATTGACTGCCTATGTACAAGGACTGCTTAAGTACTAAGGACTGCCAAAGTAATAAGGACTGCTTATGTACTAAGGACTGCCGACATACTAAGGACTGCTTACTACTAAGGACTGCCTATGTACTGACTGCCTACATACTAAGGACTGCTTATGTACTAAGGACTGCTGACATACTAAGGAATGCTTACGTACTAAGGACTGCTTATGTACTAAAGACTGCTGATATACTAAGGACTGCTTATTTACTAAGGACTGCTGAGATACTAAGGATTGCTTACGTACTAAGGACTGCTACGTTCTAAGGACTGCCTACTTACTAAGGACTGCTTACATAATAGGACTGCTTAGGTACTAATGACTGCTTATGTACTAACAACTGCTTATGTTCTAATGACTGCTTACATTCTAAGGACAGCTTAAGTACTAAGGACTGCTTACTTACAAAGGACTGCTTACGTACTAAGGACTGCCTAAGTATTAAGACTGCTTATGTACTAAGGACTACCAACGTACTAAGTACTGCCTACATAAGAGGACTGCTTACTTACTAAGGGCTGCTTACGTACTAAGGACTGCCTACATACTAAAGACTGCTTATGTACTAAGGACTGCTTAGGTACTAAGGACTGCCTATGTACTAAGGACTGCTGAAGTAATAAGGACTGCCAAGTACTAAGGACTGCCGACATACTAAGGACGCTTACTTACTAAGGAGTGCCTACGTACTGACTGCCTTCATAATAAGGACTGCATATGTACTAAGGACTGCTGACATACTAAGGAATGCGTATGTACTAAGGACTGCTTATGTACTAAAGACTGATGATATACTAAGGACTGTTTACGTACTAAGGACTGCTTATGTTCTAAGGACTGCTTACATACTAAGGACTGCCTATGTACTAAGGACTGCTTATGTACTAAGGACTGCTTACATACTAAGGACTGCCTACATACTAAGGACTGCTTATGTACTAAGGATTGCTGACATACCAAGGAATGCTTACATACTAAGGACTGCTTAAGTAGTAAGACTGTAGATATACTAAGGACTGTTTATGTACTAAGTACTGCTTACATTCTAAGGACTGCTTAAGTAAGGACTACCTACGTACTAAGAACTGCTTAGATACTAAGGACTGCTTAAGTCTAAGGACTGCCTACAAACTAAGGACTGCTTACGTACTAAGGACTACCAACATACTAAGGACTTCTTACATACTAAGGACTGCCTATGTACTAAGGACTGCCTATGTACTAAGGACTGCCTACGTACTAAGGACAGCCTACTTAGCAAGGACTGCCTACGTACTGAGGACTGCCTACGTACTAAGGACTGCTTATGTACTAAGGACTGCTTACGTACTAAGGACTGCCTACATTCTAAGGACTGCCTACATACTAAGGACTGCTTAAGTACTAATGACTGCTTATGTACTAACAACTGCTTATGTTCTAATGACTGTATACATTCTAAGGACAACCTAAGTACTAAGGACTGCTTACTTACAAAGGACTGCTTACGTACTAAGGACTGCTTAGGTACTAAGGACTGCCTATGTACTAAGGACTGCTGAAGTAATAGAAGGACTGCTAAAGTACTAAGGACTGCCGACATACTAAGGACTGCTTACTTACTAAGGAGTGCCTACGTACTGACTGCCTACATACTAAGGACTGCTTATGTACTTAGGACTGCTGACATACTAAGGAATGCTTATGTACTAAGGATGCCTAAGTACTAAGGACTGCCTACAAACTAAGGACTGCTTACGTACTAAGGACTGCTTACATTCTAAGGACTGCTTAAGTACTAAGGACTACCTACGTACTAAGAACTGCTTAGATACTAGGACTGCCTAAGTACTAAGAACTGCCTACAAACTAAGGACTGCTTACGTACTAAGGACTACCAACGTACTAAGGACTGCTTACATACTAAGGACTGCCTATGTACTAAGGACTGCCTACGTACTAAGGACAGCCTACATAGCAAGGACTTCCTATGTACTAAGGACTGCCTACATACTAAGGACTGCCTACATACTAAGGACTGTCTACGTACTAAGGCCTGCCTACGTACTAAGGACTGCTTAAGTACTAATGACTGCTTATGTACTAATGACTGCTTATGTATTAAGGACTGCTTATGTACTAAGGACTGCTTACGTACTAAGGACTGCCTACGTATTAATGACTGCTTATGTACTAACGACTACCAACGTACTAAGGACTGCTTACATACGTAGGACTTTCTACATACTAAGGACTGCTTACTTACTAAAGGCTGCTTACGTACTAAGGACTGCCTACATACCAAAGACTGCCTATGTACTAAGGACTGCTTAGGTACTAAGGACTGCCTATGTACTAAGGATGCTGCTTAAGTACTAAGGACTGCCAAAGTACTAAGGACTGCTGACATACTAAGGACTGCATACGTACTAAGGACTGCCTACGTACTGACTGCCTACATACTAAGGATGCTTATGTACTAAGGATTGCTGACATACCAAGGAATGCTTACATACTAAGGACTGCTTAAGTAGTAAAGACTGTAGATATACTAAGGACTGTTTATGTACTAAGGACTGCCTATGTTCTAAGGACTGCTTATGTACTAAGGACTGCTTAAGTACTAATGACTGCTTATGTACTAACAACTGTTATGTTCTAATGACTGTATACATTCTAAGGACAGCTTAAGCTAAGTACTAAGGACTGCTTACTTACAAAGGACTGCTTATGTACTAAGGACTGCCTAAGTATTAATGACTGCTTATGTACTAAGGACTACCAACGTACTAAGTACTGCCTACATACTAAGGACTGCTTACTTACTAAGGACTGCTTACTTACTAAGGACTGCCTACGTACTGACTGCCTACATACTAAGGACTGCTTATGTACTAGGACTGCTGACATACTAAGGACTGCTTATGTACTAAAGAATGCTGATATACTAAGGACTGCTTATGTACTATGGACTGCTGAGATACTAAGGAATGCTTACGTACTAAGGACTGCCTAAGTATTAATGACTGCTTATGTACTAAGGACTACCAAACGTACTAAGTACTGCCTACATACTAAGGACTGCTTACTTACTAAGGGCTGCTTACGTACTAAGGACTGCCTACGTACTAAAGACTGCTTATGTACTAAGGACTGCTTAGGTACTAAGGACTGCCTATGTACTAAGGACTGCTGAAGTAATAAGGACTGCTAAAGTACTAAGGACTGCTGACATACTAAGGACTGCTTACTTACTAAGGAGTGCCTACGTACTGACTGCCTACATACTAAGGACTGCTTATGTACTAAGGACTGCTGACATACTAAGGAATGCTTATGTCTACTAAGGACTGCCTAAGTACTAAGGACTGCCTACAAACTAAGGACGCCTTACGTATAAGGACTGCTTACATTCTAAGGACTGCTTAAGTACTAAGGACTACCTTACTAAGAACTGCTTAGATACTAAGGACTGCCTAAGTACTAAGGACTGCCTACAAACTAAGGACTGCCTTACGTACTAAGGATACCAACGTACTGGACTGCACATACTAAGGACCTATGTACTAAGGACTGCCTACGTACTAAGGACAGCCTACATAGCAAGGACTGCCTACGTACTAAGGACTGCCTACATACTAAGGACTGCCTACTACTGAGGACTGCCTACGTACTAGGCCTGCCTACGTACTAAGGACTGCTTAAGTACTAATGACTGCTTATGTACAATGACTGCTTATGTATTAAGACTGCTTATGTACTAAGGACTGCTTACGTACGAAGGACTGC